>CM053763.1:102120856-102675856 GCA_028658305.1 Pachyuromys duprasi
TGAGCTTGATTATTTCCAGCCGTCTGCTCCTCTTGGGTGTATCTGCTTCTTTTTTTTTTCTAAGGATTTCAGTTGGGCCATTACGTTGCTTATATGGGATGTTTCAAATTTCTTCTTGAAGGCACTTAGTGCTATGAACTTTCCTCTTAGCACTGCTTTCATTGTGTCCCATAAGTTTGGGTGTGTTGTGTCTTCATTTTCATTGAATTCTAGAAAGACATTAATTTCTTTCTTTATTTCTTCTCTAACCCAGCTGTCATTTAGTAGCAAGTTGTTCAGTTTCCATGTGTGTGTGTGTAGGCTTTTTGCTATTTCTGTTGTTGTTGAGGTCCAGCTTCAGTCCATGGTGACCAGATAGGATACAAGGGATGATTTCAATCTTCTTGTATCTGTTGAGGCTCGCTTTGTGACCAACCATATGGTCTATTTTGGAAAAGGTTCCATGAGGTGCTGAGAAGAAGGTAAATTCTTTTGTGTTTGGGTGTAAGGCTCTGTAGATGTCTGTTAGGTCCATTTGATTCATGATCTCTGTTAGAGACATTGTTGTGTTTTTTGTTTGTTTGTTTTTTGTTTAATTTCTGTTTTGTTTTCTTCTTTTTCCTCTATTCCTATTATTCTTAGGTTTTGTCTTTCTATGTTGTTTTGAATTTCTTGGACTGTCTGTGTCAGGAATATTTTAGATTTAACATTTTCTTTGACGGATACATCGATTTTTCCATTGTATCTTCCACACCCATAATTTCCTCCGTTTGTGTTTTCTTTAATTTTTCCAATTCTATCTTCAGATCTTGAGCCGTTTTGTTGATTTCCTTCACCTGCCTGGCTGTATTTTCCTGTTTTTCCTTCAATTCCTTCAGCTCTTTGTTTGAACAATCCTCCGTTTCCTTTATTTCTTTCAGTGATTTAAGTATTTCCTTTCTAAAGGCCACAAACTGTTTGGCTGCAACTTCCTGTGTTTCTTTACGGATGGCCATAATCTGTTTGTCTTTATCTTCCTGTATTTCTTTACGGATGGCCATAATCTGTTTGTCTTTATCTTCCTGTATTTCTTTATGGATGGCCATAATCTGTTTGCCTTTATCTACCTCTAGATCTTTACGCATTTTGTTTCCTCTATTATCCTCTTCATAAGCATAGATGTTAGGTCTTCTTGAATTTCAGTTATGCTGGGGTGTCCAGGGCTGCTTGCCCTTGGATAACTAGGTTCTGGAGATGCCATATTGCTCTGTTTTTTGTTGGTTGAGCTTTTACGCTGGCCTCTACACATTGGGCTATCTTAGGTATTGGGTGTTAGTTTCTGGTGGTTCCTGGAATCCTGTGGTGTAGAGAATACCCTTGGCAGGAAGATGTTTTTCCTGAAGGAAGCCTCTTCAGCTTTTTGGATATGGTCACTGAATGGCCGGTGTTTTTCGGGAATTGCCACAGCTCACCTCACAGACCTGAGTGGTAACTGTGGTCCTGGTTAGTCACGAGGGCTCTCCTCTTACCCGGAGAAGACCTGGGGACAGCTGTCCTGCTTCTGGGCTTCTTGCTGTAAATTTAGTGAGCTGTAACTATTGCCTGGGTGCCCCGTGGTTTGGTCAGTTTTGTTAGGGATAACTGATTGCCCCTTTGAGCAGCGTCTGGGGGTTGATCTTGGGGATCCCAGGCTTCTGTAGGTCTGAGGTTGGAGCTCTGTGCCCCAGTACCTAAGCAGTTATCCCACAGAAATATAATAAATATAGGTCTCCCATATTTGGTTCCAGGATACTGTGGTGGTTGATAGTGATTTTCAAATTGACAAGACCTAGAATCAGCAAGGAGACAAAACTCAGGGTATGGCTCTGGGGAATTATCTAGATCCGGTTAATTGATGAGGGAGGGCCCAACATAAATGTGGGTGGGGCTATCCCATGGGCTTGTGGGTTGGGCTGAAAAATAGGAGAGAATGAGTCAAACATGATCATTCATTGCTCTCTGCTTCTTGACTGGACAAAATGTGACCAGCTGCCTCAACTCCCTACCTCCATGAGTCCCCGGCATGATAGACTCTCCCTTCAAACTGTGGGCCCAAATAAGCTCTCCCTTATTCCTTTTTATCCTTAATTGTTTCTTGTCAGGTTTAAAAAAAAAACTATCAAAGCAATAAGGTCAGATATATACAGACCCTCAGAGACACTGGAGTCTATGGATGCTCATAAAAAAATGGCACATCATTTACATATAATATAGACATATCTTCCCTACATTTTAATTAAGAAGGCAGAGTCTTCTTACCTCTTGGCACTTTTCTCTGCCTGGTCCTGCCTCTGTCTACCTGCTCCTCACAGCCTTTGCATAAAGTCTTTGACCTGTTCTTATCCTACCATCCTGGGTGTCTCTGTTATAATCATTGAGGAAAGATATCATCCCACCCCTACCTAAGAAATATCTAGTCCTCATAAAGGTTTTATCTAGGATCAGAGCAAATCAGAGGGATCAAAAGGAAATGGTACTGGGTTCAATTCCCAGCATGGCAAAGAAAAGGGGTGGGGGAGAGAAGGAAATCCAGTGAGTTCATATGCAGAGAGAAGTGTTTGTAAAGGCTAAGAAGTGAATAGAATGACACTAGACAGGTGACTATTGTGCATAGCCTGAAAGAAAAAAGTTGGTGTCTCCACCTATTTCTCATTGCCCCAGAGGCACCTGTTACCTAGTTGTGTGCTTCTAACCTCAGAATATTCCAGTAGGTTTGATGCAGAAAACTTAAAGGAGAGGAACCTGACCTCATCCAGGGAGTTCTATTGACATAACTGACCCTGAGGTGCACAACATGGTGCCCGTGTAGTCTGGAACAGCAATGATGACATTGGTCAGGGTCATACGTTCTGGCAATGGAGACAGTGAGGCTGGGTATGGGTGGCAAGCACTAAGGTGAATTTTGACCCCATGGTGCCCCTGAGAATAGGGCAGTACCTTGAATCCCACCCTAAGGAGAAACTGTGTTCTCAGTTGGCACCACTGAACTCCCACGCACATGACAGGGTGTTTCTCTGCAGTCCCTGGTTCAGTTTCCCATTGCCCTCCATGTTTTGTTCTTTGATAGACAGTGGCATGCCTGTTGAGCCGCTGCAGACGGAGGAATGCCCGTGAGTTGCCTCAGCTTCTTTTGATTTAGTACTCATTCCCAAAGGACTCTGCACTATTTTATGGTGCCCTGGTCGACTGACAGAGGCACCTCCAACTTGTCCTTTCTCCAGAATTCTGCAGCCATACATCACAGACAGTGCTGATCTTGGACTCATATAAACTCCACAAAGCAGAGGAGAAGAGTAACAGATCTCAGCTCAGATAAGCTAGTGAGGTTTTAGTGATAACAGGATTCTGTGGCTGTACTGAGATAAAGTCTCTCAGAAATCTAGAAAGCCATCAAGACCTTTGGTAGGAGGGGTCAAGGGATTCACCAAGAGTTCTCCCAGATCACTGCAGACTTGAAAAACCTACCACCAAATAGGCTCCTCTCTTTGGGTGCAGCTTCTTGAATAAGGCTCCTCCCAGTCTCGTGTAGTTGCTGAAGCTTCCCAGTCATCATAATTTATTTATTGTTATTTCATTAATGCAAGGGAGTATTTCATGCATTCTACTTTGCAGATGAGAAAGCTGAAGTTCAGAATAGCCAATAAACTCAGAGCTAAAAAGAAGTCAGTTTTCAGCTTCTTCTCCCTGTCTTAATTCAGTTCTCTCCATTCACATGGCGACTAGTTTTGTGGTGGATAAGATAAAGTTGCAAAGCCGAAACAACTTACTTATCTACCCTAAGGAATTCAGGGAAGGGTGTGGATAAAAGAAAAGCATTTACAGCCAGCCATCTTCTCCTGCAGCCTCATAGATCTGCCATTTTGAAATTGACTTGAACTTAGCCCACAAGGAATGCAGGGTAGACCAGCTGTCTTTATCGCTTGCCTCTTCCTCCACTGTAAGCTGGATGAAAGCCTTGACATGGTGTGGTGAAGTATCTGTAGAACCCCAAAGGAGTGGGCTCCTTCTATTTTGGAGTATGTAGAATCGTAAAGATTTTCTTTAATTAGATAGTGCAGGATAGATTTAATTAAAGCTTCAAACCTGCAATTCTCTTTGTTTGATTGATCAGTTGGTGCTGATTGCCTGCAGCAATTATGCAGGAGGAGGGAGCTTTCAAATTCTGATGGCAAGAAGAGGCAGATGGGGTCCTCTCTTGGGTACACGGTTGTCAGAGTGGTCCCAGAAAGGCTTGAAACACACAAATGTCTGCTGGCTAGGCGAGTGTAAAATAAGGTACCCAAATCATACTTCTGTTTAAATCATGGTTTGACTTGTGTGCCTCCGTAGAGACATCCCAAATGTAACCATGCCCCCAGGCTAGGTAGTATCCTGTTGTTTTTGTTTTTCTTTTATGAAATAATTGGAGCACATTGTTGAGAAGGTTTTGCAGTGACCTTTTAATTTGTCTAAACTATAGTAGAAGTTCAGGAGATATAGAAAGCTTCCCACTACCTCTGTGAGTGTGAAGGGGACTGAGGTACAGCTTTGAACATGGGAAGTCCTGGGTTTGAATCTTGCCCCTGCTGGTTACTTGCTCTCAGATCCTGGGCAATCACCCTTGAACTCCTCTCCCCCATCTGCAAAGAAGAGGTGTGGCAATGATGTGTTGAGCTGATGTGTGCATTTGAATCATCTTTGTGTCCTGTGTTCTGAGACCTTATTGGATATCTGCCCTTCCCCCTCCCTGTTCTCCCTACCTTACTAAGACACCACCATCAATTCTTTATGAGCTCAGGAGGCCTCTGTCACCTTGGTCATTATTACACATGTAGCCACTGACACCTCTGTTTGATACATCCTAGGCCTCAACAAATACTGCTCTAATGAACGAATGAATGCCAGCTACACCTAGGGCCCCAAAGTGACACCAGTTCAGAATGGAAGAGACAGCTCTGAAGAATTGCCACACTCACGAAGCCTGAGGATCTAGATTGTAGTGGCCTGTAGCCATGCGAAAGTGTTCCTTAAAAGCAGGCTCTTCTCTTCAGACCTAGTCAAGCTGTCTCAGGGCTAAAATTCCTTCTTAGTTCCACATTGGTACAGCAGGCCAAAGATGACCATCATGACATTAGAGCCAAGAAAAATGTTTAAGTTTAGAAACATAAAACAGGAGTCAGCAAGATACCTCAGTGGGTAAAGGAGCTTGCCATCAAGTCAGACTGTGTGTGACCTGAATTCCATGCCTGAGACCCACATGGTGGAAGAAAAGAGCTAACCCCATAAGTCGTTCCCTGACTTCCACATGCTCATGTGTCAAGCTCAGAACACCCCAGACCATAAATAAGTAAATGGGATTTTAAAGCCACACAACAGGCCTCAAAGATCTCTGCATGAGGTTATTGGTCCATGTGTGAGAACATGGACCTGGTCAACAAGGCACAAGGAGGCAGAGACACCTGGTAACCATGCAAACTCGGGGATATTTTTCAGTTTTTTTCTTTATTTAAAAAGGATTTAACACATGGTTGCATTATTTTTATAATAAGAATACATTTTCAATCAACACAAAGTTACATGCAGAAAAAAAAAAAAGGAAACAAGGAAACAGATCTTCCTCACCCACACACGCAGAGGGTCAATGACAAACTCCGAGCCCAAAGAAGGATTGCCAGGATGAAGAGAAGGTCAGCGTGCTGGAAGATAGCTGTGAAGGATTTGGGTGCTTACTTGGAGAAAGGAGATGCTTAGAGGGAGTGAGACCTGTTGTCACAACTAGGAAAGGACATAAGAGCGGCAGGCATCAAATGTTGGTACCCAGACTGTGATGTGGACATTATCTGACCTTGGCATCTATCTGGAGTGGGGTTCCATAGTTCTTGTATTACCAGTGTGAACAACTGACAATTCTGGGACTGTTCCTCTGTGGGACACCTGCACCATTGGTCCTTTAGTGCAGATAGATCACATTTGTGGCAGCCTTGACTGTGGAGAATCAGGCCTTGTAGTAGCCAGAGGGGAGGGAGACGCACAGCTTGGAAAAAGTCTTTAAAATGACTGTTGATTTGACTTTGTCTGAGCGTGTGTGGTGTGGGTGTGCCCTGCACATGGAGGTTGACACTGAGTATCTCTTTCAGTTGCTTTCCACTTGGTGTTTTGAGACAGAATCTCTCACTGAGTCTTAAGGGTACTCACCAGCTAGATTGGGTGGCCAGTGAGCTCCAGGGATCCTCTGGTCTCTGCCTCCTTAGCTTTAGTATTATAGGCGCGTGCTGCTGTGCTGGGCTTCCTATATGTGGGTGCTAGGGATCAGAACTCAAGTCATCACACCTGTGCTGTAAGCACTTTCGCAACTGAGCCATTTCTCTAGCCCCAATTTGATATTTCAAATGTGCCTTATTCAGACCTTTAAACCACACCGAAGCTGTTATTTTGTAAGAATTCTGAGAGGCTCTGGACACGTCCATGGTTGACAGCCTGGTCTCAGTGGTACATCTCAGTCTTCCACACACAGGCATTTTCCAGTAGTCTGCGGAATTGACCATTTTCACGTAGAGTGTCTGGGGAGGATCCAGGAAGCTGGGTTTCCAATGAGGTCACTGGAGGGGATGAGGCTGCTGGTCGCACAACGTGCTCACTCTGGGCTCTGAGACCCTTCCTGCTAGTCCCTCGGCCCCTGGCTCCCCTGAGCGGTAAAGTATTGGTCACAAAATCCACAATCTGTCACTTAAGAGTCTGTGAAAGGCACCAACGCCATTTCAGGACCCTCCACCCCCCTTTTACCAATGCAGATGTGCTGGACTGAATTTCAGCAGCACCACATTACATACACATTACATTAGCTTTACATTTTCTTTGCAGGGTTCTGTTTGTCCCTATGTCTGTTTATCATTTGTAAATAATGTTATGTTGTCTTAATCTGACTTTTCTGGCTAATGATAATGTGTGTGCCTCATTCCGCTAAAGCTTGGGGTTGAAGTAAGTGTCCACTTCTCAGCATTTCCCCCTCTGTGTTCTACTGATGGCCACGAGTTGTCATTGAGAGGACCTGAGTGTGAGTTCAGCTCCCAGAGCCAGAATTCTTAGGGTGTCCCTTCCTGCCCTGGTGAGGACAAGCTTGTTCACCCTTTAAGAATGTGTCTTCTCTGCACGTGGGTGGGAACTGTGCTACTTCTTCCATGAATCTTTGAGGACACGATGGGTCTGCCAAGACCATTGATTGCCCTCCACCTTCTCATTCGCAGGAATGTGAGATGATTCTGACTCTCTTTCGTTGCGCATCACTCTACGCCAAGCCTGCGCAGTGGCTCACAGTACCACCTCTCCGCCAGAGTTTGAGCCCTTTCTGCTTAGCCTGACCATCAGAAGGCCCCATTATTTCCAGACAGTTGCCAGAGGCTTAGCATCCTGGCAACTGATGTGGTAATGGCTTAGATGTATCCCTGAAGCGTGGCCATAGTGGGACTTCCTGGTTGAATATTTTAAAGCATACACACTCCATTGACAGAATGTCTAGGCCCCTCACTTGCTACCAAAAACCAATAGCTCTGACAGTGCCAATAGCTTACTTGCTGATCTACAGCTGAAGGCTTGAGTGTTTATTTTAAGGCTGCTTCAGAGTGTAATGGCAGAGTCTCAGGAGCCCTAGTAGGTGTTTTACTGTTTTCCCTCTGAACAGTTGCCAGTGTCATGTTCCACTGAGGTCAAGGGCTGTAAGAGTACTACATGTTATTATCGATTTCAGGCTCATCAAGGTCAAGAAGTTGAAGTTTGAAAGAGCCACATCTGTCTGGCTTGACTTGTCTGTAAGTGGAGAAACCAGCCAGTTTCTACACTGTAGTGTGGTTTTGTTCTAGTGTCCACTGTGTGATGCAATACGCTGATCTCTATGTGGATTTGGGATGCTTGATGCAAGTACTCTTGCTCAGCTAAGCTAACACCTTTCTCACTTAGGAAATGAGTGTCATGGTTTCAGAATCTTAGACTGCACAGAGATGACAACAGTGATACCAAGCTACAGGACTCAAAGAGGGATCTGGGACTTAGGTATGGACCTGTGTGTTGGTGGAGCTACCTTGTGGCTAGGGCCAGCTCTGGTACCCTAATGCTGTTTGGTCCCCTGGGTAACCAGAGCAATGGCCACCACATGCTGTCCCAGTAATAAGAGTAGTGCCCAGGACCCAACAGCAGGGGTTCAATCCCCAAACTTCTATTTTACATCTCACTCCATCTCCCACAGCCTGAGCTGTAAATGGAAATTTATTCCCTGGAGTATTAAATATATTTTCCATACTAGACAGCAGTGAGGGATGATGGCCCTTAGTTCCCGAAAGAAGCCACCAGCCAATGAGTTCAAGGCTCTTCCCTACTTTTTCTCCTAACCGGTTTAGTGTGTCGGTTTTATATTGAGGTCTTTTATCCACATGGACTTTAGTTTTGTGCAGGGTGATAAGTATGGATCTATTTGCCTTTTCCTACATGTAGATATCCAGTTAGACCAGCACCATTTATTGAAGATGCTATCTTTTTTCCATCATATGGTTTTGGCATCTTTGTCAAAAATCAGGTGTCCATAGATGTGTGGGTTTGTTTCTGGGTCTTGAATTCTGAGTCTGTGGATAGTCTTTGTTGTGGTGACCTGTCGATCCTTGGCCTGCTGGTAGCAATTCTCCCTCTACTGTTGAAACCAAGCTGTGTTTAGACAGTGGCCGGCATCTCCCAGGGCTGGGTTGGAATGTCTGTGGGAATTAAGCGATGAGACACCCCACCACCCTGGCCTGGGTCTCTTCTATGCCACAGGATGTATATGGTCTATGGTTAGTTGCCTGTATGGAAAGCCCTGAATGCAGGTGCCTCTCAGCTTCATGACTGAATCAGGGATACGGAAGGGTTGGGACCCCAAAGGCAAGGCCAGTCCAAGAGGGTACGAGACAGGGTTTGTTTCTCAGCAATCGAGAAGCCTTTTTATCTCCTGCCATTAAAAAGATTCATGGCCCTTCTGTTACTCCATTTCCGCAAAGAATCAATTGAAAAGATCAAAAAAATACGGCATCTGGAGAGGTTAAATTTAGATTCTCACAAAATACAAAGTGGGAAAGAGAAGGAAGGAAATAGAAACAGGGGGCCCCACGACCTGCACAAATCTCCCGTTTTCTGCCAGCGAGCTGAGCTCTGAGGCTCAGAATAGGAGTTCCCGGATGGCCTGTGGGGAGAGGAGAGTAGCTGCCCTCCTCCAGGATGTACTAACCCCCACCCCCGCTTCCTCAGCCTCTCTGCTTCCTCCTCCCCCTCCTTTGGTATGAATTTGCATTATATAAACATTCTAACTATAGGAAATTTGGAAAATGCAGACCATCCTAAGGATTTTTAAAAACTCAGCTTGATATAGTGACCCAGAGAGAATCATCTAGATTTTATTCTATTAGACTGTACAAACCACCCACGGCTCCTTGGAGCCCCTTCCACTCTATAACCTCCTTCGAGGGTGGTTGGGGCCTCTTGGCTCCTCCTTTGTCCCCACCCCTCCTGGACCACTCTTTGAAGTACCACTTCTAACCTTCCAAGAGGCTCACTGCACTTCTGGTCATCAGTCTTTGCTCTTCTGGATCTCACTCACCCAAGGGCACCATTCAAGCCACAGCTGTGGTGTAGACATCCCAAAGAGGGCCTGTGATGATGGTCTGATGGCCAGGTTTGGTCAGGGGACAGAATCAAGTGCTGGTGGGAGCCCAAGTGGGACAGAGCCAGGAGACAGTGGGAATAAGTGACCCTGGAGGATTTGGAGGTGCCGAAGAGCTGGAGGAAGTCGGCAGGATCTGGGCTGGGCTGTGGTTAACAGAGAATAGGATTTTGACCGTGGGGTTCATTCGTTCATGCATTCATTCTCCACAGGGCACACTGCCAGGGGCCAGGCACAGGGGCGGCATCTATAACATGCTAGTTATCCCAAGCTGTGATCAGTTTACACTCGTGCTTTGGGAAAGGGGAAACACAACGCACAACACACAAATCCCTGGCTCTTCTTCATGGCTAGCCTTCTAGAGGAGGCAAATAGGCAAAGAAAAAGATGCAGGGTTACAGTTTTGATAAGCCCTCATTGTCTCTGTGTGTGGTCCAGCATATATACATGCATATGTTTGAATACTCATGTTTCTGTTCACATAGAGGTCAGAGGTCAACATTGGCTATCTTCTTCTGTCAATCTCCACCATAGTTGTTGAGACAGCATGTCTGAACCTGGAGCTGGTGGGTTTCAGTAGACTGGGTGGTCAGTAGGCTGCAGGGATCCTCTCTGTCTGTGTCCACCCAGAGCTGTGGTTCATGCCCTGCCTGGCAGCTGTGTAGGTGCTAGACCTGAACTTGGCCTTCATGCTTGCACCTTAAGTACTCTGCCCACTGGTCCACCTTCCCAGACTCTTGATAAGCATTGTAAAGGGAACAAATAGGATGCTCGGGCAGAGTCATGGGACAGGTGGGTGCCTAAATATTCATGGAGGGGCTACAGGGGTTGGGACCAGTGAGGGAATAGGATGAGGCAAAGGCAAACATATATTGGCCAAAGAGTTAGACCTTTTTCCAGGCACCGAAGAAACTCCATCAGTCCCTAACTCACCAACATTAACCAATCAGAATGAAGCACTGGCTGGCACAGGGAGCCTCATGTCCCCTGGAAACATGGGTAACTGTCCATCTTTTTTTTTTTTAAACAGGTGATCTAGCCATAATGTCACTGAGTACTTGAGCCAGCAGGGACAAGTCAGGCACATGGCTGAGACCACCCTTCTTTCCTTTGTATCCTACAATATCCTTGTGCTTTTGTCCCATGGAAATAGTCCATCAGTTTAGTCTGCAGGGGAGTAGGAGGGCTAAAGGCCAGTGAAGGGCCAGCTGTATGCTGAGAGCCAGGGCAGGCAACCTGGAGGACACACCCAGATCCCGTAGAACCTCACAGTGGACAGAATCTACACTTCTGTGGGCTCCTTCACACGCTCCCATTTGACACTGCAGCCCTATGCCCTGATGGCTTCCCTCTCTTAGCAGAGAGCACTTATTTTTCTTCACTAATACTATAGAAGTATAAAGGATTTTTCCCCGAGACACGGTCTTATATAAGCCAGGCTGGCCTTGAAGTTGCTATAAGATGAGCTGGAGCTTCAGGCTCTCCTGCTTTTACATTTAAGATGCTACATTATAGGTGCATACCTCTGTTTCTGGGGGTGGAGCCCAGGGCTTCCTGCATGCTCGCCAAGCACCCTGCCAACAGAGCTACAGCCCATTCTGAGGGTTTCCTTTCCCCCTTCCCTACTTCCTCTCCTGACATTTTTAGGGAAGGTGTGCTGGGGATCAAACCCAGGGACTTGCATGTATAGGGCCAAGGCAGTATCACGAGCCCATGGAAATTCAATATTTTGTCATCACCATCATAGTAGGCGCCGCTGACATCATCATCACCCTCATCATCGCTGTCATTATCACCCCCCAACACTATCATCACTACTGCATCCATTCCTTTTCCTATGCTAGACCTGCTAAGCGCCTTCCCGTATGAATAAGTGAGTCAGCACACAGGTTTGTTTGTTTGTTTGGCAGGCACCATTGTAGTTCCTATTATACAGAGGAATAAACAGAGGACAAGTGACCCATGCAGGCTTATACAGTGTGAATGGCAGGGGCAGGGGTCTGTCTGATTGAAGAGTGTGGGCACTCAGCTCTAGCTAGCTCCTAGACAGTGCCTGAGAGGAGCATGAGTGGCCTTCCCCTCATAGCCCGAAAGCTATGCTTTGCTGGTGGCTGTCTGCGGAGTTAGCATCCTCAGCTAAACCCGAGTCCTTGTCTGACCCTGACCAGGTGACAATGATTGGCTTTCCTGTCACATACACCCCTGGTTCTCTCTCTCTCCCTCTGTTTTCAGGGCTGGAGGAGTCAGGCCCGCCAGGCATTATGGGATGGAGGAGGAAGCTGGAGCCACTCTGACCAATGTCATTGCCTGCCTAGAGTATGCTTCACCTTCTTGCCTCACCTCCACGCCCGGCTTGCTTGCCAGTGCTCAGATGTGTGGTGCTATAAAAAGCCAAATAGTAATATGCAAATCACCCCGATTATTTATGGCCAAGTTAGTAAATAAGCTAGAGGGACAAGGTGGGCTGTTGTTTTTACGATCTCTGCAGTCCTAGCAGGAAAATCTATGGGCAGCAGAGCGGAGGGGAGGGGAACAGTGCAGGATCCCATGGCTTAATAAACACGGCCCAATTGTCAAGTACTGGGACAGGCAGGGAAGCGGGCGTGGAAGGGAGAAAAAGACAAGGAGAAGCGGTGGCTAGGAGTGGGGTACAGGGAATGGAGGGTAGGAAGCAGCTGCTGGATTCATTCTGTGCCCACACCACTGACCCAGCGTCCAAGCTGCCTGCTGGGATGGGTAGAGACCAAGCCATAAATCAACTTAATGAGCTGTGGTTGCCTTGGGTCCTGCCAGTGTGCAAGGCACTGCCCAGCCAGGAGGCATTCTCCAGGAAGGATGCAGCCACTGACATCAGGAAGAGGTGAAGGAGGCTCAGGTTTCAAGTTTCAGGGTCTAGAAAGGAGACGGGAGCTCTCTGACATCAATCAGCCTCATTAAGCAGGTTCTCTCCGTTACTTTGCAGTATCCTTGTATCTCTAGGGTGCCAGCTTGGGGAGCAAAGAGACCTAGCAAGAGGCCCTTGGCATGTGAAAGCATCCAGGTGCCAAGCAAGGTAAGGACTAGTTAAAAGTCCTGTAGGGCATTAGCCTTCCAGCCTGGCACCTCAGCTACTCAGGTATTAATGGGAGTAGAGAGGGCTTGCCTGGTCCACCCCATCTGTAGCTAAGTGGTTAGAGCTCATGTCCTCAGGAGTGATGGGCAGTCATAGAAAGGAATTCAAAGAAACTTCCCTTCCCTGTGTTTCTTGGATTCAACTTCCAAATAAACTCCCTTATACCGAAATCCCTAGCCAGGTCTCCTTGGAAACCCAGCCCACATGATTGTGGCTACTGGAAGCTGAGCCTCTGGTAGGAGGACACTCAGCCTTGACCTTTGGCTACCACACTCATGTACACACACACACAAGCACACACACACAAACTGAACAGCAACAAGACCCTGACAGTTTTCTTAACTGTGACACTAAACTTCGAGACTTTCAAACATTCTTCAAGTAACCCTCCGTTCCAGGTTTTTGGCCCGGCCTTTAGGACCCTGAAGTGAAGTAGGCAGGGGCCTGCTCTTAGAAAGCTCCAGGTTTTGAGGGAGAGCATGAATGAAGCAGATCAATAGTGACGCCTGGAGAAGCACAGAGCCAGAAGAGGAAGAGGCAGGACACATGGAGGGACAGGGCTATCACTCAAACGAGGTCTCCCTGAGAAAGTGAGGGAGATCCCAGAGGGCAGATGAGGTGGCAGGCACAGTCCAGACGAGCGGAATGACGGGGAAGAGTCTAGATTTAGCGGACTCCTGTGACACCCAGGAAACGGAGTTCTAGAGGACCACAGAGCTGGCGGCCAGCTGGCGACTGGCTTTTGTTTTGCTTGTTAATTGACCTCCCCCCCCCCATGTTTGAACCAAGAGCTGATGACAGAGGGGAGGCTGAGAGTATTGGAAGGGTCCCGTCACCATGCCAACAGGAGCGAGAACTACCCAGGGTTTCCCACGGGGCTGCGATGCTCATTTTCTTGGCAGGCATTGGGTACACATTGCAGATTATGTTACTGCCCCTCCTTTCCCGTGTTTTGTGATTTAGAAACAAAAACATTTCGAAGATAAACAGGAGGAGAGATGTGGGAGCCATCAGCCTTTCCTCAGGGACATTCAGTCCTAAAGCAGTGTCCTAAGGTCCCCTCAGCTTTCTCGGAGCGCCGGGCTCACAAAGTCAACCCCAACTCCTAGGCAGTGGCAGTTTTGGAGAGTGGTTCTCTAGTCTGGGTTTAGGGCTCAAAGACCACAGCGTGCCTTTACCTGCTTTTAAGGCAAGTTCTCTAGATTACAACCCAATAGAACCTTTTGGATTTGGCCCTTGGTCATGCCAGGCATGACTTGTGGCTTTCTGTGAAACATAGGGGACCAGTGGGCCTTCCTCGTTTCCAGATGACATGTGGAATCTATCATACATCAGACTGAGGAACAGAGAAAACGGCGTGAGGGCTGGGGAGGTGGCTCAGTTGCTCAGGTGCGTACCTTGCGTGAAGACCAGAGTTCAATCCCCAGAACCCATCTTTAAAAAAGAAAAAAAAAGTGTATGCTTGTAATTCTAGCGCTGGGGAGGGGAAGACAGAAGGATCCCTGGGGGTTGCTGGCCAGCCAGTCTAGCCAAATCAGTGAGCTTCAGGCTTGGTGAGAGACGCTGTCTCAAAGACAAGTAAGGTGGAGAGGATCTGAAGAAGACACTTGATGTCATCTGCTGGCATCCACCACGCTGTGCGCACACACACATAAGTAAATAAATAAAGACATAATTTACTTTAAAGCACGCTATTCCGTTGGTTGATTGTATGTGTGTGTTCTCAAGCTCACATGCATGGGTACCCATGCACACATGGTATGACATGCATGTGGGTGCCAGAGGACAGCTCGCTGGAGGTTCCCTCCTTCAGCCATGTGAGCACTGAACTCGGATCATTGGAGCCATCTTGCTGGCCTATGAATAATTTCCTAAAGAAAAAAAAATGCCCGATTCAGACATTTCTACACTTACTGAAGAAGGTAATGGCTTCTGCAGAGACGTTTCTCTTGATCAGAATGCTCTACAGAGGTCAACCCTGCCTTAAGAAGTTTATCCACGAAAGATATTTTTCCCTCAGCCTCTTCAGAAATCTCTAGAACAAGGCAAAGGTACAGAGAGAGAAGGAGGGAGATGGCTTCTTCTGCTGGGTGGCCGAACCCTGTAAGAACAAGGACCCATGCAGAGTGTCCTTGTGTCGCTAATGGCTAACCTTCCTTTGGAACTTTCTTGTTCCCCCTTGTCTTGGAAGGATTCAAGGAGGTGGACTAATGAGAAGTCAGTGACCCCTAGAAGTGTCCCGGTCCAACTCAGAGATATGCTGACCTTTCTTTCTTTCCCAGACAGGCTACCCAGCAAATTGTCCTCCACTTATACCCTTCTAATTGTCCCTGCTGATTAATGAGGTCACTTACGGTGTCAATTATTATCCTGCCAAGAGAATGGATATCAGACACCCATGAACTTGCTTATTCTATTAAAAAAATAAAGTAATGAGAGATGATTAATGGTGTGCGCCCCGAGAGAAGCCACTGGGAGGGATGGGAAGGAGAGAAAAAGCAAGAATGGGCATGTTCTAATTAGGAGGCCAAAACAACTTTTGTTGAAGAACAGCTTCCCAGTGACCTGCCCCCTTTCAAAGCTACTTCTGCGAGAGCAGTCTGACCCCAGTGGCTCCACGTGCTGCCTTACCCAGTGGATCCACTTCGGACATGTGGTCCACAGACAGTGCTCTCCTCATTACCAACTCTGTTAACCTACTCTGACCTCACTAGCCTGCCCTGCTCCCCCTCCCCTGCCCTTGGTAGGTTTCCTCATTGACTTCATTCTTGAAACACTTTGTTTCTATAGTTCTTTATCACTGATTCAGCTTCTCCTGTGTTTCTTGAGCAACTGCCATGTGCCAGGCCCTATCCTAGGCATGGCACATACTAGGATAGCCTGGAGGACAACATCCTTGTTCGGACAGAATTTATATTCTCAAGCAGAGGAAGCTGGGAAATGTACACATTAAATGCCTATGGATGAGCTGTATTCATGTCCCAAGAACTGGGACCAATGGGAAGTTTATTCTAGCATGGCTTTCATGGCTTTGAATACCACGGCGTCCTAAGACCTTCAGCCAGGGCTCTGGAGACCAAGGAGCTCTGGTGCTACCCATCTCAGTCAGAAGGCAGGAAGGGGAACCCATGTCTCAGCCGAAGACAGTCCGAAGGCAAAGTCTTTCTTCCTCAGGCCTTTGCCCTAGTTAGCCTTTTATAGATTGAATGAGGCCCACTCACTCTGGGGAAGGCGTTGTGCTTACTCAGTCTATTGATTCAGATACTAGGCTCATCAAGAGACAGCCTCACAGACTTGCCAGAGTAATGACTCACTAAACTTTTCGGTATCCTGGGCCTCATAAAGTTAGAACATAAGGGCTGGGGAGATGGCTCAGCCAGTAAATGCTTGTTGAATAAATATGTGGAATGACGTTTAATTCCCAAAACCTATGTTAAAATTTGGGTGCCATGAGGCACAAGCAGAAGCAGGAGAGTCCCTTGGCTCTCTGGCAGCTAGCCTAGCTACTTGGTGAAGCCAGTGAGAGGTCTTGTCTCCATAGGAGCAGCACTTGAGGAACAGCACTTGCATTCACTGGCTAACACCCACAGACATGTATCAGCTTGCACCTCTCCCCATGAACATGTGCACACACAACGCAACACAAATTAACTCATCACAAACCCACTCTTTGTCAACTTGGCACTCAAACTCATCTTAAATTCCCTGATAAAGACAACAACAGACTGATAATTCCATTTTACATGTCACAACCATCCAGCACATAACCAAAGAATGTACCAACCTCTTCCCTGGAGGAAGTGGTAAGAGCCAGGGAGAATGTTGACTCTTCTATTTGAAATCCTCCAGCTGACATGCAGGGATGCAGAAATAACACTTAAGAACTGTATTGTGAAGTCATTTTATCTTATTTTCCATGATAGAGAGTTAAGAGATAAATAGATAAATATGCCTAATATGTATGTTCTCTGTGTGAAAATGTATGTGAACTTTCATATACATGTATGTGGGACTAACAACAGAATAAGGAACACATATACAATTAAAGCCTTCATTTCTGTATTAGGTCTGTATCAGCTAGTATTTATAACTAATGCTACCCAGTGCCCATTCAATTTGCCTTCAACATGTAACTCAGTTGGTTGTGGTTCCCTGGTGAAGGGACCGAGATTTCCACCTTTGAAGGGCGTGGGCCACGAACAGTCTTCTGCAGATTAGATTGTCATGCTTTTACACTGACCGTAGTCACAAGTCACAAGACCCAACCTAAGGGCTCTCTTCCATTTCAGACATACTTGTGGGAGTGTCGTGAATGGTCAGAGTCAGACCCCTTGGCTAGAATGTTCCCTTCTTTGTTCATTAACACAGGGTCTTTGAGAATAGAAGGTGACCAGTCATGGGTGACCACCATGATTTCTGAGGGGAGTGGAGTCTTTGTATCTCTGATGGAACCATGTTTCCTGTTGGAATTAAGACTTCTAGGGCAGAACACCATAAGATTACCAGAACAGGAAGGTAAAGATAGCAAGAATAATACTGAGGACAATTAATCTTATTTGCACTCTGGATTCCTCAACCTATTAATCCCAACTCTGGGAGCAACACTGCGATACACTGATATTTTAGTCAGGGTTCATAGACTAAACTGTGAGAAGGAAAATCCATTCAAAGGAGATTTATTGGATGACAGATCAAGTGCTGTGGCTGTCTGCACAGACTAAAGCAATGGCTGTCTGCATACTAGGGGGTACAGAAATCCACCCTAATAGCTACTCACTCTCAAGACCAGATACTTTGGGAGTCCCAAACTGTTGCTGAAGGCTTGGAAGGTTCCTACAGAGCCACCAGTCCTCAGTGAAAGGCTGCAGAAGCCAAGTTCTGATGTCAGTGAAAGATGACAGCCGGAAGCAGTGGCAGCAACAAGGCCAATGTGCTGACCAGCAAACAGAAAGGTAGACAGGCACAAGCAGTTCAACTACTCAACCTCTGTATAGCTAGGCTGCCTTCTGAAGGTTTCCCCTTAGAGTTAATCCTACCTGGAATTGTCCTCATGGACCTGCCCAGTGATGTTTTAAAAGGGAGGCCCAAGAACATCACTCAGAACAACCTCTAGTAACCAGCAAGCAGAACCTTGTGGTCCAAGGGCAGATGATGGGGTAGCCCCTTTCACTCTGTCTTTACAGACTTCTACCTTCTCTTGGCATCTTGGAGCTCTCATAGAATGCCAGAGATTCCACAGGTTCCTGTCCCCAGGTTGGCTTCATCTACACCTTGGCCATTCTTTAGTGGTTGGACACCTGATGCCGTTTGTGTCTCCCTGGTCCACAAAGGAGAAAACCTCAGAGCTCTTCTGTTTTGCTTACTCTTCTTAGCGCTGTGGCTTGAACCCATTATGTAGGTTCCCTTTCCTCTCTGTTATCATGAGAGTTGGATGTACCCTATTCTGGTAAATCTTTCTCTGATTTGTCACCTTTCCTGACACTCATTTTCAAACATTGGCGCTTTCTTCTACAGTCTTTACCTTCATTGTTTGGGATTAAAGACACGTACCACCATACCCGGATCTAAGCTTTTCTTTACCTGAACCTTGTCCCATACCAGAATGGCCTAGCACTCAGATCTGCTTGCCTCTGTCTCCTGGATTAAAGGCGTAGCTGCACTCCAGCCAGATTACAAAGACCTAGAAGGTCTTTGGATATGTTCTCTTTCCAGAACAGCCAGTAATGACTTAACATTACTCTAAAGGCTTGAGCATCTAAGAGCCTTGCTGGTTTTCACATGTCCTGTAGAGTTCTTGAAGCAGTGCATCGTTCAGTGGCATTCCTGGCAAAGAACATCTTCCTTTTCCCAGGGAGGGATGCTCTGTGGTAATGACTTGAAGGATGCAGATTCAGAGGTAGGAGGCTTCTGGACCATAACGCCCCATCTTTAGGAAAGATCTCTTCCCCATTCACCATCATGGCTCATTCACCTCATGGCTCTTGTGCCTCAGGTTCTGTCCCAGATGTTGGGCCAGTTTTTCAGGCTCCTGTGGAAGGAAATAATGTCTACATCTGCTAGAAGGCTCCAAAAAAAAATCCCCTCTCTTGGGGAGGCTGGTAATTAAGCAGTCATGGTAAACAAATGAGGACGAGCAGCTGGTTGTAGCCATTTGTTCTCCTGTCATTGGATGTGGAACAATTTCATAAATTACATAGGAAGTCGGGCTTTCTTCTCCCCCCTCCCTCGTGCATTATCCCTTGGTTTGAAGTGCCCTTCCTTTCTTGCTGTGGCTCCTCATGCCATCTAGATGATAACCTGATACTACGCTTTTAAGTCAGTGCAGGCTGGTGATATCAGATTTCCTGGGCACACCTAACACTGGAATGCAGTGGGTGGCATAATAACGCAGTCTCCAGCAATAAAAGCATTAATTAGCGGCTGGGTTGATGTGCCCAGCGCTGTTTTCAATGCAGGGGTCAGTCAGTGGTGAAAGCCAATGGTGAATCTATGTCCTCACAGATTGATGCTCTCATTGGTAAAGCGGAAGTGAAAGTAAGCTGGTGAGATGGCTCGGAGGGTAAAAGCACTCACCACCAAACTGAAGAGCCAGAGTTCAGTTCCCACGCCCCACACAGTGGAATAATACTGACTGTTCACAAACTTTCCTGTGACCTCCACAAGGTGCTATGGCATATACATACACCTGCCACACGGAGAATAAACAAATGTAATAAGAATTTATGAGTAAGGGTCAATCGGAGAAAACTTCAGATGTTGCTCATTGTTTTGGAGAAAACACAAAATGGGAAGATCAGAAGCCAGAAGCCAGACAGGAGGAAGTCTGCGCTGTGTAAAAGAGTTGTTCGCGAGGTCGTTGGTGCAGGTGATGTGCAAGCAAAAACCTGCAGAGGGTAAGGAAACCAATTGTGCACAGCGGAGGAAGATGGCTGCAGAAAGCTGTGGTGTGTGTTGGTGGGGGGGGTAGTGTGAAGGGCCTGCAGCAGACGCTGCCCCAGGGTGCTTGAGAGGCGGCAATGGGCCATTGTGGTTCCGGGGGAGGTGCCCTGTGACATTGAGGGAAAGAGGGAAGGGTGGAGAGATACCTTCAGGTCATGATGAAGACCTGTATCTTTATTACAAATCATAGGGAAGGCCTTGAAAGTTCTGAGCAGAGAAGCAGACTGTCCTGCCTTCAGTTGGTGCTGCTGGATGCTGTGTTGTGCATGGTTTGTAGGTACGCAGAAGGGGAAGGAGGGGCCTTGCTTAGGAGATGTTGGCAGTGACAGAGAGGAGAGCAGCTGCTGGTCCGGTCCAGGATGCCAGGATGATGGGCATGTGATGTTGAGAAGTGGCTGGTTTCTGGATACACTTATGTAAATGCCTCGGGGTATGTGTGTGTACATGCATGCCTGCATGCGTGCATGTGGTGTTTGTGTGTAGTATATGTATGTGGTGTATGTGTGTACATGTGTATGTGAGTGTACATGCCCAGGTGAACACCATTAGATGTCTTCCTCTATTGTTCCTCCCTTTACTTTCTGAGACAGGGTGTCTTATTGACCCTGGAGCTTGCTGATTGGCTAGGTTGGCTGCCCAGTGACAGACAAAAAGGAATCCTTCTGTCTTCTCCATCTCAGTTCTGGGATTATAGGCACACCACCACGCCCACGTGTATGTGGGTGCTGGGGATTGAATTCGGGTCCTGGTGCTTGGGTAGCATCTCATCCCCCATGCTGGCTCTCCAACCCTGTAAATGCCTCCCTTGGAGGATCAACTCCTTGAGGGACACAGACAGCTTGTGAATATCTGCTCTCAAAAGCAAGCATAGCGCATGACATTTAATCAGGCGCACAATGGATATTTGTTGCATGAATGACTATGAGCAAAAATTACTAAATGTTACCAGTGGGAATAGTCGGCTTTGGGACTTTTTCTCGAATCTATCAGATCTCTTTGATCAGAGAGCAAATCTCAAGCAACATCTTGCTTAGGCATCCCAAGTTGACACCAAAAATAAGATTGCCTATGTTTAAGTCTTACAGAGTCTGCTGCTTTAGCTGTGCTCCTTATCCTTACAGCAGGACTTCTCCAAGCCATTAGTACACAAAATTTCTTAAACCTTCTTCATTCAAGGTGCCAATAGTACCTCCACCATTGTCCCATGGTGTTCCATGGGTAAAAAGAAGAGCCTATCCGCCCCACACATTAAATAGTTAGAACCAAATAACTCTCTGCAGGTGTGTGTATATATGTATGTGTACAACTTTATAGCAGCTAAAAGATAAATATAAATTGAAAGATTTCAATTGAGTTCTTTATAACTATAGCCAGTGTCTGGGTATATGGTTCCACAGTAAACTGCTTGTCTGATCTGAGTTCTGATCCCTAGCACCCATGCTAAACCCTGGGCATGGTTGTGCAAGACTTGTAATCCCAGCACTAAGGAGGATCCCTGGAGCTTGCTGGCCAACTCATTAAACATGAAACTCACTAATTTGGTAATATGAGGGTTAGTGGGATGACTCAGTGGACAAAGGCACTTTGCTGACCCCTGTGGGTACCTCCACACGTGCCCCTGTGGCATGTGCTAACCCTTCTGTACAGCATAAATCAGTGTAAATAAATTTGAATATGATAGAGAATAACAGAAGAAGACATTTAACATCAATATCTGGCTTCCACATGCATGCATTCACATATGCAGTGAGTTGGATACTGCATACATATAGCCATATACAACTTGTATTCATGCCACACATACTTATACCCAAACATGCATGCATGTAGAGAGGGATGGAGGGAGAGAGGAAGGAAGACAGGGAGACTGACATACTAGTGGAAGGTATAGACTTGCTGCTCAGAATCTCCACTCCTGTAACTGAGCTGAAGACTGTCAGCCTCCTACCCTATTGCACCCAGTATCCCATGACACTCATTTTGTGTCACACCAAAGCCCCAGGCCATAGCCCTGCAAAGGTATATTATGTGAAGGGACACAACTTGATGACGAGGCTGTACTCCCCACCAAACCTCAACCTGTTGTTTCAAATTCCCAAGAGAATTGCTGATTGATAACATCCAATACTGGTTGGACATACACTATCCCAGCCTCTGTGACCTGCCTTCTGGGTCTGTCAATTCTGAGAGCATCTCACCACAATGCATGGAAGCTTGTTTTTTGTCCTAAGTTTCCCAGTTTGGGAAGCTCTTGATGAAATGCAAACCGGAGTTTCCAGAGAGAACATGAGTCTCTAGGGGTGTGGGAGGGGGGGTCTCTGTATTGTGTGTGATTATGACTAATGTCCATCAATTACCTGCTAATTACTAGATGATACCCGTAATGATAGTTCTGTTTTTAGCTTAATGGTTTATGTATCTAGCTAGTGGCTGCTGTCTGGTATAGAACTGCTGGCAAATCAAAGCGCTATTTGCCCAGCTTGTCAGTTTGACAAGTTTGCTTACATTTGCTCTTTTATTTCCAAGATCAATTGACACGACTTTTTTTTGGATATCATTGTTTGATGTGCTAAAAGCCTTAAATAAGAACCACTCAATAAATGCCCAATTGGCTATATTACTGTTTACTCCTAGATAATTCTATATTAGTCAGGCTCTTTAAGATCAAGAGTAGTGATATGCATGGATGGACCTCAGACAAGGGACTTTATTGCCAGGGCCTCAAATCTCCAAACACCTGGGCGGGATTTAAGACTCCCAAGATTCTGAGCGACAGCCAGTGTAGCAATAACCTGACCTGCCTTCCCTGAGTACATCACGTCCCAGAGAGAGTTCCACAGAACCCCAGTATACAGCAGGCACAAAGAGTAGAAGAGCCTGAAATCATTAGAGTTTGGGAACTTTTGCATTAGAAGCCATTTCTGCCTGAGAAGTTTTCATTTAGTGACTCTGTGTGTATGTGGTCACTCATGTGCACTTGCACATGTGTGTGCATACATGAGGAGCTCGGAGGTAAACCTCAGGCACCTTTCTAAGTTCTTTTCACCTTGTTTCTTGAGACATGGGCTTTCGCTTTTCGCCTGCAGCACATGGATTTGCCTATGCTAACTGGCTGGTAAACCTCAGGTGCGTCTGCACCCGCTCCACAGCACCGGGACTCTGAGCGTGTGCCACCATGCTCAGATTTTTCATGTGGGTTCTAGGGGATCCAACTCAGGCCCTCATGTTTGCAAGGCAAGCACTTTACTGAATGAACCATCTCCCTAGGTCCCTACCTTAGTTTATTAAAAGCCTCACAGGCTCTTTGTTTCTGTTTGCTTCTGAAAAGTCCCGGCCCGCCTGTGCTGAACGCAGCAGCCCCAGGTCTCTGTTTAATCAGCGAACACCCTGACACTCATTTTGGAAAGCAACTCTTCTAGGTTCTGGGTCCTCCCCAGCCCTTCCAAATACCCCACTGTTAGAATCACGTCCTGAACTTGTAGCAACCCCATCTCCCAGGACGCTTCCTGGCTTTCTCTCTACTTTCTTCTGATCCTCCCTCCCCTTCATGACACGTGTTACAAAGTCTGTCTTTCCTGAGTGTTTTCTGGGAATGCCATATTCAAGGCTGTCTGAATGTCCTGGTGTCTCAGCCTACTCCATTCCTCCATGGGAAGAGGTCACTCTCAGATGTCAGCCTTATGCCGTAGAGGTCAGAGGTAAACCTCTGGCATCTTCTTCAGTTGCTCTCCACCGTGTTTTGTTCGTTGGTTTGTCTGTTTTTGTTTTTAATACAGGGGCTCTCACCTTTTTTAACCTGAAAATTGTAGGCTTGCCTAGGAAAACAGGCTGGTAAACTCTAGATACTCCTGTTTCCACCTGCAGGGACTGGAGGATTTCCAGGAAGTCACTGAGTTCCTCAGTCCACATCTGAGGGTCTCTCCATCCTGGTGGCCATATGTTTAGGATGGATGCTTTTGAGACCGTGGGGCTGTCCATAGAAACGCCAGATAGTAGGTCTATCCATACATCCATATGTCGGTCTGTCTGTCTGTCCATCCACCCAACCATCCATCCAGAAGCCTACCTGAAGCTGGAGCAAAAAACACTCACAGAGTCTTCAGTCTGCTTAGGAGGCTCTGACCTGAACACAGCAACTTCAGTTAAGAATCTTCTGATGCCTGGGATCAGTGTTTGGAAGAAAACAGGATTTGGGTCAGAAAATGTCAAGTTCTGATGTGGCCATTAATCATATTTTTTGTTTTCTGATGCTTTGACATCTTGGGTGGGAGGACCATGGCTTGCCAATGTGAGAGAGAAAAACCAGAACCTTGCTCTTATCAAGGCATCCATCCCAAAGTCAGCCACCTCCCCTACTGCACCCTCAAGTGAAACGCTCGGACTTGGACCCCACCGTAGCATCATGTCTGTGGAGTGGGTCCCAGCAAAGCTTCTGTCCCACCTTGCCTTGTTCTTCCCTGCAAGTCACAATAAAGGACTTGGCCCCACCCTCCCTGAACCTTCTGTCTCCCACAGACTGCAGTGACTCCCCCAGTGCGCCCTGTCCTTTTAGGAACTCGATCAAACTCTTTTTTGTCTTTTCAGACTGTTGAGACAGTATCTCACTGTGTAGCCCAGGTTGTGCTGAACTTGAGGCAGTCCTCTTGCCCTAGCCTTCGAAGTGCTGGGATTATAGGCATGAGGCACTATATCTGACTCCAGACTCTGTTTGCAATATCTCTTGATCTGTTGGCCACCCTGAACTTGACAATACTAAAAGCTACATTTGAAAGCACTGTGCCAATAAACCTTCCCATCCCAATGGGAAGTTTCATTTTGTTTTCACCAACGCTTACTTCTTTCTAATAGTGTGTGTTCTGAAAAGGCTAATTAGCTCTTTGTTTTATGGAATGATACTAGGATCCTAGGTGAATAAGGTTCAGAATCACTGCAGTAAAAGGGACAAGCAGGGGACTAGGCAAAAAGATCTCCCCACCAGATACAGCATGCTTCCCAGCCCCCCAACTTTTATGAACCAAGCCCAGCTCATGGCCAGCCCAGACCTCAGTGGGGCTGGGAGGACTTCGTTCCTCTGGGCCTGTATGGAAAGCCTAGAAATTCAAGGTTGCCTGGCATCCTTGAGAATTCCAGAGACTTCTGCAGGGACCTTAGCATGTAGAGTAGACTAGTCTGAAAAAGTCAAGATGCCTCATGCAGAAATAACGCTGAGACACTGTGGTGAGATTTGAATGAAGTTGCTTAGATGACAGCTGTGAGTTGAGGTAGGGAAATGAGAGAGCATTCTGAAAAGGAAACAGAATATTCGAGCGTCTTGAGTCTGGGTCACTGAAGGAATAGAAGCCATTGGTGTCCAGGAATAGGGACCAGAGGGACACTGGGAAGAGCACACTGCCATCATTTGGTTTCTGCGCACATGGTAGGAAGTGGATTCTTGAGTCATTTTCATTAGTATCTTCAAATTCTCACTGGGAAATGTACCACTTCATTGCCTATATTGTTGACAGACCAGTGTCTGCAACCCTTGAAATGCCCCCAGCCAAAGAAGATGGGAGGGATCAGGGCCAGGAAGGAAGCGGAGCAGTAAATATGGCTGGTTTGAGTCAGGCACACATGTGGCTCTCCCTGGAGATTCTGCTCTTGATTGTAAGAACTGTAGAAAGCTGTGGGTGGGTTCTGAACTATGAGTGGAGGCCTGGGTATTACCAATTTCCAGGACTCTGGGTTACCCTGGACTGTAAAAGCAAACAGGGGATGGAGGAGGAGTTCACATACACACACACACACACACGAGAGAGAGAGAGAGAGAGAGAGAGAGAGAGAGAGAGAGAGAATATATGCCATAAATGGAAGCAGACACCACTCACTTTGCAAGTCTGGCCATATTCATAGAGTGTATACGGCTGATCCAAATAGAAGCAGAACTGGCTTTTCTACCACCATTTTGCCATGTGCCTCTACTAACTGTGACTTCTGCCACCAAAAGACCCTCTCATCCTTTTAGTGTCATCTCTAACTTTGGAGGAAAAATTAGAAAGACTGCAAATTTGACCTGCTCTTCTAATAGGCAACATTCTCTGGCCTCAGAGTCAGCAGCTAGTCAGAGCTGACCTCAGAGGGAATGGGCTAGTGGAGAGAGAGGGGAAAGGATGCTTTATGTATCCAAATATCCAAGATTTAACTCACCCCAGCTCCAGCATTATTGCCTTTGAGTGTTCCAAGCTAGAATTATCTACCAACCTAGGGAAGCAGCGGAGTGTTGGTAAACATCCGATTAGAGGAAATGCCTAGCAAACCGCATCTCCATATATTGCACGTGATAAAACTGTAATTGTTTGTTGACAGTGTACATTAGCTCTTCTCAACTTGTGTCAATATAGTACCAAAGAGCCAGGGTCTAGAAATCTGCAGTGATAGCACAGGAGCACTGTGGAGCCAACCTGCAGACCAGCTTTCACAGTCTCCACACAGTAGAGGAAAGTACTCCCTAAGACACCTGCACAAGAAGAGCTCTGGCAATCTGGAAGTCCCCCATGGTGTTAGTTACTTTTCTCAATGTGGTAGTCAAATGTCACCACACAGAAGAAACTTGGAGGAGGGAGGATTTATTTTGACTCATGGTTTTAAAGAGGTACAGTCCATTATGGTGAGAAAGGTGGGCAGGGTATATAGTTGTGAGAGAACATGGCTCAATTCCTCACACCTTGGTAGATCATCAAGCAGCACTAGAAGTGGAGCTTAGCTAAAACCCTTAAAGCTGGGACCCAGAAGCCTGTGGTTACCCCATAGGCCCCATGTCCTGAAGTCTTCAGTAACCTCCCAAGGAAATGTATTAGAGACCAAGGTTCATGTGCCCATGGGGGACATTTCAGATGTATTCATAACAACTGTGATACTCTGTGTCATTAAAAAAAAAGTCTCACTGTTGGTCAGTGAAGGAGAAGGCTGTACACAGGCTGAGTCTGAGATACGGACGCAGCAGCATCATTCTAGTAGACACAGGCAAGAGGTGCATGGCAGCTACTCTGAACTGTGGGCTGACAGAAGAGGTAACAAGAGTCATAGGGGTGGGACTCGGAAATCAGAGCCAGTGTGGCTGAGCCTCATTGGAGGTGAGGATCAAGCAGAAATCTGTCACTGGCACCATTGAAGATGAGGCAGGGTTTCTGGTACATTGGAAAAGCCACAAGAAACTAACGTCCAAGTAAGTGGAGATCTGTGTCCTTGGTGTGGCTCCCGGTCAGTCCATCTCCAGGATGGTGCTGCAGGGGAGGGTCTGACAAAGACTAACTAGAAGCTCAAGGTCTGGTCCAGAAATTTTAATTTTAGATCAAACCCAATGGGAGTCTCAATTGTATAGAAATACAATATGTACCACATACATAATTTTTTAGCTTTTAATTTTGAAATAAGTATTATGCAGGCTAGTATTACCTACCAACTAGATAGAATCCACAGTCCACTGGGAAATGAGCTTCTGCACACAGCTGTGGGGATTATCTTGATTGGACTGACTGAGGTGGGCTGACCTGTCCACCGTGGGTGGCACCATTCCATTCGTTGAGGCCCTGGACTGAATCAAAAAGGGGAAAGTATGTGGAACATTCATCCATTGCTCTTGCTCCTGAGTATGGGTGTGATGTGACAAGCTGCTTCAAGCTCCTAGTGTCCCAACTCCCCTACCATGACCGACTCTGTTTTTGAACTGTGAGCCTGAATAATTAAATCCTTTCTCCCTTAAGTTGCTCTTGTCAAGGTATTTTACCAGAGCAACAAGAAAAAGACACTTACACAACGATGAACTCTTAGGAATTTGCAAAGCTAGTCCAGAGAGGTCCTGATTACCTTCCACTCAGACTTCTCTGTTGCTTAACATTGTTCGTGACTGGAGTACAGCGAAAGCCCAGTCTGACGTTCCAGCAACAGGTGTATATACTTCTGAGCCAGGCAAGTGTAGGGATAGGTTAGCGGCCCAGGACCTTGGTGGCCCAGGAAGTTGTACACACACTCATTTCCAAGCAATCGACTTAGCAACCTGGGCTGCTGCCTGCACTGAGCCGTATGCACCCACTCACTGCACAAAGCAATCAGGTCACTCCGTTATATAGCTGTGTGGTAAATAAATGGTCTCGGGCTAAATATGTTTATTAGCCCTATAATTATTATGGTGGTATTATCTAACCTGCTATTATGATCAATAAGACACAGACACCTGCTATATTTTATAATTGCCTTAAAACACCTTAGGCTAGGCAAATAATTCCACCTACGCTATTTCAATAACCTCCCCATTCATCTCCCAGCCCGCATCCAATGCCATCCACCTTAACCATTTCTATCTGGCTTATCTCTCATTCATAATTCCATAAATACTTGCTTATCCTTTATCTGGATCACTCCTTTCCAGGACACTTTCGGAGTCCTTCCTCCTGGCCCATGTGGTTCCTTTTCCATGCTTACCCATTGTATCTTCCCATCTGTGTGCTTCTGTGAGTCCTTAAGGCCAGGAACCATAGCAACGTCTTCCTCCTTCCGCCCTGCCCAGGTGTAGGCCTTTTAATCAACCAATCAGGGATAATAGGGGAACATTCCTTTTCATCACATAGTTACAGGAGATAGTCAACAGTATAACAATATCCATGGTAGGACAGTAACCAGATCTCAAGGCACTGAAAACAGCATTTGAATACAAAGCACCAGATCGACCCCCAACAAACAGCTCCTCATCCACCTCTAGTAACTGCCTCTTTGTGGCAAACATCTTGAAACTAAGGGGAATGGGCTGATCCCGTCTAGACTGGTTTGAGGTGAATGCTCAGTGAGGAAAACTGTGTCCTCTGAGTGAACCTTTTGGGATAATTCCCTGTTTGTCATTTTATAGCAAGAATAGGATTTAAACAGATGCACCACGGGAAATACATACACAATGAGCAACGGCATATATCATTCAAGTCTGCCAATCAAAACAGGAAATCACCTGTATCTCACTCCTAGCAATAAACCCTTTTCCTCCCAGACTCAAAAAAGAAAGCCCCCAACGCTGAGCAGATCCTTGTAGGTACTTCTCATTCGGAGTCCCCCTCTCTGGCAGAGCATCTGCTCCGTAACTCCACTTTGCTTCTGAATAAACCGTCTTCCTGCTTTTTTTGTTTGAATTTTGTTGGTTCTTTTAGCCAGATGCCAAGAACCTGAGAAGACTGGTCCAGACAGAACCCACCAGCAATGCCTCTGCATCATTTTTTTTTTATGACAATAGGAGTCTATAACCCTCATATGCAACAAAACTGCAGTATTATCCCTCACACAAAAATTGCCCAGAACCAACCCTTTCCTGGTCACCCCACTCTCTTCTTCCCACCATCCCTAACCCACTCATCTGTTTGGCCACTCACTAATTTAGCCACTTCAAAATGACTGTGCAGACACCACACTCGCATTGTACTCTTGTGACCCCAGCACTTGGAAGGTAAGGTAGGAGGGTCATGAATTCCAGGCCAGACATGGCTACATTGAGAGTTTGAGACCAGCTTGGGCACATGAGATCTGGATGCCATGAATTGGGGTCACGGGGAGGAAGCAGTATCTACAATCTGTGAGGAAAGGACCTGGGGAACAAAGCTGGTCAAGTTCCCATCCCCTCAAAACAAGTGCCATACAAATGGAGTCTCAATGCTTATGATCCTCTGGGGGGGAGGGTCACTTCATTTTCCACTGAGCTTGATGTAGTGGGCGTGTACCCACTGTGCTCCAGGTCTGTTTCTCCTTCCTTTCTATAGCTGGGGAGCATTCCCTGGGGTCCTAGTGCAGTCTGTTTAACCAGGCCTGTGAGACATTAATGTAGGACATTAGGATTGTTTCCAGAATTGACCCATTAAGAGCAGAGCTCCTGTGGACAGCCACACACAGATTTTTGTGTGGAAATAGGTTCTCACTTGGGCTTGGTGGCACACGCCTGTAATCCCAGCACTCAGAGAGGCAGAAGCAGGTGGATCTCTGTGAGTTCGAGGCCAGCCTGGTCTACGAAGGGAGTCCAGTACAGTCAAGGCTACACAGAGAAATCCTGCCTCGAAAAACCTAAACAAACAAACAAACAAATGAATGAATGAATAAATAAATAAATTCACATCTCCGAAATGAATGTCCAGGGATGTAGTTGCTGCACTGTGCACTTAGTGCATGGAAGTGTTTTCTTTTCGGGAAACTGCTGAACTCTTTTCAGAATAACTGCATTTTTATATTTCCATCAGCAGCCGTTCTGTGCCATTGCCAGTATCACGTAAGCTATGGTCTTATTTTAGTTGTGTGAATACATAGCACTCACATCACCCTGGGTCTTTTTATTTTTTATTTTGGGAATTTCACATGTGAGTACCAGTACCGTACTTAACACCACCCCCACCCATCCCTCTCCCTGCTCCAGGCCTTCTCGAGCCTCCCCTCCCCCGTTCACATTCATGACCTCTTCCTCAATTGTTATTGTTATTGTTATAGGTGTGTGTGCACAGGCACATATACGTATGCATTCATACACACACACATACACACAAACACATTCATCTAACCCAAGTCCATTTAGTGTTGCTCATGCGCTTAGAGCTGACCACATGGGATTGGATAAGCTGTCAGGATGCTCATCCCTGGAGAAAACTGATTCTCCCTCTCTTAGTACCTGTTGGTTGCCCCAGATCTTCATCGAGGAGTGAGACCTTGGGAAATCTCTCTCTTCCATGCTGGCTTGATGGTGTCCTTAGGCGGGTCTTCTTAAGGCAGCCATACTGCTGAGGTTTCATGGGTGCAGCTGTCACATTGGAAGGCACTGCTTCTTGCCAGCCGTCCTGACCCTATATGTTTTAAGTCTTCCTGCTCATTCTTCGGAGAGTTGCCCTAAGCTTCAGCTGTGGGGGTTGTGTTGTGCAGTCTCAGCCGGGGTTGGGCACCTGACCACTGTTTTCTGCATTTTGACCAGTTTCGGGTCTCTGCAATAATCACCATCTGCTGCAGAAGGAATTCTCTTTGGCAAGGTGTGAGAGTTACACTTATCTGTGGGTATAATAAAAGCATTTAGGATACACTTAGGGATTATATTGGTGTAGGAAATCAGCATAGTAGGTTAGTTCTTCCTGTGTCTGATTTTTGCATTTTCTTAGATTGCTAAGATATTCCTCATCTTTTCATGCTCATTTGCCATCCATATATCCTTTTTGGTAAATGAATCTTTATTTTTCTGATTGTCTAGTTGGGTTGTTCTGTCCTTACCTTGCTTTTAATCCTAGGGAAAAACATGCAGTCTCATACCATTAAATGACACCAACTGGGTGTGTGACAAATGGTTTTTACAAAGTTGAAAAAAGTTTTTCTCTGTTTGTAGCTTCTGGAATATGTGTGTGTGTGTATACATGTGGTATGTGTATATATGTGTGTGTATGTATGTGTTTATGTGCATATACACACAAAAATATATATTATATAAACATATATCATAAATATAGACGCTGAATTCTTTGTCAAATGCTTTTTTTATACCAGCTGAGATGGCAAACAAACGTTTTGCTTTTAGCCTGTCAATATGGCAGTGCTAATGATTTGTTTTCAAATTCTGAAGCAGTGTTGCCTTTGTAGAGTAATCCCTTCCCCCCTTTGGTCATGGTGTCTCATTACCCTTGTGTGCTGTGGAATTGCCTTTGCTCATAGTTTGCTTAGGATTTGGGAGCTGATGTGCACATAGGATGTTGTTGGTCTTTGATTTTCATTATTTGTCCCGTCTTTGGTGGTATGGTAATACTGGCCTTCTTGTGGGAATGTGGAAGGGTTTTTCCCCTTTAAATTGTTTGGAAGAGATTGTGCCTTGTAGAATTAGGGTTCATTTGTCTTGATACAGTTAGTAGAATTCTCCACCGAATCTTAATATGGCATATTCCTTTTGGGAGTTTCCTTTAAAAAAAGCTTATTTTATTATTTTTATTTATATGTATGTGTGAATCTGTGTAAGTGTATGCTTTGTATGTGAGGGAGCCAACAGAGGTCAGGAGAAGGTGATGGATCCCTTGGAGCTGAAATTACAGGCACTTGTGAGCCTCCTGAAGTGGGTGCTAGGAACCAAACCCTGGTCTTTTCTCAAAGTGCAATACAGCTTTTCACTAGGGAGCTGTCTCTCCAACCCTTCCCTTTTAGTGAGTTTGAAGGTTACCAGTTCAATTTGCATAATCGTTGTAAGGTTAATGGAATTGGCAAAGGTATGGAAATGTGTGCTTTTTGGGTAACTGATCATTTTCATTTAATTTGTGGAGAGTGTGTCTTCTGTGGTCGTGGCTCTTATTTTTAATAACTGCAAAACTGCACTTCCTTAAACCTTGCCAACTCCGAATATCTGCCAATCTATTAAATGAAGAGTGAACTTCTAGATGGGATTTTCATAGGTTTGGTTTTTTTGGTTTTTTTTTTCTTTTTTAATTTTTGATTTGTGTGTGTGCATGTGCGCGTGCGCTCTGTTCGGGGGTACGGCTCCACACTATGCTACTGCGCTTCCGTGTTGGGTGTCCGTGTGTGCACTGTGGATGTGCCCGCTCACGTGCGCGCATCTGGAGGCCAGAGGTGGCTCTCAGCTGTCTTCCACCATCATTCTTTTTAAATTGTTTTTAAAAGTCTATTATTTTATTTCACATGTGTGGGCGTTTTGCCTGCATGTATGGCTGTGCACCCGGCACAGAAGAGAGTACCACCTTCCCTGAACCTGGAGTTACAGTTAGTTGTGAGGCATGGTGTTGGTGCTGGGAATTGAACTTGAGTCCTCTCCTGGAGCGGACTCCATTACCGAGCCACCTCTCCAGTTAGGGTCTCACTGAACGGGGAGCTCCCTGACTGGCTAGACTGGCTGGCCAGCAAAAACCGGAGATCTTGCTTCTGCCTCCCGACACCGGAACTATAGACACGCAGCTGGCTGTGCCCAGCTTTTACAGGGGTGCGGGGAATCTGCATTCAGGTCCCCAAACTTGGGCAGCAAGCACTTTCCCTGCTGAACCATCTCCGGAGCATCCCCTAACCCTGTCCCTACATCTTTTTTTTTTGAAACAAAGTCTCTCCCTGGCCCAGAGCTCACCATGTAGACTAGGATGTCTGGCTGGTGAGCTCCAGGGATCCCTCTGTCTTTGTCTCCCTATTGCCAGGATTGAAAGCACATGCCAGCCATGCCCAGCGCTTTCCACTTTTCAGCATGGTATCTGAAGACAGAACACAGGGTGCTTGTGCATTCAGGCCCTGTGCTTTACCTCTCCAGCTGTCTCCCCAACCCTGGTTTTTGTACTTTGGTCATCTTTCAGGGTTTGTGTGTCTGTGTCCTTGTCTTCGCCTTCTCACTTACTGATTTGTAAGCATTCTTAGCTATGTATGGTTTATGCAGTCTCCAGTTTATACATTCTCTTTATCCCTGTACTGTTGCTTTTGTCTCTCTCTCACACACACAAGCACACACATGGATGCACACTTTTAATTTTCATGTAGTTCATCCAGTAGATATTTAAGGCCTCTGGGGTACCACGCCGTATCTGCACTTAATCAATTTTAAGAGGTAGAAGCTCAAGTCAGCCTGGCTTGAGACAAAACAAAAGGGGAGAAAGAAGAGAAGAGGTACCGATGTGCCAATGTGGGATGTGTGTAAGTAGGCCCTGAGGAGCGTGTCTTCACGTGGGTGGCAGCGCTGTGTGTGGTCAGGCCTGTCTCCCACTGCTCATTTCCTGTTCGTACCTCTGTGGCGATTCCATTTGCTCTGCTAAGATAAAAGACTCCTGGCAGTCCAGAGCTTACATTCCACTGATTTAAGGTCCAAAAACGAGAGGCTTTCCGAGTCTATGGTTCATACCAAATGAGGGACTCAGGGTGGCCATGCTAGGGTGATGTCAGCTCTACCCTCCTTTCCACACCTTGAACCAGTCCATGAAAGTGAGAGATGGGGTAAGGACAGGTCATCTTTGAAGCTGATGGGAAGATGGGTACAAATCAGAACTCTGTGCTGTGTGGATAACTCCCTGGCAGAATGGAGGACCGGAAGACGCAAAGGAAGGTCTCCAAGCCAGTCCTTCTGAGAAGAACCATTTTCCTTTTAACGGGCTTCTGAAATTTTGTTTCCTTGTAATATAGGTGGTAAAAAAAAAAGACTGTTTGCAGTGCATGCATGTATGTGTGTATGTGTGCATGTGTATATAGCTATGTGTGCATGTGTGTATGTGTGTATATATATGTATGTGCACATGTGTGCTTGCTTGTGTTCATATGTGCATGCATGTGTGTGTACATGTGTGCGTTTGTGTGTATATGTGTGTTGGGAATGTAAATATGGAGTGAGGTAGGAAAGCTTTGTTAGATGCCTTTATGCTTCGAAAAGATACACTGAAATGTATTTTCTTATCCACAATCACCGTTTCTTCCTATTCTATTGAGTTTATTTTAATATTAACATTAATCTTACAAGATTGAAGTAGTGGGAGGTGTCATCCAGAGGGGGACTTTTCATAGTTGGTATTTACAGATAGGTGCTTTAACTCGTGGGAGCCCAAAGCTCTTCATGCGACACCTTACATGTCAAGACGATACACAGCAGTGGGATTCACTGAGCACAACTGAGTCTCCACAGATGTCCCAGCCTACCTGAAAAAACACGGGTGAAGGTGAGCTCTGAATTCTCTCCCAGTGCCTTCAAGGGCATGAGAGGAGGCGGGGGAGCCTCAACAAGGGCATGAAGGGCAAAGATGAAGAAGAGGCTGGGCAATTTCACACCAGCCTGTGTACAGTTGGGAGCTGTCGTGCACAGATGCCCGATGGTGGGAAAACGTGTCCTGAAGGAGGTTCTCTGGTGTTTAGTACTCACAGATAAGTAGTGTACACACACACACACACACACACGTGTACTCCAGGCTGGCTCTGAAGTATGATTCTCCTGTCTGAGCTCCTGAGTGCTAAGCATTATAAGGCAAGTATCACTATGTGTGTCCACTGTCATATTTTAAGCCTTAGAAGAACTTAAAAATGACTCAACGCGAAGGACTTACCACCTGAGACTCACCACCAGTGCCTTTGTTTTTAACCTGAGTATTTCTTCCAATGTAAATTCCAGAAATAAAACATAAACATTTTTCTTTTCCATTAAGAAGCATACCCGGCATGATTCCTTTCCTTCGAAGTTATTTCATGGAATTCTGCTCTCACCTGGTGATCCTTGCATCTCTTCCTGTGTCAACTGTCAAAATGATGATTGCTAGATTGTATTGGGCCCCTTTTCTTTTCTGCTTTCTTCTTCTTTTATTATTGAGCACTTATTTTTTATAAAATGGCAGATGCTCCTTTTAAGAATAAACAATCATAAGAGACATCCACGCCCTGCTCCTAGGAGTCAGGTGTGTTTTGCTCAGTAGGTGAACAAATCTCGTCTGAGGGTAGCTGTCAGTTGTGAATGCATTGTGCATTCCACTCAGGCCTTCAAAGGTCCCCTGCCAGGAAGGGAGAAACTAGAGATGAAACCAGAAAATGAAGGGAAAAAAATACCAGCACAGGAAGCAGGCCTTCCTCTCAAGGACCTGGCCATGGCTTTGAGGAGTTGCCCTCCATTTTTCTGTGTCAGAAGACACTGTTCGGGTCCTTCTGCTGGAGATCACTTTGCCCTTGAACTTTCTCCTTCAGTTTGCCTCCAGTTTGGGCTTCTTTCCTGTTTCTTTCATTATGAGTCAGCTTCGAGTTACTGTGATGACATGTCTAAACCAATCAACCTGAAAAGGGGAAAGATTTATTTTGGTTCATAGTTTTGGTCATTTTAGTCCATGGCCAGTTGTGCTCTTGTTGATTTGGGGCTGGCAGCAAGGCTATATACTGTGGCAGGAAAGAAAAGCTGTTCATCTTAGAACAGGCAGGAAGGAGAGAGAGAGAGACAGAGTTATGGATAGGCAGTAGAGTGTTTGCCTAACGTGTGTGAGGGCTGATGACGGTGGGGACAGAGTCCTAACACCACCTTCAAAAGCACAGCCAGTGACCTAATTTACCCCACCAGGCTCCATGTCTGTTTTAGTGTTTCTATTGCTGCAGTGAGACACCATGGACAAAAAGCAAGTTGGGGAGAAAAGGGTTTATTTGGCTTACACTTCATTGCTGTTCATCACCAAAGGAAGTCAGGACAGGAACTCAAACAAGGCAGGAACCTGGAGGCAGGAGCTGATACAGAGGCTATGAAGGGGTGCTGCTAACTGGTTTACTCCCCTGGCTTGCTCAGCCTGCTTTCTTACAGAACCTAGGACTCCCAGCCCTGCGACTACACCACCCAAAATGGGCTGGGCCCTCCCCCATCCATTGCTATTGCAATTGTGGTTCCCTCCTTTCCGATGACTCTAGTTTGTGTGTCAAGTTGACATAAGAGCAGCCAGCACAAACTCCTAAAGGTTCTTCTGATTTCCCACTAGCACCACCCTGAGGACCCAGCCTTCCCTCAATACACTGGCCCTATCCAAACTCTGGCAGTGCTTCTATTTAGTGCATCCAGCAGATACTCAATGAATCCTTGCGCAGATTCTAATTACTATAAAAAAAGAAAAATTTAATTAAAAATAAAAAGATCTGAGGTTTCCTCACGAGGTTAGTCTCATTCAAACCTCTTTGTCTTTCAGGCTCACCGGCTTCCAGCTACCAGCCACCATCGTCAGTGCGGCCAGCACCTTGTCCCTGATCCTTATCAGTGACTATGCAGTCAGTGCCCAGGGCTTTCGCGCCAGCTACGAAGGTAGGTGTCCCCCAGTGTGACTGCAGGAGCTTGGAGTGATGTCATAGCTACAGGCAGGTCTGGGCCCCTTCTGCCCAGGACGATAGAGCTGCAGATCCGACCCTGCGCCTGCGTAATGATACTAGTTAATAGGCAGTAACTCAGTTCCTACAGTTACTCCTTCCTGAGACTCTCGGATTGTAGAGCCCAGCTGTGCTAGTTTCTCAAGAGGGCCTGGGGATATCTTCTGTGCTCTGTGCAACTGGTTTCGGTGTGTTTTCAGTTTCTTTTTTTTTAATTAATTTATTTATTTTTGTATCAATCACAGGTTAGGTACTTTGCATCCCAAGCGTAGCCCCCTCTCTCATTCCTTCCCACCCTCCCCATCCCTCCCTCATCTCCTCCCCGCCCCCTCCAAGTCCACCATCAGGGGAGGACCTCCTCCCCTTCCATCCAAAGCTGTTCTGTATTGGATTTGTTTCGATGAGGTGGCTCAGATTGGTTTTGAAAAGAAGAGCTATAAATTGTAAGTAAAAGGAAATGAGTAGCAGAAATCTCAACATGGCGATGGCAAAGAGTCTGGATCACATTAGTGGGAGAATAGTCCATTTTTCCTTAATAGCATGGATTAGCGCTTCTTGGCTTGAGCTGTACAAATGATTTCTGCTTCTCTTGGTCTGTTTAAAGACAGTGTCAGAATTCAAATTAACACTAATATCTTCAGATTATACACTATTATTATTATTAACTTTATTATGTTAGTTTAGAAGGTGGTTCTTGTATGTCTCTGTCATATCCTTGGGAAATTTACATCTCATTAATAGGTAATTATGCTGCTCTTGGCTAAGACCTGAACCGTTATTTTGTGTTGCGCTCATTAATAGGCGTATTTTAAGACTGTTAATGATAATTAATAACAGCGATGACATAACACCCCAATAAAACATGCCAATTACTCCAAAGCCTCTTTCCCACACCTTTAAGAACTTAGAGCATCAGTGATGCATTCCTGAATGAAGCTATAGCAGCACAGAAATCGAGTCTACCACTGTCTGAAAGGCCAGGAGCACCCCAGTCAGGGTGGGTAAGGCCTCACTCCTAGTCCAGGGTGACCCAGGTGGGAGAGGGACAGGAAGGCAGTTGATGCAGCTACTGGATCCACTGAGGCCTTCTTAAAGATCTCAGAACACATACTCCAGCAAGGGCTCCCTACTACATTGCAAATGCCTTTAACCGAGGGCTCCTGCCCTCAGGATCTGAGAGGATCGTAACTCCACCCACCGTGACTGAGTGCTCCTGTGATAACTGCCCACCTCACCTGAGCCCCGAACCTCCACATTACCTGAGTGCTCTTGACAGACACACATGTCTTTCACCTGAGACTCCTGAGATCCCTGTTTAAAAACACGACCAGTTACTCCCAGCACCAAGTCTGAGAGCTTGGCCACCTTGTTTTTCTAAAAGAAAAAAAAAAGCCAAATCATTCAATTTTACCAATGAAGACTCAGGAGCCAGATGCAGTCTCAGAGAGGCAGAGAAAGAAAACACCCAGCTGACCTTCCTACTCAGCTCAGATCCCAGAAGGAAAAAGCCAAAAAACCCCAAAGCCAAAAGCCCAGGGTCGAAAGCTTGCTAGCTCAGCTCATAGCCTAGGAGAAAAAGGCCTGCTAGCTCACCTGACAGCCCAGGAGGAAAAAGTCAAAATCTAAAAAGCTCAAAAGCTCCTTCTTCTCCACACTGTCTTAAATGCCATTCAACTCAAAGTCCCTCCTTTTTACTTAATCCCGGTCAGCTGGCTTCTTGCTGGTTTCTAGGGTTAACTTTATTAAATCCTGTGTACAGAAAGCTCTTGGATTAAAGGTGTGTGCTAGGGCTGGGTGAACCACACTGTAACCGCCTGTTTACAATAAACAGAACGTTCTTGGATTAAAGGTGTGTGTTAGGGCTCAAAAACACCAAACAAAAGACAGGTGTTTATCGTTCACAGTCTCGGGGTTCACAGTGGGATCATATTTTTTGCAACAACCTTGGCTGTGCTTTCACCTGGCTCTGCAACCAAACAGCTCCGTGTTTGTGTCTCAAGCTTTTCCCAGAGAGAAGCTTCGTTCAAAGCTTATTTTCTTCAGTAGTGTATATTTACATACGAAGGAATGGCTCTCACAACAACATAAAGTATCACATACTTTACCATATTCATCTTCCATATTCTTCCTTTTTACTATTAGTCTCTTTCCTTCCAAAGCATCCCCCTTGTACTTCCATTTTTCATACTGTGTGTGTGTGTGTGTGTGTGTGTGTATGTGTGTGACATGTGTGTATAGGTACAGATTTGTGTTTGGTGCACACACGTGTGTGCATGCATGTGGAGGTCAAAGGTCAGCTTTGGGTGTTCTTCCTCAGGAGCTGTGTGCCCTGTTTGTTTGCTTGGTGTTTTTGTTTTGTTTTGTTTTCTGTTTTCAGTGCACTGGTACATGGGGCTTACAGACTAGAATATAAACTGGCTGGCTAGAAAGCCCCAGAGAGTAATCCACGCCAGCCTCTTCAGCTTTGGAATTATAAGCATGTTCCCCATGCCTGGCTGTTTATATGGGTGAGGTTGTTGGTGCTGGGACTCAAACTCATGTCTTTATGCTTGCGTGGCATGCTCTTTACTTCCTGAGCCAGCTCCCAGTCAAACTGTCCAACTCCAACAATTTCCTTAGTCTTCATGACCCAAGAAACCGTCACGGATAACATGCCATATTTTCTTTACCCATGCATGTGCCTTTGGTATCTAGGCTGGGCCCATAGCGTGGCTGTTGTAAATAGTGTTGCATTAAACACAAATGTGCCGGTGGCTCTGCCACAGGCTAACTGAGCATCCTTTGGGCAAAGACTCAAGAATGCCACAGCTGGGTCATGCGGTAGCTGTATTTTTAGCTTTGTAAGAAACTTCCATACTGATTTTTATACAACTCTTTAGCCAGGACTTGCTATCTCCATCTAACAGATGTAACCAGCCTTGCCAAGGTGGAGACGGGCATGGGTGTGCAGCTTCAGGGGACTTGATGGGCAGGGGTTTTAATGATGTGACACTCTTCTGTCACAAAAGACTCCTGCCCTGCTGTAAGACACTGTGTTTCCACCAGCAATGTGTAAGGGCTTCTCTTTCCCCATATTCCCATCAGCACAACTGTCTTAAGCTCCTGGTTATAGTTCCCTTTCCCTCCACACTGTGCGGCTTTGGAGAGATTGCGTTTAGGTCCTTGAGCTGGAGACAATAAAGTAGTGTCCCATAAATCCTAAGAGTAACGAACACGGGGGTCCCAGCCCTTTGTCCTCATGGTGTCCCTCTTCGTCACATCTTCTGAATGTTGATCTGAGCCCAGACCTTCATTAAGGCTTTAGGCAAACACCTGTGCCATTAACCCTTGCCACACTGCTCTATCAAGGGAGCATCCCACACATTAGCCTTCAGGCGGATGCCAGATCCTCTCCTAATGATGCCATGACTCCCAGATTCTAGAAGAGCACCCCTTCCAGTCTGAGAGGGCCCCCCACCACCAGGACTCATGTTCTCCATCCTTATATCACCTGCTCTATTTCCAAATGGCAATCAGGGCTCTGCTCTCAGTGCCTCTTCTTGGCTGGCATCCAAGCTGCCTGCCTGCTATCAAAGCAAGTCTGATCCTCCTGCACTCCCCCCCACCCCCCACCCAGGGTGTGTAATGTGAAGATAAGGAACTGAACTGCTGGGGATTTGGGAGGAAGGTGTAGGTAGGTGAAGTGTCAGCCTCCACTTCAAGGCAGAGATCAAATGCCGCTCCCCAAGCTCATAGAGGAGAAGGGTGCTCAGCATGTAATCCCCAGGGACAGGAGCGTGGGCTGAGCGTGGACCAGAGGGAAGGGGATCAGCGTGTATTGAGCACTGACTGTATGCCAGGCACTTTGCATACATTTTCTCCTCTAATCTCCCACGACAACTCTGCAGCCAGGCCTTCCTATCTCCATCTTACAGATGTAACCAGCTAAGCCAAGGCAGGGAGGGGACGGGCAAGGGTGTGCGGCTTAAGGAGACTTGATGGCCATGGGCTTTAATGACACTCCTCTGTCACAAAAGACTCCTGTCTTGCACTCTGAGCCCTGGCAAAATTCTGAGTGAAGGAGAAGCTTAAGTCTTTTTCTCAGGTAAGAGGATCAGAGCTAAGATAGAGACAGGAGGACACAGGAAGTCTGCCCCATGTCCTTCCTGGATGACCTGGGGCCACCCCAGAGTCAACAAATGTGCTCCCAAGTCCAGTGAGGGTCACCAGAAAAAAAATAAAGTTGATACTAAACATTGAGATAATTTTCAATGTTGGCACACCCCCCAGGGTCTTTATAGAATAGACTTGAACTAAAACATCGTGTATGTTCATGTGCGTGCAGGTGTGCACATATATGGGTGCACATGCTTGTGGAAGCCAATCTTGTGTGGGGTTTCCGAGGAACCATTCATCTTGCTTGATGACATGGTGTCTCTCACAGCCCTAAACTGGCTGGCCAGAGAGCTCCGTGGAAGCACCAATCCACCGTCTCTGCCTTCCCAGCAGTAGAATTATGAGCCTGTGCCACCACACCTGGTTTTTTTTTTTTAACAAGGATTCTGGGGATTGCACTCTGTGTTTGCAAAGCAAGTACCCTCCAACAGAGCCAGACTCCCCATCCCTAGACCAAAAATATTTTATCTCTCGCTAAAATTCAAATTTTATTTAACAGTCTGCATCTTAATTTGCTTCATCTAGAGCCTTCATTTCCAGCCCCAAATCTGAAAATCATTTCCAGGAGTCCTCCTCCGGCCCTCCCTCTTCCCCCTTCCAGCTCTGCCCCTGTCCTGCTCTATGCCCAGGTCCACCCTCCCCTGGCATGCCAGTGTCGACACCACGAGCCCATGCACGTGCACACACGGGATCATCTGTAGATGCGATTGTGTAATCTGGCTAACGAGCTTAGCCAGTTAATAAAAGGAAACCCTCCTCCATCCTTCCTAACGTCCGTTAGAGAGGGAGCCGAGGGGGTTTGCACACGCCACGATTGTCTAACCATGCAAGTCTTCAGCTCACATTTAGATGAAGAACAACCGTGTTTACACAACTTAAGGCCTCGTCTAATTATCTTCTTAAGATAAATTCTTGGAAGGCCAATTGCTCAGCCAAATAGGCTGCAGACTTTATACTTTGATGCACAGTTCCAGGGTGTCCCTGGAAAGGTTAGAGCTACGCACGTTTGCAGTGGCGGGCATGGCGGGCTCAGGCCCACTTCCCCCTAACCTTGCCCACCCCAAGTGCTAGTGAAGTTTAAATCAGTTTCATTGATTCAAATGGGCAGAAAATGAAATCTCATTTGCGGTGACAATTTGCATCTCTTTGATGATAGAGAAGGTGGAACACCTGTCACCACTTACTGGCCATTTGTAGATCATTTTCTAAATTGCCTGTCCCAGTTTTTGCTTACTTCTCCATTGGGGCTGTTAGTATGTTTCTTATCTCTTTTGCATATTAAGGATATTAATATGGTGGCTTTCCTTTTGATGTGAAGCAGTTTTAATTTATATGTCACTAATTTAAATTTTTAATTAAAAATACTTTTTTTGGTGACATCTATTTTGGGTGCTGTGATGAGAAAGACCTTTTTATTTTCATGCCAAGATTAGATAAATATTCATTTAGAGGTTCATCATATTCTTGTGCGTGTGTGTGTGTGTGCATGCATGTGTGTAGGTATACATATATACACCCAAAAGACTAACTCTCAGTATTGTTTATTAGCCTCCACTCCTCTTGGTTTTTGAGGCAGAGCCTCTCACTAGCATGGGCTAGTTTGGCTGGCCAGTGAACCCCAGGGGTCCTTCTATCCCTCCATCTCCCGTGCTAGAATTCCAAGCACACACTAAAACATTTAGCTTTTTACATAGGTGCTGGGTATCAAACTCAGGTCTTTGTACTTGACCGATGGAGGCCACTCCCCAAGCTTTCATTCTGATCTTTTGTATAATTCTAAATTCCCTGGGGAGGTGAGTGACATTTGTCTTCAAGTCTGTGACTTGTTCCCTGCATGACAGAGATGGTCTCTGTGTCAGTTCCTGAAAGCGCAAAGCCTGGATCTTCCTCAGTGTGAGCCAGAGTGTCCTCCAGATACCTCTGGCCTCACTGCCCTGTGAGTATCAATTTATTCTCTCACCCCAGGCCTCACATTTCCCAGCATCTCCCACAAGGCTCTCGAGGGTGGTGTGAGGCTGTTTGTTTCTATTCCGAGCTGAGCACTGAGAATGTGAGCATATCAGACTTGTGAGTGAGGAGCCAGGCTGCTTGCAGGCCTTGCAATCCCTACACCCTAATTGCTGAGGCAGGAGGATGTCCAAGTTTAAGCTTGCCCGGGCTACAGAGAAAATTCCATGTCAGCCTGGACAATTTATCGAATTAAAAAATAAAAATAAAAGGATTTTGAGTGTAGCTCAGTGGTATAGCAAATGCCCAGGACGTGAAGAGGCCTAGGGTTCAATCTCTAGTAAGGAGGAAGGAAAGGAAAAATAGAATGCCAATGTAATCCAAATACAGGCTGGCTTATCACAGCCCCTTCGCATAAATTTCCTACAGACGCTTGGAAACTTGGTGAGGACAAGTTTGTTTATGGAGGGAGCTGGGTCAGCTCAATGTATTCAACAGTGGAGTTACCTACCCCCTGGAAGCTGGCAGGATGGAGACCAGTCAAGCTCTCTGGCAACCACAGGGCGAGGTGGCACAGTGGAAGGCTGAAGGGCTTGGGCGTATGTTTCCACATACCTGGAATCCTGAACCTCCTGGCCGCACGCTTGGGCAGCTCACCCGTTTCTCTGTGCTACGGCCAGCCATGTATGATGAGAGGAGTGTGTGTTTTAAAATATCTTTGTGTGTATATGTGTGTGAGTGGTGTTCGAGTATGTGAGTGCAGGCGCACGTGTCATGATCAGGGCACAACCCAGGGTGTCGGACCTCGTCCTCCACCTTGTTCGAGACTTGACTCTTTTCGGCTGCTGCATACACCAGGCTGTCCCGCCTCCAGTGTCCACTATTTTATTTTGTCTTCACCACCTAGCTCCTTTGGTAAACATCTGGAACTGCAGATGTTTACTACACTATTCATTTAGTACGTGGGTTCTGGACATCTGAACTGAGGTCCACAGGTGTTGGCAGACACTTTACTGGCTAAGCCTTCTTTCTCCCTAGCTTCATGTGGAGCTGGTTAAGCTGATGATCTGGAAGGCTCCAAAGTGCAAGATTTATGAAGTAGCAAACTGACACTATGTGTTGAAATTCCACACTCCATGTCATGGCACAGGTCATTGTCAAAGCTCAGGCACTCCAAAAATACCGTGTCCGATTAATTACCTTCAGACTCTGTGTATCACGTTGTACATGAGGGTTCTGTATACAGAAACATCCCCAAACCTGAAAAACAGCCAAAATTTGACAACATTTTTCATCTCAGACATTTCAGATAAAGGATGCTTAGCTTCGTAGAGCTACCCTGATAATTAAGGGAAACGCAAGGTCACATAGATCCAAATGTCACAGAAGACACTCAGCCCAGGGGCTGGCATATTGTCAATTCTCACTTGTCAACTCCCTGCTGCAGCCACCCTCATCCTGACCTAACTTGACTGAAATTCTTCAGGAGACAGAAGACACATGCCAGCTCCACAGAACCTGGTCCCAGCCTCTCCCTGTTTCCTGATTCCTGGATTTACATGAAATCCTTGGTCCAGCTGCTTGCTTAAAGAAACCCTCTATCCAGCTGTTCTGCTCTTAGAGCCTGACTGGCTTCTGAGAAGTAGAACGGTGTTTGCAGCCAGGGCTCTTAGCCCCAGTTGGAAGCAGGCTGGGTGGCCCCGGATGAAGACCTGTCTCTATCATCTACACCCTGAAGCCAGTGAGGGCAAGGCCAGCACATCAGTGTCACTGGGGCATCTTTCCGCAGCACTTGATGCTGGCTTGTGAACCAAGGGTCTTATGGCAAAGGCATTAGGCCCTAGAAGTTTGGAGCTCTAGATAGGCAGGCAGGCACGCACACACACACACAGACACACACTGCCCAACACAACCTTTTCTTATACAATTAATCCACAAAGTTCACAGATATACAGATGTTCCACATCCCACATAACCCCCTAAGCCCATGGGGGCTGGTGGCACATACAGCTTGTGGTAGATATTCTAGCATTAATTGAGCAACTACTGTTTGCAACCGTTGATTTCTCATTGGCGTCTCATTGGCACAGTCACAGTGTGCAGTACACCCCTAGCCCCTCTTCATCCTCCCCAAAGGGAATGGGTGAGGAAGGGGTGCTGCTTCACAAAGGATCCCAGCAGGGTGTGCTTCTGCTCCTGAGGAATGTGTGTGTGTGTCAGCTGTAGCACTTCTGCCCTTGAACACAGGATAATTGGACAGTCGGATGTGCAGTCCTGTGAAAGCAAGCCCGGGACGACATGTGCTTCCCTGTCTCCTGGAGATGAGGAGGTTGAAAGTGACTTGATGGTGCCACTGGGCTCATGGGAAAGCTGGGGTTCAGAGCTAATCCCAGGACATTAGAGCCTAAATCCCTCCACTTTCATTTTTCTCGCAATTAAATAACCCATTCCCCTCCCCAGGGCTCCAGTCTCTCAGACAATTTCCTGGTCCTGAAAGAGATTCTGGTTCTGGGGCATTATCGAGATGTCTTGAAATTGGGCTAATGGAAGCCATTTGGTACTATATGGATATGCATTCTGAATATGCAATTTGCTCCATTCAGGTCACTCTGGGCCAGAGCAGCAGGGCACAGGCTCCTCAGGGGCAGAGGTGACCAGTGTCCATTTCTTCAGCACCAGGCATCCAATGTGCACTTTTTTTTGAAGCACCTGACTCCATCCCCCATGGCTCTGCCTTGAGAGTAGAAACATTCCTCTTAATCAGGGCTTCAGATTAGCAAATTAATACACAAGAGATATGACCTTTAGACAAAATGTGTAGCACTTCTTCCCAAGTTGGGGGCTGGGATATTTTCTTTCTTTCTTTTTTTTCTTTTTTAGCACATCCTCCATAAACCCAAGAGAGTTCTTCATGCAATGTGCTGACACGCGTGGTGTGGCTCTCATGAGAGACTGTGGTAGCTCTGGCCCTGTCCCAGTCATGTCTATGTCATTATGTGAGGGCGTCAGAGGGGCTGGGGCTGACAGAGGGGGCATATGCCGATGGCGGCGTTGTGTTCCATGCTCCCCTGTCCTCCTTCTCCCATTCATCCACTCAACATGGCTTTCTGCCCCAGACAGCCTCCCAGAGGGTGTTGAGGTCCCCGGATGCAGAACCAGCCCCTCCTTTTGTGGAGCACCGTGACTGAGAACTGAGAACCTTGAGGTGGATAAAGAACAGGGACCCCAGACTCAACCGGATGGGGCTCACTGCCTGGATTTCTCTCCTACCAACAGGGAGACTTGGCTGAAGTCTTGTGCACAGCATGTTTGCAGGGCAGAGGTGGCAGAGCCCTTCTCTGTGGGGCGTGGGGAGAGTTTGTTGGACTCCCGAGGTGGTGAGACCCTCCGTTCCTCTGGATAGACACAGACCTCAATAACTCATAAAACAGAACTCGATGCAATTAGAAAGAGGTGTTTACTAGTAGCCGGCATGCCGGGGCTCTGCACACAGCTCCCACACAAGGGGGTGGTACAGAGCCCTGAGCTGCAGAATCACAGAGTTTATAAAGGCAAAAACCGCAAAACAGGAGGAGGTCTAGGGGTAAGGGATTTTTCTAACGGGGGCAGTCAGTGATTGGCTGTGCCCAGGTGTGGTGACTAGGGGATGGTTAGGGACTGTTTGCACTTTCCAGTCCAGGAACAAAGAAGGGCGTTTAGGGCCAAGTTAAAATTTCCTACCCTTACAGGTTCACAGTTGATGCATGGGTACAGAGTCACCATGAAGCCAATGCTAGCTCTGAACCATTCGGGAAGTCTGCACCCATGCCTGGCTAGTTCCAAAGAGATCGAGGTTCCTATGACTATGCCTTATCTCTGCTGTGTGTCCTCCGGCAGGAGACTGAACCTCTCAGCTCCTCCCATGGAAGAAGGTAACCCTTTCTTCCTTCTGAAGGAGTGTGGCAAGCTGTGAGAAGCACCTAACCTGATGTCTGACCCATGGCAGTTTCCCTGTCAAAGGAAACTACCGCAATAGGTTGTAGTGTGCTTCATGAGTAGAAAAGGAAAAAAAAAAAAAAAGATCTGTGCCTTTGTCAAAACCTTTGGTCAGCCTTGTGGTTCTTCAAAGGCAAGGACTGTTACCTATTTTCTGTTGTCCCAGCTGTCATCACTCCTTAGCACGCAGCTGGGGCCCTGCATTAGTAGCTAGTGCGTGCCTCTCCTGACCTGGATCCCTGTGTGTCTGGGCATACGGTGCTCTTGTGCAGATTGGCCCCATGAGCACATGGCTCAGAGGGTGGAGTACAAACTGAGTAGTAACCTCCTTTGTCTGCTTTCCACTGTGAGCGCACAGTTGCAGCACTGAGCATGAGGGACATAAAGAGTGGCTTACTCTGAGCCTTACCTGGCTGTCAGTCAATGCCTCGAGAGTTGGTCTCCCTTATATCCCTCCTTCTTCCCACCACACAAGCCACTGGCAAGCCTTTGGAGAAAACAGGGTCTCCCCACTCATCCTTCAGTCATGCCAGGTTCCCTCTCCTGACTCCCACAAACTCTTCTAGTCCCTGCTTAATCCCAACCCAGGAGACCACCTCTGTCTATGATGTCTTTGCTCCCCAAACCATGTTCTTAGTCTTGGGATCTTTGCTTTCTCCATCCCCAGGCCACCAATAGCCAGAAGCTTTATAGACCACCATGGTTGGAGCTTTGCAGGGCTGGGGAGAAAATAGACAACCACGTCTCCCCTCCCCCAGCCCCAAGTAACTCGTGATCACTAGCAACTCATCCAGTCTCCTCTGACTCCCTTATTACAGATGGACAATGCCAGCAATAAGTCCACACCATAGGCTTGTTGGCTTTCAGGTGTTCCTCACAGGGACTGTCACGGACTAAATGCTACAAAGAACAAATGTGCCATGGGTCTAGCGTAGCACACAGCAGCTTCTCAGTAAACTGAGTGAGTTCTGTGGATGAGTTTGTACTCAAGGCAGCTGAGGAGCCAGAGCCAGGGAGAGCCAAGACACAGGAAAGCCAAAAGATCCCTTAGTTATCAAAGACATTCAGCTTGAACCAGCCTCAGGGCTGGCCATGTGGCTCAGTTGGTAGAGTGCTTGCCTAGCCTGTGAGGAGCACCGAGTTACATCTCCAGCACCTCCAAAGAGGGGAAAACCAAAATAGCATCATATCGCCTATAAAACTAAACTGCCCTCCAAACTTTTGAGGGTTGGTATAATACTGGGACAGTTGCAAAAAAAAAAAAAAAAGCGGGACACACTGGCCCTTGTGTTGGTGGTGGTGATGTAAATGAGTCCTGTGGGACCATAACCTGACAGCCATATATTAGGAGTCATAAAGTGCCCGTAGCAGTTGACCCACTAATCTCATCTCCCTCCTGGGAACAAATCCTACCGAAATAATTCAGCAGCAGAAGAAAGTTCTGTGCACGAGCGTCGTGGTCTCAGCATTATTTATAATGATGAAGAATTGGAAACTGTAAAAACGTCCAACAATTGGGGAATGGCTGGGAAAGTTATGGCATCTCTGCCTAATGGATTTACATGGCCATTTAAAAGTATAATGACATTACCGAGAAATGCAGAAAGATGTTTAGGATATGATTTTCGGTGCCAAAAGTGGAGCATGGCGCTTCATTGTATTTACCACAGGCGTGCGAGGGAGTCCTCTAGGAATGGGCAAGGAGGGGGGCATAAAAAATGACCATTGACAGGGAAGGCAGGGAGTGTGTGGAGGGGGTGTTGAAAATGTTTTTAAAATGTGCCTCATGCATGTAGATCTGTTTGCCTGCATGTATGTATGTATGTATACCCTGTGTGCGTGTAGTGCCCAAAGAGGCCAGAAGAGGGCACTGGATACCCTGGGACTGGAGTTACAGGTGGTTGTGAGCTGCCGGGTGGGTGTTGGGAATTACACCTGGGTGCTCTGGGACCATACCCAGCTTTCTTAACCACTGAGCCATTTTTCCAGTCCCCAGTGAAAAGTTTCTGTGTGTGTGTGTTTTAAGAGTTCCTCTTGGTGGCTGCTCTGATGTCACCTGCGTGATTAGTGGTGAGTGGACCTAGCCCACAGTCAGAACAGAAACCAAAACCAAATGCAACAGCTAGGAAGTCCTCACCAGTGAGAAAAGTGCGCGGATGTTTCACTGGCAAAGCCCAAAACACGAGCCACAAGTCATGTGGCACTGTTAATAGAATTATACACTCCAGGTCTTATCAATTCCCTGGGAGAAAATTCACATGATAAAGCCCTGGTAAGAATCAAGGTCCCTCAGAGGGTCGTGGTCCCTGTCTCCAGCATAGGATACACAGTAGAGCAGATATTCAGGAGAAATGGATGAAGGAAGTAGTGGCCACACAATGAAGAATTTATAGAGATCTGGGGGTGCCAGATGTTCATTCTGGATTGCTCTGGAGAATGGGGTCATGTCCAACGGAGAGGCATGAGAAGTTGTATTCCAACTAACTAGCCAGGCGTTTTCATTTGACCCTGTCTCAAAAAGTCTAAAAAGATCTGGGCATGTGGCCCAGTGCCGGAGTGCTTGGCCTTAACGACTGTCAGTCAGAGTAACTGGCTTGTGAGGTAGTGAGTTCTCCATCTCCGGAGATGATCAAGCAGATGTTTGGTTGATCAAGGCCTGCCAGGGAAGCCATTTAGTGTATACCTAAAAGTGGTGTGTGCATTGGATTTCATCAAAACTAAAGCTAGTGGTTTTAAAATGTAACGTTGTTCTATGTACCACAAATAAAGAAAAAAGTCTCTGCCATTTAAGTGATGGCATATCCTTGAACGTAGGACTCATCCTGTTCTTCTTCTTCTTCTGCTTCTTCTTCTTCTTCTTCTTCTTCTTCTTCTTCTTCTTCTTCTTCTTCTTCTTGTTATTTTAGCTATTTCAGTTTGAAAAAAATCAACAGAGAGAGCTAGGTAACTTGAGGGATGTTCTACAAGGTTAGGTAGTTTCACTACAATACTATCTAACCACGGAGGATACATGGTGTATTGAGAACATTCCACACGGAGATTAAGTGCTCTCTGACCTCCCTGACTCTCTCAGCCTCAGTTTCCCGTTTGTAAAGTGCCACTAAAACAGGCAGGCCTTGTAGAATTCTCCCAAGGACTTGGAAGCAGTATGAGTCAGCAAGTTAGCCATGTCATTTCCAAGCTCGGCAGGTAGCCAGGTTATCATGGTGTTCCAGCCGGGGGGAGGGAGGAGGGAGGGTGCAGCCATGCAGCTGCAGCTATGACTCCCTGAGCGGACTACAGTGGCTGAATCTTAAAGGAAGAATGTGAGTCAGGAAAGGGCTGAAGACATGAATGAGGGAAGATTCCAGAAATGAAAGTTGCCTGAGCAAGGGCCTGGCAGACAAGGCTGGCAAGGGATGTGAAAGGTTTCCTCCTTAGCCTAAGTATGGGCAGGAAGGGGGCATGCGTGGGTGAGCCTGTAGGCACAGAAGATGTTCCCTCTGCTAATGGAGCACCGCCACCTGCCTCTTGGAAGCCAAGAAATGACACCACACCGTCGGGCTTTTCATAGGTTTGCTGTGGTGCCGAGAAAGGATGGCTGGTGGGTTTCCACGTGGCCTGAAAACCTCTCAGTGGTCCAGCAAGGCGGTGAGGCCTGAACATGGGTAGGGGTGCTTCTGAGGAGGCAAATGGGAAGGCTTTAGCATTTCAATCAACATGAAGGAATAGGAAAACGAAGGTGTGCCCCCGGGAGGTCAGGCAGCTTCAGGACAACTGCTCCAAGTGGGCTGTTGGGCAGGGATGGCATACTGCATTTCACTCCTGATTCCCTTCATGAAAGTTATGGGTCTTTGTACAGGACTATAAGACTAGCACATGAGCCCTGGATACAGAGCAGGCAAGAAGAGACAGAAGTCTACAAGGAGGCCACCACAGAGACCTGAAGGACTGGGAGAAGTCTATGCTGGCCCTGTGTTTGGGCTCCTGGAAGAGGGCACAGCGTAGTAGACAGCCCAGCCAACAGAATGGAACAATGGAACTCACCTAGTACCTGGGGACTATCACTTTGGCCAGTTGCTCAAGAGGAGCAGGGATAACCATCATGGGGCCCCTGACTCAGCACTGTGCGGAGATGAAGTCTGAAGTGGAGGTGAGCCCTTGAAATGGATAGTTGAGCCCTCTTCCTGGCACACTAGAGTCCTCGGAGGAGAGGTGGGCCACATGTACTGGCTGTGGTTTTGAGCTACTATACCCAGGCTGGATCTAAAGCAAAAAAAGAGCTCACTGGAGGGCAGAGGAGGGCTGTGGAGGACTGAGAAGGGGGTGGGGTGGAGTGAGCTGAGGAGGCAGAACCCCTTCTCCCCAGCTGACTGCAGGCTTCTAAGGATGCTAACAGGCTCAAGTGCATCCTGTATGTTGGGGATGGGAGGGTTGGCTGAGAAACCCAGGGAGTCCTATCAGTCATCATCAGTTAGGCTGAAATGAGAAGAGCAGTGAGGACTTTAAACTGGCATCCATTCTTTCTTTCAGGCATCTACCTACAAGGCTTGCAGGGGCACTGGAAACACTTCTGGGCAGTGTGGGGTCATGCCCAAGCTTCCAGTCTAATAAAAGAAGAGACACTAAACAGATAGTCACACACTCAAGTATAAACAAATATCGACAAGTAAATGAGCGTGTGAGTATGCAGGCATCTTAAGGGCCCTCTTTCATTCTTATTACGATGCATATTTGTTAAAGGCTGCCCATCTGTGTAGAGAGTCGGGAAAGCTGTGTGATGAGTTCTTGGAAGATGATGGCATCTCAGTGCTTGAAAGGACAACTCTAGGCTCTTCAAAGGGTCAAAACATTTGGACTCAAACTACAACATGGCAGCCAATCTTGGGGACACTCATTCACTGGTCCTTTCTTTAGGAACTCTGTCTCCTTCTCTGCCTCTCTCCCTGTCTTCCTCCTTCCCTCTCCTTTCCCCCTCTTTTTCTGTCTCTCTCTATCCCCCCTCCCTCCTCCCCCGATCTTGTACGTTTGTGTGTGTGTCTTTGTGCATGTAAAAGCCAAAGGACAAACTTGACAAAGACATAGTCTCTTATTGACCTGGAATTTGACAGTTTCACTAGGTTGGCTGCCTAGTAAGTCCCAGCAATCTTCCATCTCTCTCTGCCAGGGCTGGTATCGCAGGCCTTTCCCACCATAGGCATTCTCCACACATTGGCATTCCCCACCATAGGCTTTACTCAGATTACTTTCACGGGTTCTGAGGCTCAGGAACTTATGTTTGTACACCAAGCTCTTTGTTCACTGTGGCATCTTCGTCACTTGCAGAGCTTGCCTCTGGTTCTTGACTAGGGGTGGCAAGGGAATGAAGAAAGGATAGTGACACTAAGGAAATGACAGACACGTGGATACAGAAAAGCTGGGCTCAGGTGGTCTGTGCACACTCTGATGGATACGCACCAACTAACCTCAGTGTGTTTATTACGTATATCACAGGGAAAGAGGGTCATGAGGTGTCCTTAGGAGGTATCTGTGGGTGATCAGTCACAGGCTGGAAACATCTGTGAGGAGGAAGCTGCAGTTGCCAGTCTTTGCATATACTGGATAATGGTTTATAAACACTCATGTAGACAGAGGAAGAGAGCTTTGTCAATTTTGAATCTGACCCATATGGGGAAGGCTTTGCCAGTTTCTCATGGGTCTGTGGCATCGGTCCTTGACATGGCTGGGCTCTTGTCAACCATGCGTGCTCACTCAGGATATCATCTGCTCCTTACACCTCCACTCAGGCCTCCCTTGGCTTCCCATACCCCAGTCCCTTGTCTTTCCTTTTATAAATCATGGCACACATTCATGGTGGGCAGTAGCGGGGGGGGGTAGATTACAAAGTCACAAGGGTGAGAAATTAAAACCATCTGTTATCTGACCCCCTGTATAGCTTCATCTAATATATTGTTCTTCCATGCATCCGTGCATAAAATTAGAAATACATATGTACACATGTATATATAAAACATTTCCATAGATTTGTAGAGTTTATATTGCCGTAATTATTTAAGCAGTCCCCTGTGTTTAAAATTTAGCTTGTTTCCACTTTTTCCCTAATAGATAATGCTGCAATGAAAAATTCCTATACATAAATCATCAAGTTGCATCTGATTATTTCCTTAGAATAAATCCATACAGACACAACGAAGATTTCAAAGAGTTTGGGTGTGTGGTTTTCAGATTGCTTCCCAGAAAGATTAACGTTCTTACCAGAAACATAGATACATTCCCTCCCATCCTTCCCAGCACTACCTAGTGACATCTTTGAAGAATGGGGTGCTAGTTTTATTGGGGGAGGGAGAAGTAGGAAGGTCTTCACCAGCAAGGGTCAGAGGAAGCCATGCCAGATTTGAGAGGTTGACCTCATGCCAGGTTATGTGGGAAACACAGCAGAAGTTCCACACAGTCCTGATTTATACATTATTTAGTGAGGTTATACCAGAGTGCTCCCTGAGAACTGAGGGTGTGTCCCCTATGGTCTAGGTAGTGCTCCCTAAGGACTGAACGAGTACTTTGAAACACCAAAAAGAGTACTTCTTGAGAGCTGACAAAAAGACTCACTGAGGACTAAAGCAATGCTTCCCAGGACCAGGGAGTGCTCCCTCAGGACTTGGTGACTACTTCTTAAAGATTGAGCTAGTGCTCCCTAAGAGCTATGTGAATGTTCCCCAAGGATGAGGGGGTGGTGGGAGTAGGTGTTCCTTAGAGATTAAATGAGTGCTCCCTGAGAACCAGGAACTTGCTGCAGCTGATCTTGTCACCGAGACCACCTCCACAGCCCTGAGGTCCAGCCTGACTCTCAGGAACATCTGAGTCCCAGAGAGACGTGGGAGCCTCAGGCTGCTCAGGGCAGCTTCCTCATTAGCATTTTGGCTAGGATTCTGGGCTTTGACTCTGCTATCATCTTTTAGCTTCTATGGTGGCCTCCAGCAGGCTCTAGTGGGTCACAGGGCCTGCCTCTTTCTGAACTAGATGCAGAGCCTCTGGAAGTAGGGAGTTGACAGTCTGGCTCTGGCAGAGGCCATCTGGCACGTGACTGCAGTTGAGTGTACGTGTAGATGGCCAGCACTCACCTTTATCATTCTTCCTGGGCACACCTGTTCTTCTGACCTAGGGCAACTTGGGGTGCTTATGTGTCTCTCCTGTTCTGGTATCAGGGGAGCTGGAGCAGCAGTTGAAGAAATGGAGACAGAAAGGCAAGCACACAGTGTTTCTAGGTTCTTGGTGTCTTGAACCTAGAAACCCAGATGTTTCTAGGTTCTTGGTGTCTTGCTCAAAGAATTGAGAAAATGAACACAGATATTTCATTTGGGTGTAAAACAAAGGTACAGAATTGATACACTTGCACAGTGGGCTCTGAGTGGAATTTTTTTCCAAGTGCCTCTGCTCACTGTCTGGGGCTTCTTTTGGGGAGTCCAGGAGAAGGTGGTTGTTAGGGGTGGGGTGTGGGTGAGTTTCTGTTTTGATGGACAGGCCTTTGTCATTTAAGGCTTTGTTCAGTGTGCATGCCCTTTCCCATGATGCATCTGATTTTAATCACATGCATACCCAGCCACACAAAGACAGAGGATGGTAAGTAGGGGTTGGAGAGATAGCTCAGTGGTTAAGTGCACTTACAGCTCTTTCAGAGGACCTGGGTTTGGTTCCCAGCACCTACATTGAGATCCACTGCCCTCTTCTGGCTTCAGTGGGTACTGCATGCACGTGGTGCATATGAACTCTTGAAGGCATGCACACAACACAATTTATTTTATTTTGTCTTATCTAATTTAAAAGATGGCAAGTAGGGGCTGTTTTCTAAAAGTGCAGAGTACACAGTTTGCCTCACTGTGCCTGTGCTCAAAACTAGTGCAGCCTGGATTGGAACACTGTCCCAGTCTCTACAGCATGCTGCAGAATATGCTTGACCACCAAAGAGGGCGTGCTGGGCTGGAGAGATGGATCAGTGGTGACAAACACCAGTTGCTCTTGCAGGGGACCTATGTTCAGTTCCCAGCACACACTGGGTGGTACACAACCATGCATGACTTCAGTTCCTGGGAATCCAACCAAGGACCACGTCTCCTAGAATCCATAAGCACCAGGCCCAAGTACACAGAGAGGCACATAGGGAGAAAACAACACACTCACACACAAAATAAAAAGGGAGGCAGAAAGCCTGGCACACAGTGGGCTGGCCGAATGAGGTGGAAGGCTGCAGCTCAGAGGACAGGACCCTCCTTGTTCATGGCTAGGAGGCCTGAGCTCCACCCTCTAATGGCAACACTCCTATTGCAGGAGTATAGCAGAGCCTGTGTGACAGAGCCATCAGGGATTCCATGGACAACACCTGCTCCTGGAGCTGCTGTATAGGAAAGCAGGAGCCTCCTGGCAGTGAGGCCTGAGGACTGTGAGCGCAAGCAGTGTGTGTGTGTGTGTGTGTGTGTGTGTGTGTGCCATAGAACAACTTCAGGTGTCATATCTCAGGTGCTGTTAGCTTTTTGTTGTTTGTTTGTTTGGTCTGAGGTAGAGTCTTTCATTGGCTTGGAAATCATCAAGTGGCTAGCCTAGCTGGCCTGCAAGCCACCTGTATGGTCTTCTCCAGTGCTGGCTTTGTGGGTTCTGGGGACCAAATCCAAGTGCACTTGCTCACACAGTGAGCATTTTACACACTGATTTGTCTACCCAGCGTATCCAGGGGCATTTTGGAGTAACTGCTTCTCTCCATCTCCCACACCAAACCATTTCCCAAATCCTGGGCACTACCTATTTTATTTCAGAGGTGACCCCATAAAGTACTCGAGCGGAAGTAAGCGCACACCCTGCCACCGAGCCAGGTGGAACCCTCACCCTCTCCCCTCTCTCTTGGCTCAGACAGAGGAAGGTCTCACAGGCAGACATGCCCTGTCTGGTTCTATTTCTACTTAGGTATTTCTCCATTTCACAACTAATTGGCTTCCCTATCGAGACATCATTTTCCCCGAGCGGCGACTCAGCTCATGATTCTCAGTATCAGTATCCATTGATGGGAGGGAGTAGAAGGCAGTGCCCTGCTGCAGCCTTTCTGTGGCTACCGCTGTCAGAGGTGATTGGCAAATGACCCATGAATGACAGCAAGCCCTGGCCTGCCCCTCCCATCCCAGAAAGGATTGAAGGTGTCCATGGTAATCTCTCACAGATCGTCATGTTCCATGGCATAGGGGACAGTTGGAGATGATCAATTGGATGGAATTATGATGGCATTTGAAGAAATCGCAGGAGGACCTGGACCCTACTTTGCACCATCTGTCCCTACAAGGTTCCCTGGGGGAAACCCACTCCTCTCCAGTTCCGATATATGCTTCCTGCCCTCCCAGATATTCAATGGTTTAACCCTTGAGAAATTGAAACGTCTTATAATCAACAGTTATAGCCTGGGTTCTGTTTTTCTACTTCTTTTTCTTCCAGAGAAAGCTCTAATTAAATTGACAGCACGTGTCATTATTGAAAGTGTGCTCGAATCAAGGAAATATGGTAGATATTCAAAGAATGAGGCTGGCAAAGAAACCCTTGATTACTAGATAAAGCTGGGGTTCCCAGTGCTCCATTGAGCTGGCGGGGTTCCAGTGGAAATGTCGTTATCCTGCTTCTGGGGCAGCTTGTCGTGGGGCATGAGAAAAAGCGACTGCAAAAGAATCTGAGTGAGAAAGGGACGCTGTTAGCTTGGTTTCAGGAATAGCTGTATCCAGTGTCACTCCCTCGTCTATCACGCGGCTTTACCGTCTCTCTTATATCCAACAAGGAGGCTCCTGAGAACTTTGGCTTATGTGATACTACAAAAAGAGAAAAGCTGTGTTTCTCCCAATATTATAAGTCAACAGTCATGAAAAATCTGGTATTGGCCATCTTGGGTCACGCCTCAGGAGACTGGAAATGGGGAGAACACAGTGTTTGGAATGTGAAATGTGTCCTAAAGGCTCACTTATTTGAACATGTCATCTGGCTGGTAGCTCTGTCTGGGGCTGATGTGGAGCCTTTGAGGATGGAGGACTTGTGTATGTAGGTCACAGATAGTGGCGCCTTTACCAGTTATAAACCAGCCCCAGCCTCTGGTTTGAGCCTTTTGCCTTCTGGTTGGCCACCATGTGACTTTGGCTCCTGCATGCTTCTGCCCTAGCTGCCATGCCTCCTATACCACCATAGACTATATCCCCTGAGCCATGAATCAGAACAAACCCTCCTACCTCAAGTTGCCCGTGTTAGGTATTAAGCTCTGGGCATAGCGATGAGAAAATAGCTAATGCGGTTGTCCCATCTGATAGTCACGCCTGTCAAGAAAGCCAGGAGGCTATTGTGATTTGATGGAAAACATGTACAGAACCACATGAGAGGGGGCCATTGCAGGACAAATGTTGGAGAAATAAAAGCAAGAGCTGTGCACTTTGGGTTGACCTTTCTGGAAGGGCTGAGAACAAGCCTTCCCCAGAGACCTGATTTTAACCAGGCCTGCCTGAAGGAAGGCCAGTCCAGCATAGAACACCGGTGTGTGCGCAGGTGCGTGAGACCCTCCACCCAGCTGCCCGCCCATGAGGGACTGGATCTGGGCATATACTCATGGAGGAGCTTAAAGCGGGCTAGCCAGGCAGAGGAGGGACCATATCTTCCCACGGAGAGGAAAAGAAGCAGGGATGCTGCGGCCAGTGCCTGGCACCCGGCACCCAATCAATAAATGGGAGCTATTATTATTGCCCATTAGGGATCATCCCTCAGCGCCAGCAGTCGGGGCATGATGGATGCAGGCTGGGTTTGTGTAATGGGGATTATTTATTAGTCACCTTGTAAGAAGCAATGACAGTAAGGCACAAAACCAAGTTCCCGCAGAGGATTCTTATCGTATAGAAATCAAAAGCCTCTGTGCTGCCTCTGGGAACCAAGAGCCCTTGTTCTCAGAGATTAATCCAGTGCTTGCTGGTGAGAGCGCAAGGGGAAAGGGTTGTGATTCCCATGGATCTCAGCACAACTTCTACAGTAATGTTCCTCCAGTCCCTAGGTACCCAGAAGGGAAAGTGAGGGAAGGGAGCTGTAAGAGGGGGAGCAGAGAATGAGTCCAGGGAAGACCTGCCCCCCGACTGACTTCTTTACTTGGCCTGTCTCAGAGGTGACAGTTCTGATAGTCCATTCCTATAGGCTGGGAGAGGCAGACCCACTCCCCTTGGATCACTCACTCTCAGCCCTCTTCTCTGGCCCTCAGCAAAAGCCCGAACCCTGAGCGGGTCCTGCTGACTTACATGTATTGCCTTAGAACATGTAATGTAGTTTGTAAGGTTTATGGTTTCAGGAGCAGATGGAGCAAGGCTGCATTTAGGCAACGGTGCTCATTTAGGGGTTGAGAATGGCTGCCAAGTCCCCGTGCGTGCCATCAACCCCTTTGTTAATTATTTGTTTAATGACATCTCAGCCTGACAACTGTTGAAAGCCTAAAGACAACAGTAAGAGAACTCTTCCCCAAAGATCATGGGGAAATTTTAAATTTATGTGTTGCCTACAAGGCATCGTGCAAATCACTTGTAATTAGCATGCAACAAGACTTGATGGCCACTCTGAATATTAACATTTATGAAGTACCAGCTTTGCCCTGGCCCTCTCTGGTCATTATCTTACTTGTTCCTCACGGCTGCTCTCTGAAGTAAGGTGTTGTGAATTCTTATTGTCCCCATTTGACAGATGAAGAAAGTGAGGCACAAGAGACTAGTAGATGAGTGAATTGGTTAATTTCCTTGTTGATTGTGACCAACACCTGGTCACGGGAGGATTTATTTTGGTTGCTAGTTCAGAAGATGCAGTTCATCCCTGTGGAGACAGCGTGATGGCTGAAGTTGCTTGACAATCTATGGCAGCAATGATGTATAGCTGCTGTTGCTCCCAGGATACTAGCCAGGAAGCAGAGAGCTTGGGCCAGAAGCAGAGCGAGGCTACAGCCTCCAGAGAGGCTCACCCCCAGTGAGCTCTTTCCTCTAGCTATTTGTCTGTGGTAATTGTTTTTATGTTGCTGTAATTAATTATCCTAACAAAAACAACTTAGGAAGGAAAGGCTTATTTTTGGCTCACAGTTTGAGGTTGTAGGTCATCATTGCTGGGGTGGGGGGTGTCTCAGAAGTGGTAGTTTAGGGGACAGTTGGTCCCATGGCACCTGCAATCAAGAAGCACAGAGAGATGAGTGCATTCTGCAGCTCAACCCCCTCCTCTGCCCACGAAGTTCAGGATCCCAGCCAGGGGATTTTGCTGCCCACAGTGGGCAACTCTTCCCACCCTAGTTATTGCAGTTCAGGTAATCCCCACAGGCATGCCCAGGAGCCTGATTCTAGATTCTGTCAAGCTGACAATTAGCACTAACCATAGCTGTCTACAACCCCAAAAGATTCCTCTTCCCCAAACAGCTCCACCAGCTGTGTTCAAACACATGCAGGGACCTATGGGGAGCATTTCACAGCCGAACCCCAACCACTAGGGAGCCCAGAACCCAGAACTTCAGAGCTTGTTCTAATGCGACCACAGACCAGGCACCCTGGTATGGGGCTACCTCCTCAGCACGGAGAAGGGATAATGATTTCAGTCTTTTTTAAAAACTCATTTCTGTTACAGACACTAGAGCAATATGGTACAAAATGAAAGTACAAAGCGTTTTGTAATCACACAGCATCCCAACAGTGGGAGAATGAGGCATCATTAGTGTTTTGAAAGTGTCACCCTGTTCATCTAGCTACCTTGGGAAGACATCAAGTCTTTGGGACAGCTGCAAGGAAAGACTTTCTGATAAAAACGGGCTTGCTGCATGGTCTCAATTTTGCTTTTACTTTTGGAAATTTTTACTTAATCTGAACAGATGGAGAAAATTAAGGAAAAATTGAAGGCATCATTAAGCTTTGCATAAATGGAGCTAGTTCCTAAAATACAGTTATAAAGACAAGAGCCAAGTCTGATGAACTCATTAAGAAGTTATAGCCATTATCATCATTATTTAGTATTATTATTTTGAGGCAGAGTCTCTCACCAAACCTGGAGCTTCCTGATTTGGCTGCAGCACTAGGACAAGGTAGACTTGAACTCAGTCCCCATGCTTGTTTGGAATGCTCTTTACTGGATGAGCTCTCTCCCTAGCCCTATTTTCAGTACTTTTTATGAGCGTGATTAATTATTATTATTTTGAAGATGATGTGTTCATTAAATTTTTGTAGTGCTTTTACTTGTTTGTATATTCTTAGACAGGCTCTCACCATGTAATTTTGGTTGGCCTAAATTTTTATTGTGTAGACCAGACTGATCTTGAACTCATAGAGATCAACCTGCCTCTCCCTCTCAAGTGATAGAAGTAAAGGTGTGTGCCCATGCTTACCCTTATTTATTGATGTGTGTGTGTGAGTATGCATATGTGTGAAGGTTAGAGGGCAACTTTTGTGAGTCAGTTGATTCTCCTCTTCTACAACATGGGATCCAAGGATCAAACTAGGGTCATCAGGCTTGGTAGCAAGTGTCCGTAGCCACTGAGCCACTGTCCTGCACAGCTGTTCTCATACTGTCAAATCTCAGCTCCATATTTCATAAGACTGACCACTCAGCACCCATCTGTTTGCTATGTATTTTGCATTCTAGCGTTCTGTATTTTGATTGATCTCTTGTTCTACTGAAGTTCACTGTCAGGTAATTTTTACAAGAAGGGCTCATGGGTGTTGTATTTTCAAAATTCTTACATGCTCGGGGATGTCTGCCTGTTGTCTAAATACTTAAATGACAACTTCAGCGAGGCTACAGTTCTTAGGCTGTAATTCTCTCCGAGCTTGCACGGATTGATCGAAGCGAGGCTCTCCAGCAGTATTTCTCTCCTGTTTATCTTGGGTTTTCTGCCTGGATGCCTGGATGATTCATTCTTTTCCCCTCAAAGTTCAGTAGCTGCATAAGGGTATAGCTTGAAGGTGATGGCTATATATAAGATTTTTGGAGATCTCCTGGGCCCCTTTGATCTTGAGATTCAGCATTCTCTATTTCAGAGATGTTTTCATTGATTATATCTTTCTATATTTTTTCTCTATGGATATGTTGGCTCTCTCTTGTCAATACTCTCTACCTGTGTTCCTCTTCATCATTGTATTCATATATTTGATCTTTTTCATTCATTTATTGAATTTCCTCAAGCTTGCCGGCAGTGCCCAGAACCTGGCTAGAGTGTTCGTGTGTGTCTAATTGATCTTACTCACTTCTCCCTGTCTTCCTCTTCCCTCCTCTCTCCTTTCCTCTTGCTCTTTCTCTTCCTTCACTCACCTTCCGGGCTGTCTTTTTTCACCCCCTGTTCTGCCAGTGTACCTTTCATTCTGGCTGAAAGCTTCTTTGACATCTTCATACTATTGTTTTTAAAGAAGTAATTTTAAAAGTAACTATTTCTATGAGACTAGAGAATTGTGGTATTTTTAAAAATTCATCTTGTTTCTTTTGATCCCTCTCCCCTCTCTCTCTTTCCCAATTCCCTCCTTCCCTGAATCAGCTGATTACTGAAGAATAAAATGCCAGCCTCTGGGTTCGAGAACACAGGACTGAGCAGGTCTGCTCAGGCCAAGTTGGGCAGTTCAGGTTAGGTTTGGGAGTGCAAGGTAAGTTAGGGGCAGCTATCCTGCCACATCCTGTTTGTGTTTTCTTTGTTTCGGAGCTGCTCTGTGTGGTTTGGGTACATCTTCCCTGCCCACTGCCTCACCTTGCAGCTTCCCTGGGACAGGGGCTGGACCATAGCAGTTGATGACTTCTCATCTTTAAAACATTTTTTAAAGATTTATTTACTGTTTATGTTTATGGGTATTTTGCCTGCCTGCATGGCTATGTGCTGCATGCAGTGCCTGTGGAGGCCAGAAGCGAGCATCAGATCCCCTGGATCTGGAGTTCCAGGCAGTTGTGAGCTGCCATGTGGGTGCTGGGAATTGAACCCAGGTCCTCTATAAGAGCAGCCAGAGCTCCCAACTGCTGAGCCATCTCTCCTGTACCCTCCTCACCTTTTGATGGTGCTAAGTCTTCCTCTGACGTTCCCATCTATCCATGGCTGCCACATTTCTACTTCCTGAGACTTACTGAAAGTTCACAGAAGACCTTTGTAGGGTGAACTGCTCTGTCCTAGCGAAAGCTGGCTTTGGCTGATGTCTGAGCATGTGTGAGGGGGCTGTCAGCTTCCCTCCATGCCTGCCTCCACCCTGTATTTGTTCTTTCTGCTTTGTGGTGGGCCATGTCGTCTTTCACCGAGGTGTAGCCTTTGCTCCCTGCTTTGTTTTCTTGTTGCCATTCCCTTCAAATATCAAGGGAAATAAAAAGTGTAAATGTCTGTATTTGACGTCTTTAAAAAGAAATCTGTCCCATATCACCATTGTTTAATAGTTACACAGAATTCCATTATGCCAATGTAACAACAAACATTTGCGAAATTTATTCTCTTTCTCCCCCCACTTCCTCCTTCCTTCCCTCCCTCCCTGCACCTTCTCTCTCTTCCTCCCTCTTTCCCTCTCCCTTTCCCTCTCCTTTCCCTTCATTGAGCTCAGAGCTTTACAAATGCTAGGCAAGCCATCTTTCTCATGGTTTACTTTGAGATAGGGACTTACTTAGTTGCTTAGGCTGACCTAAAATTGCTTCTGCCTCAACCTCCTGAATAGCTGGAATTACAGGCATGTGCTGCAAGACCCAGCTTAAAATCCTCTCTTGGAGACTGTTTGTCTTATCTCTTCTCCTTCTACGTCGCCTTTACCCCCATCTTCTTATGTTCTTTTCCTAAACGTAAACCAGCCAGGCTGTGCGAATGTCCTTGGGTGTCTGCCCAGTTTGCCCTAAGCAAGTTTAAAGGTCTGGGAGGAAGCCCCAGAGAGGTTAAGGATATTAGTTTAGTGTCATCAAGGCTCTTGTTACTGAGACCGGAAACACAGTCAGGCCTTGAGATGACAGTATTAAAACCTCTAGCCATTGGTGCAGCTCTCTGTCCATCACAGAAATGACCCTTCCCACTGCAACCCCCACCCCTGCTAATTTGCTTCCTTCTTTGGCTCCTCATTCTTGTAGTCTCAGCCCCTGTTCTCAGAGGGATTCTCTGTAAGAGGATTTCTCTGCAGCTTTTCTCTTGGATTCACACAAAAGAACTCACATAAGTCTTGGCTTAAGGGGCCCTAATGGGCCATTAGGGGAAACTGTAACATCTGGGGCCAGCTGTAGCCAGAGGCATCATCGATGAGGTTGGCTGCTGAAGAGACCCTTCCGATGCCTTTTCTTCAACGTGTTCATTAAGGCGGACCCTAGGCTGTGCATGACACCTGTAAATTTTAACTTTCTTAAATCATGGGTCAACTCTTTGGGAGTACCCACACATAAAAGGCTAATAATTGAATGTCTCACCCTTTACTTGGGGATGGATTCATGGGCATGTGACCTGTGCTGTGCATCAAAAGACCCTTAGCCTAGTTCAGTGGTTTTCTCCAGTGATAATTAAGTTCTTCTTGATGCTCGAATAAGGGCTCCTGCGTTTTTTATTTTGTAGTGGATACCTGTTGTATAAGCTGATCTTGATCTTCCATGTGCCAATCACAGCCCCAAACTCCTTCACCTGGGCCAGCAGAGTCTAACTGACAGAGGGGCTGAGCACTAGGTCTGAGCTATGCCAGGCCTGGAAGTCTACCAGCCTGCGGGCTGGAGTCAGGAACAACAGTACTGGGAACAACAGCAAGGCTGGTACAGGCATATAGATGGAGGGCCACATGGACAACTGTCTTCTGAGCATGTGGCCACACCACAACTGGTCATACTGAAAACTGGCCATTTTGCATGCAGGTGAGCTGGTCTCCTGAGCTGCATTTCAGGGGCCCATGCATGTGTCTCCTACCTTCCTGAGATGCAGCTGAGCCATGGACATTGCTAGAAATGTAAACGTTTTGGGGATCCTCACTCCATTTTCTTCCCATCATCCGTCACATGACCAAAGCAATGAAACCCCATTCAGAAGATTGTGCAGCCACACCCCAGCCTGCCATCCTAACCATCATGGCTGTCTAGCCTCCTTTCCCCTTCCACCTTTCTTTCTTACTTTTCTTTCTTCTGTTTTATTAGCTATACACACACAAAAAATTATTACTCAAATGAGCTCCCAGCATGTCTACTAATACATTCCTAATGGGTTTTAAGACTTAAAAGCGGCAGCATGGATCACCATTTGCCTGCTCAGCAAGAATTTGCCTGGTAGGAGGCAGGACAGGGGAGGGAGGCAGGCAGGGGACAGGAGCCACCTCCCTTGGCCATCCCCTTCATGCAAATGAGCTGGGATGCGGTCCCAACATATTAAAGGATCAGAGCAGCTTCTTGCTCACATGTGCAAATTAGATTAATCAGCCCAGACTCAGAGAGGGAATAATAATGCCATTACTAAGGACACATGGGGACCCACAGGGATGTGAGAGAACCTTACCTGAGCTGGGAATCATCTCTGAGTGACAGGCCATGACCTGGCTTCTCTCAAGGGGTCTAAACCTGCAGACGGGCAGCTCTCCAAGTGCTTCTTGTTAGGCTTGGCCAGCTCTCTCAGCTTCCAGAGCAAGGATAAAAAAAGAAATCCAGCTGGGGTCTAGCCATGGGCCCCTTGGTATTTAGGATCCAGCCCTGCTACCCAAGCCAGAAAGACACTGTGTGGACAGAGCCTGGCCCCTTTGCTCACCAACTAGGTAACCTTGGGAAAGCGATTTGAACTTCTGTGTTTGTGACGATGCTCGTTCCCTCCAAAGACATTTCTGTGGGATCACGAAGGTGACACCACAGTGCACCGTGCTGGATGTGCCAATGCTACCAGCTCCCCTCACCTGACTCTCCTCCTTTCCCTCCCACCCCCTTCTTTTCCTAACTTCCTATCTTTTCTCCCTCCATCCCTTTTTTGTGTCCATCTCTCTTCCGCCCCCCTTTCATCTTTCCTTCCTTTCTTCTCTTCCTAACTTCCTTTCCTCCTTCCTCTGCTGTGTTCTTTTTTTCTTTCCTGGTCCACAGAATCAATTCCAGGGTCCTCCATTCGTTCCATTGAATCACTTCCATGACTTCTCTAATTTGACATTCCAGTAGACCACCACAAGCCTGTTTCACATAGAGATGGTCTTTTGGGGGCCATCCTGTTCCCTTTCCTGAGGAGTGAGCCCTAGTTGGGTAATATTTTCCTTCTAGGTTTTTTTTTCTAGTTTTTTTTTCCTTCTGGTTTTTCTTTAAGCTCTCAGGTCCCCCTCCTGAGACTTGGCTCAGTCTTCATGTCTTCCAGCTCCCAGAAGCCCCAGGATGACCAGGTTCTGCAGCCAAGACGTTCTGTCAGTTCCCAGCATGCTACGCTCTGACAGCTGACAGACACAGAGTGTGTACACCTGTGCCAGGACCTGGGGGCAGAGAGGTTTTCACAGAAGAGCCATGCAAAGGGACTCCAGGATCCACAGAACGTGGCATCTCCTCACCCCTCAGCACCTTTCCATCCCTCTGTGTGTCCTATCCCAGCAGGCAGCGTGTGTCCAGACTGATGTGCTGATGACCACATTTTTTTTCTATTTCCTGTCCTGTGGGGTTTTTTTTTGTTTGTTTGTTTGTATCTTCTGTTTGTCCTCCTGAATCACTTAGGTGCTTTTTTTCTTTTGCACAGGCACTCTGAATTCCCATCAGGAATTCAGGGCATACTTTCTTCCTGTTGGATGTTCATTCTTACATTGCCCATCATGATTTTCACCACATCACTCCAGCTGACCCCATCGAGGCAGGCACCCGTCCTCAGGTATCTTTGTATAGAAGCCTACAGATATGGTTGAGGTCACTTCTTGGGTACCACCTGCCTGGTGCACTACAACAGGAAGATATAGATGGATTCCCACACCTCAGTTGCAGGTTACTAAGTATGAACCCAAGTGTACTTTGGAGTGCCTAAAGCATGGCTTTTCCTCTTTGCGATAAGTGATTTTCTTTCCCAGGTGAAAAATGAGCAGAGATAAAATCAGGCCCTGTTGAGATTGGAAACTGACTCTGAATAAAATCTTTAGTGGATGATTCAGGATGGGCAGGGACGACTAACAAGACAGTTGTTTGGTTTCTACCTCCTGAGAGCCAAGCTAGACTTAAGTGCTCTAGAGGCTGCCAAGGTTCCTCACAGGCCTTTGATTAGGAGGCTAGTCAGAGAGCCTGAATCCCCCAGGCAAGAGGCTGGGCAGGCTATGGCTTCTGATCCTGCATTGTTGAGCTGAAAGAAAGTAGTCTCCAAAGGTTTGATGGCCCAGAACGCAGCCCTGAAGCCGCCAGGTCCTGCCTGAAGCAGCCTCTTGGCAGTCTGTGTTAGAGGCCATATACACTTGCCATCGTGGGTGTAAGTGGATGATTCTAATCGGGATAGAAGCAAGGGAGTCTGCCCTGATGGCTCTTGGAGAGTTCTTTTCCCTTCTTCATCTATGGAAAGTGCATTTACCAGGTGCCTCCTGCGGTGGGGGTGCTGAGGGACCCTCATGAAAATATTTGTTAGTTCTGTAAAAGCAGCTGGTCTGTGGATGAAGCCAATGAGATTAAACTCCCAAGTCCATCAGCAATTGAGAAGTGGAAATGACTTCAGGGAAGGGCTCCAGGGTGGCAGGCATCTTAACTAACAGCTAACTGAATTGCATTCTTTGGGTGAATATTTATGGAATACCTACCATGTGTTCGGAACTGGGCTGAGATCTGGAAATATATTGAAAAACAAGAACAGGTGCTGTCCTTCCCTTTGCAGATTGAAAAGGAGCAAGTTTCCTTATAGAGCCTATAAACGCATGTTAAGTGCAACTGTAAATAGGGTCAGGAAGGAGCTGCCCAAGGCACCGTGAGTGTGGTGTTGGGAACGCCATCCTAGGGGAAGGTGGTGGGGTCTCAGCCAACCCTGGAGAGTGGGAGGTCACCAAGGCAACAAAGAGAAGAGTCCTAGCCCACTGAGCCCTCTGGCCTCCGGCCTCTGGCCTCCCTGCCAGCAGCCTCATACCCCTACTCCACAGCACTGTCCATCTGTAGGTTCTCTGGGTAGTATTTAATGTACCTCCAAATAGGGGTAGCTGAATATACACCCCTTTTCAGATCTCTTCATTGTCTCTGTCTTTTTTGTTTATAACCCCCCCTCCCCGATTCCTTCATGAAAGACGCCCAGCCCCACTGAGCTCCCTTACATCATTTCACAACGCCACACTTTCTGGAGTCAGATTCCCCTTATTCCTTCTGCAAAAGCTTTTTCCGCAGAACATGGTGTGTGTCTGATGAGCCCAGTGACCTAGCTACTTTTGCACTGATGCGACCACAGAACTTAAAATTACAACTGAAGGTGAGAAAATCCTTCTCTTTAAACACTATTTTAGAGGAATCTTCAAGACTCTCATACAGCGAATGAGATTTTTGACCATATTCATAGCTACCCCCAACTTCTCCCATCTTCACCTCTCTACCTGCTCATCTTCCTGTCTTCCTCTTTTTCTTTTTCTTTTAATCCATCAAACCTAATTTAAAACACACACACACACACACACACACACACATCAAACCTTGAGTGTGACGAGCATAACTGGAAGGTGGGTTGACGTGCCAGGGGTCACACCATTAAAGAAACTTAACTGTCCTTCCAGCAGCTATCAATCTCAGTTGGGATAGGACCTCCTCTCTACTCCAAGTTCACCTAGATCCTGTGTGTACGACCACAGCTGTTTTCAGTCCATATGTGCAGCTGCCCTGCTGGGTGCCGAAAACATTCATTGCGGTCATCTGAAGCCGCTGACTCTCAGACTCTTTCTGTCCCCTCTTTTGAAAAGACCTTTGAGGATGTTTGGGGGAAGGGGCACAATGTAGATGTCTCATTTGGCGCTGAGCACTCTGGGGTCTCTTATCATCTGCGTGAGGACCAGTGCGGCTCTCGGCCTTAAGTGCCGTCTATTGCAGGCAGTTCCTCTGACAAGGGCTTGGAGATGCGCTAAAGCCATGAATATAGTGTTACTGCATTAGGAGTCGTTCCAATGCTGTGTCTGCTAAGAACTGTAGCACTAGTTGGTTCTCCCTAGAGTCCACGACCTATCTAGTTACTGGTTCACATCCCCAGTAATGGTGCCAGATGTGGCTTCCATCTTATAGAGGAGGAGACAGTGACTGGTTACTCCTGTAACATTCATGACACTGTTGCACAGACCAGTCTCACACACGGCACACAGCTAGGTAAGGTGACAATAACCCCCGCCCCCCAGCAGTGTGGATAGCACCTTCCAGCACTATGAAAACTAGCCAGGAGGTCCGAATCTCCAAGGTCAGCACCAGCTTGATTTTATGACTCAGGTTTGTAGTGTCTTAGGCAACGGGCTCTCACCATCAAGTTTTGGAAAGTAACCAAAAACAATGGTAATAACCTATAATGTTTGGGTGTCTATGCAGCTCTTCTAGCCAACAACCCAAAAAGGGTAACCCAGTCCCTGCCCTGGGGTTTTTATTTGCTAGCCTGAGGTATCCAGTGGAAGCATTGGCTCTTATTTTGACTCACTGTTTCCGAAAGTTTATTCCATCATGACATGAAGGCATAATGGGCCATTTCAGATGATATTAACAGGAATGTGTGCTAGAGAGGCTGGTCATCACAAGGTCCAGGAAGTGGAAAGGAAGAAGAGGGCCAGGAAGAGATGTTGAAGGACTGGCACCTGGCGACCCACATCCTCCAGCCAGATCTCACCTCACAAATTTCCAGAATATCTCGAAACAGTAGTAGCATCTAGAGCCAGAGCATTTAAAACATAAACCCATGAGGAGGCATTAAATATTCAAACTGTGGCAGCAACCCTCATGGTCATGAGTTAGACACCGAGGGGCCATAGAACTTAATAGCATAAGGGATTATGTTCCCTGGGAGGAACAGCCTTTGAGCCATGCACAGAATGAAGGGAATTTGGGTTCAAGAAGTGGGCAGAGGAGGATGGCACAGGCCCTCAAAGGAGCAGCGGTCAGTATTGTTTAGGGGCTTAGGGAGCTAGAGCAAAGGAAAGACAACTTCGTGTGGCAGCAGAATGGAAGCATCCAGAGAAGTGTTTCTTCCGCGTGGGAGGAAGTGTGCAAAAACTAGATGGCATGAATTTCAGAGTCAGGGTACTGCAGAGAGGTCCTTCTAATCAACTGTTAATTAATCAGTGTGTGCATGTGTGTGCGTAGGTATCATCTGTGCTGCAGCATCCACCTGGAGGGCAGAGGATGGCTTGCTGGGGTCAGTTTTCTTCTGGCAGGTGGGTTCTGGGGATCAAAGTCGGGTCAGCAGGCTTGGTGGGAAGCATTTGTCCCTGCTGAGCCACCTTGCCAGCCCAGGAAGTGTCTTTTAAGATGCTCTTTTGTCAGTGAGAGCAAAACAAGATGGCATCTGGAAGAAGTGGAATTAGTGAAGCAAAGAGGTGAAGAGCGATTGGGTGGGTAGGCAAAATGCCAAGAGGGTGGACTCACTGGAAGGGAAGAGGCAGGAAAAGCAGTGTGGATACAAGAAGCCAAGTTGTCAAGAAGGTAAAAGCTTCTAAGAGAGGAAGCAAGCAGAGATAAAGGCCACTAAGGGAAAAAGAGGGAGGGAAGCCAGCGGAGACAGTATGATGGCTGGCCACAAATATACAAGACAAGATTTTAAGCGATAAAGGAACTTTTGGAACAGTACAACCATCTAATAAGTTTTTGTTTATTGTCAGTTCTTTCCTCCAGTGATGTTGCAGAGATTCTCTGGGTTCATGGTTTAGCGTGAGGCCTTTTAGATCTCTTTCTCCACATCTAGAGCCTTGCAGATATATCAAGATGAAGGCATGGGCAGAGAAGCACGTACAAATACAGACATTATTCTGCTCTTCTTTGTGTAAATGGGATAATGTGCTGTTCTGAAGCTCACTCTTTCTGCCAAGGTCATATGTCTTGAGAACTCTGTATGTTTAGGCTGTTCTCGGAGCTCTGTGGGTTACTAAGTTTCTGTGGTGTGAGCTCTCATGCTGGATTCTTGAAGAAGCTCCTAGTTGTCTGTGAAGAGACGGATGATGATACCTAGGCAAGCTCAGGGGCTTATGTTAGAACATCTATTAGATGGATAGAGAGGAGAGGAATTGTCTGGGTTAGTGGTTCTCAGTCTTCCTAATGCTGTGACCCTTTAGTACAGTGCCTCATGCTGTGGTGACCCCAAACCATAAAATCATTTTGTTGCTACTCCCATAACTGTAATTTTGCTACTGTTATGAATCGTAAGGTAATATCTGATATGCAGGATATCTGACATGTGACCTCTGTGAAAGAGTTGTTTGACCCCCCAGGGGGCTGGGATCAAAATTCAGAGGTTGAAAATTGCTGGACTGGGGGGAAATATTTCTAGGCCTGGAAAGATGCTTGTTCAGTAAAGTGCCTAAATTCGATACTAGCGTCTGTGTAAAAGTAGAATTTGAATGCACACACCTGAATTCCCAGCCCTGGGGATGCAGTGACAGGAGGATCCCCAGAGCCTGCTGGCCAGAGAGCCTAGCAGAGTTGGTGAGAGACCTCGCCTTGAAGAATAAGATGGAACATGATCAAGGAGGACAACATCGTTGTCTTCCACATGCATGTGTACACACACAGATACACACACACACACACACACACACATACACATGGACACACATGCAGCCTCAATTTCTAAAGCCGTCCTTATTTATGTTCTCACCCACCACGTAGGTTGATCTCCTCCTCTCTCCTCTAGTCCTGAATTTTATCAGCCACTTTTTTTTTGTTTCTGCCAATCTGATTGTCAAATATTGCTTTCTCATTGTTGTTTTGAATTGCATTTTCCTGATTATTAATGAGGCTCCTCTTTTCATATGCTTATCCTTTGTTTTCGTTTTGGTTTTCAGCTGAGCTACCTGCTCATATCCCCTGCTCATTTATTCCACTTGATTATATTTGCCTTTTTGTTATTGATTGAAGGCTCTTAGTGTATTCCGGTACCGCCGTTTCCTCTGCTCTGCACATTATGAGTTGTTTTTTTTTTCCCCTCCTACTCTATAACTTGTATTTAAACTTTCTTTTGGTGTATATTTTAGAGAAGACTGAATGTAAAAGATAAAATTTAAATATTTTCCCAGGGTTCTTTGGGCTAGAAGTGTTCATTGACTCCCAGGATTCATTCTGACAAGTTTATCTTCAGCCTGTAGGGGCTTGAGGCTATGTCTTACCAGACCTCCCATTCAGACAGCCATGGAACTCAGACATCTGGATGTATAATCCCAGTCCTGTATAGCTGCAGAGCTGGCTAAGGTGGTGTCATTGTTGGTGGTGATGGTGGTGGTGGTGGTGGTGATGGCAGTGATTGTGGTGGTGATGGTTGTGGTGATGGTGGTGGTGGTGATGGTAGTGTGTATCTGTGATGGTCACTCTTGCTGGGTTCTACATCCCCTCTTCTTTGTTCTGCTCTTCCCTGTGGATGACATAGAAAGATCTGCCAAGTTCACTAAGGAGGTGGTGTTGTAAAGTAGACAGTTACCAGTGTTCTCTGAATCCCTGACAATTCAAAGGTAGTGGCCTCAGGGGCCACCTGGAATGGGATCATCAGATTTCTCAAACTGAAATGCAGAACACACAGCTGAATGTAAAGTTCAAATAGAGAATGAATACCCTTTAGTTCTAAGCATGTCCTATATGATAGTCCAGCATAACTATGTACCGCAACACTTACTTACACTAAACAACCCTTCATTGTGGCATTTAAATCCTATGTTTATTCAGAAACCCCAATGGGACAAGGCAGAGCTACCAGGTGGGCTCAGATCAGCTCACCTCTGGCTTTAACTCCATTAAAATGGCAACTCAAAAAGTAACCCCATTAGGCTAGGGTCAGATGGAAGGGGAGGAAGTCCTCCCCTATCAGTGGACTGGGGAAGGGGCATGGGAGGAGATGAGGGAGGGAGGGATGGTTGGGAGGGGATGAGGCTGGGGCTACAGCTGGGATACAAAGTGAATAAATTGTAAGAAATAAAAAAAAATTAGTTGTCGGAGGAAGCACCAGATTGATTTCCAGAGTGGTTGTACAAGTTTACATTCTCACCAGCAGTGGAGGAGGGTTCCTCTTTCTCCACAACTTCTCCAGTATCTTGGCCATTCTGATGAGCATACAATAATAGCTCAGGGTTGTTTTGATTTGCATTTCCCTGATGGCTAATGACGTTGAGCATTTCTTTAAGTGTTTCTCTGCCATTCTGTATTCTTCTGCATAGAATTCTCTGTTTAGCTCCATATCCCATTTTTTAATTGGAATACTTGATTTGTTGCTTTTCAACTTCTTTAGTTCTTTATATATACTGGATATTAGCCCTCTGTCAGATACAGGGTTGGTGAAGATCCTTTCCCAGTCTGTAGACTGTCGTTTTGTTGTGACAACAATGTCCTTTGCTTTAGAGAAGCTTTTCAGTTTCATGATGTCCCATTTTTTGATTGTTGCTCTTAGAGCCTGTGCTGTTGGTGTTCTGTTCAGGAAGTTGTCTCCTGTGCCAATGAGTTCAAGGTTCTTCCCCACTTTTTCTTCTAACCAATTTAATGTGTCTGGTTTTATGTTGAAGTCTTTGATCCACTTGGACTTAATAGTTTTGTGCAGGGTGATAAGTATGGATCTATTTGCCCCATTAAATGCCCATATATTTAGAGTTTAGGAGGTAAGGTACAGAGAGATGAAGAGCCATGGCAGAGCTGGGACGTGGATCATGGTGTGTGTGGTGGAGCTGCAGAGTGAGTGCTCTGAGAGGGAGGAGATCATCTCTCCCCCCGCCCCTCCCAACAATGGGAAGGGCATCAGGAACCCTGAGAGGGATGCAGGGGCAATCCCATGGGGAGAGTGGAACGAGGGGCTGGAAGGCAAGAGAGTAATGTGTATTTCCTTCAAGACTCTCATCACCTTAAATGGAGTGAATCCACATTAATTCAAATTAAATAACTATTTAATTGGCTCTAACTCCGTTCCCAGGAGTGAATTCACAGCTCATGTATGGATCCTTGGGCCTCTGATTACTGTTTATCTTATGCTACTACCCATGCTAACGTTTTGTTGGATACTTAAATTTTTCATTGCCTTATTGAGAGATATCATTAACATGTACCAACATGTATGCATGTGTGTGTGCGCATGTCTGCATGTGTGTACATGCATGCATATATGTGTCATGCACAAGTGTATGTGTAGCAGTGGGTATGCATCTTGTTTTAGAGACCACAGGTCAACATCATTCCCATATTACTTTCCGCCTTAGTTTCTGAGAGAAGGTCTCTCATTGAATCTGGACCTCACCAATTTGTGAAGATTAGCAGACACGCAAGCCTCTGAGATCTCCTTGTTATTGCCTGTATCCTGCCAGCTCCGCCCCGCTCCCCAACCAGCACTGGTATTATAAGATGCTGTGCCTGGCTCTTTACACGGGTCCTGAGGTCTGAATTCTGGTCCTCATGCTTGCCCAGCAGGCACTTTACTGACTGAATCATCTCTCCAGCTCTAAGATGCACGGTCCTTAAGTGTGCATCTCACGAGCTAATGCATTCACTTAGAAACCGACACAGGCAAAATACAAGCACTTCCATCAACCCCAGAATTCCCCTCTGTCCTTTTCTTAATCCTTCACCCCTACCTCCACCTCCAGCCAGAGGCAACTCAGCTCCTATCTGATTTGTCGCTTGTAAAATTTCACAGAATGGAATGATATGATATGATCATACAGAATCTACTTCCCAGGCCTGGTTCCTTCCAATGTCAGGACTCTGCGGTTCATTCCTGTCTGCCAATGAGGGATAGCCAGTTGGTAGCCATTTTCTCCATAGAGTATTTGTCTGTTTACCTGTTGACGGAAATCTGCATTCTTTCAAGTTTAGGGATATTCTAAATAAATGTGCTACTGAAGGAACATTTGTTTTGTTTGTAGAGCGATCATTTGGGTAACTAGGAATGAAATTATGAAGTAGATCGTGTCTTGTATGTATGTTGAGTTTCATTATTATTATTTTTTAAAAACACCTGCTTAAATATTATCCAAAACGCTTATACCATTTTACGTCTTCATCAGTGATGTGCAATAAATATATCTTTTCAAAATGTGGCCTCCCCAGGCTTTTGAGTTTCAATCATTCTTAACAGGTGAGAGGAGTGGTTCATTGTGGTTTTAATTTGCATTCTCTGATGGCCAGTGAGGGTAGGCATTTTTTTTTACAGCAATTTTGGATGTTTCAGTTTAAAATTTCTGGTATTTGTTTTCTTAATACTTGTGTGACTACACGCATGTATTTTATTTATATGGAGGTGTGTACCTGTGTGTTTATGCCAGTGAGAGGGCGAAGAGAGGGGAAGGGACAAGGAGAGAAAAGTGATAGAGATTGGCTGTTTGATTCTTGCCAGTCTGAAGTCGTGAGCAGAGCCCGTTATTTTGAGACCCATTTTGAGATCATATTTTTATGAGTCACGGGGTCATTATCCCCCCCCCCAGGGTTTTCCAATAATTCCAGTACCATTGATAGAAATGACAACTAGTTCAAGTTGTGACTAAGATGCAACATGGCTGACTGCTGGTGAGCTCTTTTATTCCTTTTCAACTATTGTTTTCAATTAACATATGCTGTTGAGTTTCTGCCACATGTTAGGCATGGTTTCAAATGCTGGCCTTCAGCTAGAAATGGGGAAGGAGGTCCTGCTCTCATGGAGGGCAAGTCTAGATTGAGGAGACAATTTACCAAAAGATTTATATGTACAATAGACGACTGCTATTCAGTCATGCATGGACCTGGAAAGGCACTGTGTTAAGTGAAATAAGCCAGGCCCAGAAAGACAGACAGCATACAGTCTCCTTAAGGTGTGGGACTGAAAAGATTGACCTTAGAAACTCAGAATGGTGGTCTCCAGAGTCTGGGGATTGTAGGAGATAGGGTGAAGGGGTGTTGAGCGATGAGAAAAACAAAACAAAAAATGTAACAGTAAGAATAAAGCAGGCACTAAAGCAAGATAGGGTAAGGTTAGGAACAGCATCGGGGCATGGTGGAGTGAGGTGAGGAGAAAGGGGTTTCTGAGAAGGCAGCCATTGAGCAGAGACCTGAAGGATGGGACGTGGCTAGGCCTCAGCTTTCTGTAGATGTGCCTTTCAGGCGAAATGCACCTGCTCATCCCCAGAGTCTCCAGCTTGGCCTCCCTGTAGGGTTTGCTGTTACGGCTGGGCCCCCCTGTAGAGCCCATGTTCGCTCAGAGGTCCCATTACAGCCCTTTCTTTGTTCCTGATGCTCTGGCCTAGGCAGTGTGATTGCATCTTGGCTGCAGGTAGTAAGGGATGATTACAGCAGAGCTGACTCCATCATTCATTTCTTCAATTCAAAGCACGCTCAAGTGTCCTTGGCACGGCACTAGACCCCAGGGAGACAGGGATGACTGTAGTTACTGCTTTCCCGGGTACAGCTGTAAGAGATTTACTTGCACTCAGGGCATGAGGTCATTGCTCTGCAGGCAGGAAGTACCTCAATACAGCTCCTACTACTATGTAGCTGCTGGATTAAGTGCTTTCTTCCAAGGGTTGCAGGACAAGTAGGGCTGGATCTAGGAAGCTCCTGCAATAGCCAAGATGAGAAGTGATACAGATAGGAATTTAATTAGCAAAGGAGTGTCCATGGAGGGAGGACCCTAGGCCTCTCACTTGAGCAAAGGAGATTGCTAGTGGCACTCAGTTCTGTAGAGGGTGCGGGATGAACAGGGTTCAACGAATAGGTAACATGATGAAGGGGGTCACCGGGGAACATGGTAGGGCTAAGGAGATCCTGGTAGAAACATCTAGTTCTGTGCTGTACTTAGAGGCCTTTGCTCATGAAAAAGGTGTAGGCTGAAAGCCAGGCCTTGAGACCATCCACAGAGACTGTGGTGGACGCCAAAGGGAGATTAGCTCCGTTAGGGATGTATTCTCTTTTCTAGGCACATTGCCAACCGTTCCATATACTGGTTAAGATGTTGGATTCCAGTGCCCAGTTCCTTGGGTTCAAATCTCAATATTACCACTTCCTAACAGAGTGACCTTGGACAAGTCACCTGTCTCCTGTTACTGCTTTATTTATAAAATGTTAAGGGACATACACTTACCTTGTGATGTATGATGTAGGATGCATATGCAAACATGCTACTTAGTGTATTGCTTCACTGTATAGCTAATGAGCATTAACCATAATATCTTTTTTAATTTTGATAAAATAGCAGCATCATTATCCATATTATAGAGGAGAAAACTGCCAAGAGTCATGGAATCAGGTAGTGGAACCATTAGGACCTAAACATAGGACTATGCGTCTCCAGAGTCCTCCATGCAAGGCTGTCTCCCTTGTTGGCAAAACCCTGTGCCTTATTGAGCTCTTAACTGACACCCCTCTGAGCAGAGGCCATCCAACGTTTTTATCACATCTGTGCTCCCAAACATCAGCTCATTTACACCTCAAGCCTGGGGACACAGGACACTGCAGACAAGTTCACAGGCCTTCCCCACGGGGGATGCTGTCTTGCCTAGACCCTGTGGGTATTTTTGCCTTTTGTAATCAGATCCCTCCTCTCCCAGGACACCCTCTGTAGAACCTCCTTTTCAGGATGTCCCTGTTCTGTACACCCCTGGCTCTCTGATCCTGGGCATTTTAGGGAGAGATGCTTTTCCGCTAGGTTATGTGCCAAGTCAGAATCGGGTAGTGCCTGTCCCCTACCTGGTCAGGAGACAGAGGAGGAGAGGAGGCTTTGTGTAGAGAATGATGGGAGTCTATTAACCATGTTCAGTGTCCTATGTTATGTTTCAGGTGTCCCATTGGAGAAGAGAACTAGGCCAAGCCCTGGCCAGGAGAGCATAGAGGCTTGGGGCTGAAGCCAGGATTCAGACTTGCAGTAGGGAATGCTGTTAGGAAAGAAAGTGCAGACAGAAGCAGACTCTGTGACAGGAGCCTGATTAAGGAACAGGCAGGCAGTCCAGAGGAAAGCACCAAGAGCAGGCAGAACTAGACATGAAGTCTGGCTCTGCTTGCTGCATCATCACAAACGACCGGGTCTTTCTGGCCCTCGGTCCCCTCCTCAGAAGCATGCATCTGACACTGACAGTTCCTCATAGGGTTATGTGAGGATTTCTGCTATACCAAGAGTGTTCTGTCTGGTCTCCCTTTTCTCAGAGGGTACAGTCCTGCAGGGGGCTCACCTGATGCAGCAATGGGAGGCAAGGGATAATGTGGACCGAACGAGCAGAGTGGGCATTGTATCTTGATACTGAAGCTGAGTGGAGGCTTCCAGGACTGAGCCAATAGTCATTGGCTGGGCAGAAGTCATTAAAGAAGGAACTGGCCAGTGCCAGTTTTGGTCTAGGTCTTGAGTTGGATTTGGGAGGTACCAATGTGAAGGAGGAATCTTTCTGCCCATGTGGAACTCCAGATGATGGGGTAGTTGGTCCTATCATAGAGCAGTTACGGCCAGAGTGTCAAGTCCAATGGTCAAGGGTGGAGCTAGGGAACACTTACTAAGGTGGTAGTTGATGATGTTGGGGTTCCCGATAGCTTAGGATTAGACCACACCTCCTGTGTCCCTGGAATGTGTGTGTCATGAAGGATCAATGCTCTGTGTGCACCTTTAGATTAGAAAGAAGCACATGTTGGTACCAGCTGGACTAAGCTAGGCACTGGCCTAAGAACCTTGACCTCTATGTAGAGAAACATCTAGACATCTAATCTACTGAATTGGTACTTTCACATACCTTGTGTAATTCTCCTGAAAAACAAAAGCATCACTTACTTTTTTATGTTCAGTGCCCAGAGAGGTCAAATGACTCGCCTAGTGACATGCAGAGAGCAAGTAGTACCCAGAATTCTCACTTGGGCCCTCCAGCTCCGCTGGTCAGATCTTCATTTTGCATCCCATCCCCTGCCTGCCAGCTGGGATGCCTTCCCAACAGATGATGCTCTTCCACCCAGCTGCCAAGGCCTGCCTTTTCTTCAGAGGAACTGAGGCTGCCTCAGGCCCTGGCTCAGATCCGTCCCTCCTGTCCTCCCCCACTGTCAAAGCACTAGCCGGCACCCCTGGCATTATGGATTCCAGTGTGTGAGAGCAATTGTTCACAGCTTCCCTCTCACTCTCTCACATCCCTCAAGCCCTGAAAGCCTGGCTCTAGGCCGTCTTCCCAGGGAGGGCTGGGATGGATGGATAAGGAAGGCTGTCTAGAGCCCCAAGCACCCAGAGGCAGAGAGTGACAGGCAGCCCCATGGTCCCTTCTGAAAGGAGCCTCCAGGCAGCCTCTCCTCTATCCCCAGCCTGTCCAGCCTTAACACCTTGGCATTCAGCTAAGGTGCGTATTTAGTTTGAATATGTTGGATTCTGAGAGCAGTGGGTGCTCTGATGTCTGACTCCCGTTTTTGTCCAGACTGCCTTGCTTCCACTGACAGTTTCTATAACAAGCAAACACAACACATTTGTATGGCTGGGGTACCACTGCGTGAGCCCCATCCACCTTTTGTACGGGGGTTCTGCTCGAGAGTTCTTTCGAGAGGCTTGTTTCTTTCAAAAAATGCAAGGCTAAGGGGGTGGAGCTCAGGTAGCAGGATGCTCACAAAGCATGCAGGAAGTCCTGGGTTCAGTCCCAGCGCTGCATGGGAATGGTGATGGTGTGCACTTGCAACCCAAGCTTAAGAGAAGCGGAGGCAGGAGGATCAGGAGCCTGTCAGGACCATCCTGAGAAAAATGAGCTTGAGGCGGACCTGGGAAACCTGAGACTTTGATTAAAAAAAAATTAAAACGTTTGGTCCTCCAAAATTCCAACATTACTTCCTTGCTGTTTCCGCCATGGTCCTAGGACCCAAAGCTCGGGGGTGGACTAAGACTGCGTAGAAGTTCGGACCTCAGAACTGATTTACAGTGAGGATGTTAGAACCCACACTTACTGGATCCTGGCAGACTAGCTTTCATCTGATGGAGCACCATGGTGACAGGGAGGGGTTGAAATTGCAGACTCTCCCTCAGCCCTCAAGATGGACCTGCTCTTCCACTCCTGGAAACAGGTGCACAGCAGTGCTCTCTGCCCTGAGGGTCCCTTCCTCATCTGACCAAAGATTTTTGCCCCAAGATACCCTATCTGGAGCAGTGGTGTGGCGACCACTTGGAACAGCAATTGGGATCCACATCTTCACAAGTGCTCATTTTGGCCTTAACCATGGCAATCTCCTTCCTCCTGCTGCTGCAGAAAGAGAAAGGCTAAGGCAGCCGTCATGGGGATAGTGCTTACGGGGGAGGTGGTGGGATAGGTAGAGCTAAGTGGGGAGACACTGGGCAGGCCACACCCTGAGGGCAGCTCTGGAGCACCTCCACAATGCACGGTGATGCTCCAGAAATGGAAAGGGGGGCACAAAGCCCCCTCCAATCCTGGGACCCTTCTAAAGGATCCTCCTGCCTCTACCACACCCATCCTTCAGTCCACCTTCCTTGAGGTACTGGGCCCCACCGTTCCTCACTCTATCCCATACTCCCCAGGGGCTCAGACTCAAATTCTCAAGAAGGCTTCCAGGCCTCCCTGTCTCTCCAGACTGGGTCCTTTGTGTGTCTGTGTTTGTGTGTGTACACATGCACATGTCTGCATGCATGCAGAAGCCAGGTGCTGTCAACCCATTTCTCTTGAGACAGGATCTCTCACTTGGCCTGCAAATGGCCAAAGTTGGCCAGAGGCTTGGCCAGAGAGCTCCAGGGTGCCACTTATCCCCGTCTTCCCAACACAGGTGTACTTTTACTGATGGAGCCATCTCAGTCCCCAGGCTGAGTCTCTTCCAGGCTCTCCACATACTTTCTGCCCCTGTCCCCGGTTCTACCTGGCATCCCTGAAGCCACTTCCCCAGCACATCTGTCATTCAGTCATTCAACAGGAGTCCAGCAAGCACCTTCCAAGTTCTGTGTACCAAGCTGGGTTTTCAGTAGGTGCTGTCAACTCACTCCTGGTACTGGAGGACCAAAGGTTGCAGGATAGGTAAACACCCACCCTTGACATTGTGTTAGTGAGAAAACTGAGGATTCAACGACGTGCTCAAAGCTAAACAGCTCAAAGGTAGAAAGCCTGGACTTGAATGCAGAGGTGTGCTTTAGAGTCCAAGCCTTGGACACAGAGCCATTATGTAGGCTGGTGGCAGAGGCCACTTTCCTGTCTTCCAGATCCATCCACCCTGTCAGCCTTCTGAACCCCCAGCTCAGGGGATAGATCCTCTGCCCCTGTCAGAAACTGCTGCCTCTGCCTTCTGCTCCTGTTTCTCTCCTCATTACTTCTCACACCAGCCTGCTTTCTCCATCATCCTGCTGCCCCTGGCCCCAGGCTCCATCCTGTCTCACCTGGATGCCACATTAATTGCCTTGCTGTGTTCACTGTTGCTCCTGATAGCCCATTAAATGGGATTCTCAGTCAACTTGACCAAGTTATCCCTCCTGGGCCCTCTGGCCTCACACACTGAGCTTTCTTCCTTTGCAGCTCTCTGACCCCAGGCCCCTGTCCTTCCAGAAGTCACCCATTAGTCCCTCTCCACCTGAGGGATGTGCTCAACTTCCACCCCAAACCAACTGTGCCTTTTAATCCTCTTAGTTCCCCTCCACGGGATCTTTGCTTTATAAACATGTCATGCGTGTGCGTGTGTGCATGCACGTGTGTGCATGTTTTTGTATGTTTGAGTGTTTCCATACATGTACACATATGTGGGGAACTCAAAGGAACTCAAGGGTCAGGTGTTTTGCTCTATTACTCTTTATTTTTGGAGAAAAGAGGATCTAATTTCACAAACATGTAGCTCACTGCTTTGGCAAAGCTGGCTGCCCAGCAAGCTCTGGTCATCCACCTGCCTCCACCCCTCCAGCTCTAGGATCACAGGTCAACATACCCAGCTTTTTAAAGTGTGGATACTGGAGTCAGGAACTGAGATTCCCCACTCTTGCATGGCAAGTGCCTTAGCTCCAGAGCCATCTCCCAGCAATCCTGCTCCACGTTATGATGACACAGCAATCCTGCCACTTATTGGTCATTTGTCTTTTCCATGAGGCTGAGGACTCTGGGAGGCTTGGGACCCGTCATTGTATCCCCAGCACATAGTCTAAGGTGTGAGGCTGCTCAGGCCAGCAATATGTGATGAGCAAATGAATACCGGGGGGCGTGTGAGGTCAGAGGAGAACGGGCAGGTGAAAGCATGCAGCCCAGGCGCTCGCCCCCCCCACGGGCACTGGATGAGAACTTCGCTCTTGTGGAAGGTGTAATCAGGCTTGGGCAAGCCTTCCCTGGTGCCGAAATAGGGATGGAAATCTCCTGTGTTTGGAGTGGTGACTGCAGACAGCTGCGAGAGACTGCAAAGAGCTTCGAGGGCTTCCTGCACAGGCCGAGAGGGAGCAGAACAGCTAGGGGGGGGGGTGACTGCAAATGTCTGTGGGTGGTGACCGAGAGCAGCTGCAGCCAAGGCCACATACTCCTGAGGATAAAGCCCACAGGGAGGTGGGTGGCGACGCAGAGATCTAGCACCGAGCCTGGCAGATAGGAGTCAGGGCTGCAGCGCCCGGGGTGGAGGCTACAGAGGGCTTGGAGCAGAAAAGCGAACACTCATTCAGGCCTCTGGCTATGCCATGCTCAGAATACACTGGCCCCAGGCCTCTTCTGCATCATACTTCCCTGCTTCCTTTGAGCTCTTCACCTTACAAAATGTGCCAGAGTCCCCAGGGATTGTCTCCTGAGCCCCCAGTGTCCTGCCCTCACTCCTGGATGATCTCCCAGGACACTCCTTTCCTTTCCCCATGTGGGTCAGCCACCTCAGCTCTTGGTCCCTCAGTGAGCTTTGTCTCTACCACCTGGCCTTTGCACCCTGCCTTGAAGAGCACCCCTTTCCCTTCGGATCTTAATTCCAGTGTCCCTTTCTCAGAGGGCCTGGGCCAAATTCTACATCTTCATCCTTTTTCATGTCTTCATCCTCAGTAAGAGAGCTGATGGGAATACCTTTGTGCATATGTATTGGGCTTTCTGGACACTTCCAGAAAGCTTAAGCTTAGCACGATGGGTCTAGAATCTGATATGCGGCAGATGCTCATACATGGAGGATGAACAGAGGGATGGATGGAGGAGCCAAAGCCATAGCTCTCATTAATTAAGCACCTACTGTGTGCTGGGCCCTATGCACCCCCACTCTCTGCCCCCAGCCAATTTGGGTGTGCATTCCTGAGCTTTTCTCTGTCTGTCCAGAGAGTTTGAAGACCCTATTTTCCCTATTTTGCCACAATTTCTCTTTACCCAGCTCCAGGACTCAGCAAGGAAGGAGCCTGTGGCTGCTAGGCCTCAGTTTACTTATTTTAAAACAGGGCTTTGCTCTGAGATCATCTCTGAGGACCAACCCTGTTAGATGTGACCCTATGCCTGTGTGATTTTTTTCCAAGGTGGTTTTATGACTTCATTCAGGACCAACCAGGTGTTCCCCAGGATTCTGAGCTCCTGCAGTAGCCTGGGGCCTGGCTGCTCCTGCTCATTGTCATGGCCAGTAAAGGTTCCACAGTGATGGTTCTTCCTGGCTCTGGATCACACCCTCCATCTGCCTACCTGCTTATGAGAATCTGGCAGATTTGGAAAGAGACAAAGTACCCAGACACAAGCAGACATATGAATCTCAGAGACTCCAAGGAATGAGAGCCACTAGAACCACTGCGGACTGTCAGGCATTGCCCTGCACTGAAGCTCAGAGAAGTGAAGGAAGTTGTACAAGGCCACATAGCCAGCCTTTGGACCCTGACAGGTGGTTTCCAGGGTTCCTGTTAGCAGTTGTTCCTGTTAGCTGAGATATGCAGCACAACCTGCCAAAAGTTACAAGCCAGGCTTGTGAAAGTAAGTTAGTTTCTCTCTCTCTCTCTCTCTCTCTCTCTCTCTCTCTCTCTCTCTCTCTCTCTCTCTCTCTCTCTCTCTCTCTCTCTCTCCCAGTGAAGCTAATATATGATCTGACCCTCCTCTTCCTATTTTTGTCCCTGGGTTACATTAGTTCCCAGCTCCCCAAAGATTCCTCAAAGCCCCGCAAGAGCTGGAAAGGGTCCCTGCTCAGCTCAACTGGATCTATACCAACAGTCTTTCTATGACCTGCTGGAACTGAGGCTTGGTGAGCTCTGCCCTCCCGGTTCCACCGGGTATTATGTGACCTGCAACAGCAGAAGGGAAACTCTGGTTCTCAGCAGCTCAGGCTCTCATGGCTGCAAGTGAAATACCTCCTTTATCTCTTTCCCATTAATTCCAACATGCCATGGCAGACATGGGAGGAAAACACTGAACTGGCTTGCTGGTTCTGTGGTACTAGATAGAGTAAGAGTAGACCCAGGTGATGGAGAGGATGTTAAGTCCTGCCTGGTATTGCCAGTGGTACATATCACCGGCTGGGTACAGAGTGGGCACATATGGAGCCAGCAAAGAGCTAAGTAAGGACCGAGGAAGTCAGCAGGAGAGGAGAGGACAGGGGACCAGAGTAATGGTAGAGACAAGAGTGCCTAAAGGCTGCTCTTGAACCCAATTCCACCACTTCCTGGCTATGTGGCATTGGACAAGTGGCTTGGCTCTCTTCCATAGGCTCTTCTTCTGTAAGATAGAGATGGCCACCTGACTGCCAAGGTGGTTGAGATGGAGGGGACTTAAGAGATGTCCTTTCAGAGCTAAGTTAGTGCCATGCCTAGTGTGTCATGAGCACACAGTAAGTCTTATTGCTCTCCATAGTGATGATAAAGATGATGAAGCTTCAGAAGAAAAGATGGTACCAGGGCAAGGCTAGGATCCCAGGAGTGAATCTGGAACTTAAGGATGCCCAAAACAAGACTAGAATCAAAGAAGCCCAGGGAAAGGGCTGAGGACTCAAAGGAACTCGGACAAAGCTGGGAGTTAATGGATCCCAGGAGGGAGGCTGTGACTAAAGAGAGACAAAGGGTGAAGCTGGGATGTTTGGATGCCCAGCAAGAAGACTGGAACTCAAGAATCCCAGAGATGAGGCAAAGGAATGATAGACTCTTGTGTACCCTTGCATCCTCTAGACCCAGGAACCTACAGACTCCCTAGCACTTTATCAGATGCCCTGACACCTGCCATGTTTGCCAACCACAAGTGCCAGAAGAACCTAAAGCAAAAAAGACACAGGTGTATTCAGAGAACCCTATAGATACATGGACCATGCCAAGAACCATGCACGGGTCACTTTATAGTATCCTTATGAGGACCAGCAGACCAGAGCCATTCAGAGCTGTCTGGTATCACATCCTAGCAGAGCAAGAGGCCTCAGCTCAAGTGCAGGACTCCACAGTGGACCTCCCAGCCTGATGCTGGGCCGGTGGGAACGATGCTGGGGAACAAGGAGACCTTGTCCACTCAGATCCTACCCCAGGCTACATTGCCTGTCCCCGCTGTTTCTGCACTGGGTCTGGCCTCCTCGGAATGGACACTGTGAATCCCCTGGCAGAGATGGTGTTCCAGGGAGGCAGAGGAGCCTCAGCTCTGACAAGTCTGCAAAAGCCAAGTTGGAACAAGGTGAAAAAAGAGGCTAGAGGTTACACCCCTAAGATGCACTTTGTGTTAAGTGTGCCCGAGTCAGGCATCCCAAGGTGAGCCCTGAGATCCTCTCACGTCAGGGCATCCTGATATCATTTTGACCAACAGGTCCTGTTTCCTGTACTAGTTTCCAGTCACAGCCTTACTGAATACAGTGAAGTTCGCCTTCCCTATCACCCTCCTTTCTTCCCTTTCTTCCTTCCTTCACCTTATCTTGTTTTCCTTAAGCTTCCCATCTCCTGATTCTCCTCATTTTGTGGGCCATCAGCCTCTGACTGGATCCTTGTCACCATTAGCATATCTTCAGTCCTCTCCTGACTCATGTGCTTAGCTCCATAGTCAGCTCCAGAACTGGCCAAGCTGTTCCTGGGTCTCAGCGTGGCAAATGGAACCCTGAATGACCCATATCCTGAGATTCCAGGCAGACTGGGTCAATGCATTTCTCTCCAAAGAGACAGTGACCCCAGGTACCATGGCTCAGCACCAAAGGCCCCAGAAGTACCAGCAAATTGTTGCTTTTGAAAGAGCAGAGAAATGAAATGTGCAAGGATATAACTTTTAACTTAAAACCTGGTGCCCAGTGCATCTGGGTGTCAGGATGCAAGGATGTAACTTTTAAGTTAAAACCCGGTGCCCAGTGCATTTGTGTGTCAGGATGGCTCTTGAACAGCCTTTATGGAGCTGCTTGGGTGAGCGTGTGAGGTCAAACATCCTTATCAGCTGAGTTTGGAGGTGGTAGAGGTGATATCCAGGGAGAGTGAGAACACAGACTGAACTTCTTCCTATCTGGAGGTCATCAGAGCTTGGCATACTCAGCCCAGGACCATTGCCAGGAAGAGTAAGAGTGTCCATAGGTGTGATGGAAGAGGCCAGGTTGGCTGTAAGCCCTTGGCCCACTGGGAAGGGGAGGCCAAAGTTGGTCATGTACATAGCATGTGTAGATTACCTCCACTTGTGGAGTTGCCTGTATTTAGAGCAAGCCAGTTCTTGGTTGCCTGGAATTTATCATGGAAGGAATCTGGGCAGCCAGACATTGTGTGGGATTTCCTGACTTATGCGCATTTGTGTGTGTGTGTGTGTATGTGTGTGTGTACATGCACATGCTTGAGTGAACATTTGGGAGGAGAAGAACTCTTATATACTCAGATGGGTACATCTATTTAATTACAGTTCCCTTGCTGAGCAGGTCCTGTGGGTCCTAGGGATAGAGCCATGAACCAAACAAAGTCCATGCCAACCCTGATTCAGGAGGAAGTCAATACGTAAACAGATACACCCACCCCCAGGCCTGTCACAGAAAACCAAGCTCACTCAGGAGTGTGCAGAAAGATTGACAGAACTGATGGACCTGACCCTAAAGCCACCAGTATCCTTTGATGTGGACCCTGAACTGATTGCAGAGCATATGAAGGCTGTCCCTGGAGCCATCATATTTGGGGAGCAGGTCTGTGGGTGATAGTTCAGAGTCCAGGCCCCCTCTGATGAGCTGTACACTGAGGACATGCATGGGGTGGGGGAGGGGCTTCCTCTCCTCTCTGCACCCAGCCTGTAGTGGCTTCCGCAGGGCATGCTAAGAGATAGCTGGCTCTGGGTAGGGGAGTGGAGTGTCAGCAGTAAGGCGTGCCCAGCCTGGTCCAGCTCAGCTGGGCCCACCCAGCATCCTCCTTGGACATCACGTGTGGCTCAAAGTAGTGGCACCACCTGTGATGTCTTTGTCCTTTACCTTATAGGACAATTAGAGGTAAAGAAAAAAGATTCGTTCCAGTGAGCTAGAGTGGCTAGAACTAAGGATGCCAGTTCTAGGTGCCTTCTGGGAGAAGCCTGCGGAACCCAGTGACTTCACTGTGCAGCACAGGTGTCTCCATGGTTCCTTCCGGTTCTCAAGTTCACTTTCATACTCCTGGTATTTTCCTCAGGGATGCCACATGCCCAGCCTGCACTGTAGTGGACAGTGTTCAGCTGTCGACCTTGGCATACTGGTCCCTTAGAGGAGATACGCAGAAAAGTCTCTGCCACTCATCAGCCTCAAGACAACAGGGAGACCACTTAAATGTCTCCGGGTCTCAGTTTCCTCATCTGTGAAATGGAGGTGGCCACCTCAGGCTTCTGCAAGGTTCGAAAGGGTTTCTATGTGCGGGACATGCAGGGCAGCTAGCTTCTAGAGTATACAAGGTCTGACCTGCTGATATTGTGTCTCTGTTGCCCAGCAAGGTGCCTGCCTTTAGAAGTGGGTTCAGGAGAAAGGGAGAATGAGCAAACGGCAGGAAGAATCCCTTCTGACGCCGGGGTTCTCCATTTCAGGAGCAACATGAGATTTGTGCAGCCCCACATGACCCACAGGGAGCTCCTGCAGGCTGCTTTAAAGTCAGTGCCAGCACCTGGCCCTGGGAGCCTCCGCATTGTGTATTTGAGCCTTTGATATACGGAAGATGTTTGCCAAGGGAGAAAAATGTTATTGGACATTTTTTTGGTGGTTGTAAAGATTACTTCTTGATGAAAACACACACAAAGAAAGACTTACAAGCTGCCCTTAAAGTAGGCAAATGAATGATGTGTGTTTACAGGATCCCAGCCGTTGCTCTGGGCTGTCAGTTCTGCGGACTCTGGCTGGACTGGAGGAAGAGAAGCCACGGCCACATGCCCAAGCTGGGAGCAGCCTGCACTAAAGCCGGAGAGTCCATATCACCAGCTCCTTCCTGCTCCCTCACCCCAGTTTTTCCATGTTTGTCCTTCAAAGGACCCAGTCTTTTTTCCTGAGGTCAGATCTGGTCCATGCCCCCTTCCTAAACTAGAGTGAGCGTCTACCCCCTTGAGCATGGGGGAGGCCCCTCCCTTGTAAGACCCTTGTGTCTTCAACCAGCTCCTCAGCCTTAATGGGTACACGGTGGTCCCTTTGAGGAACTCTTGATCTGAGCACAGGTTCCCGAGCTCCCTATTTCTGAGTCCAGTGAGAAGAAAGCTGTCTCCAGGCAGCTGCCTGCTCTTCACTTCACCCTCCTCATCTCCTTGCTGGGACCCGGGAGATACACCTTTGGGTGTGTTTGTGAGGTTGCTCCCAGAGAGGTTGAACAGAAGAGGGAAGAGACCCACTGTGAATGGGACCAGCAGCATCCCACAGAGTGGGGCCCAGACAGCACACGCCAGCACTTCCCAGTTTACTTTTCTCATCTGCCAATGTGTGAGGAGCCCCAGCCGAGTGGTGCTGCAGCCAGGAGTTTACTCAGGCCTTCTTTATGATGTTCTCTGCTACACCTAAACCACAGGTGGAGAGAAGGCCTTCCTCCCAGAAGTTGCTTTACGGCAGATATTTGGTTACAGGAACAGGAAGCGTGAACTACATCTTCCCTCACTGCACCGTCCTCCCACTGGTAGGAGCCTTGTGTGATTCACCCTAGGAGTACCTGAGCCCTGCCCAGCCTGACACTATATGTGCGTGGAAGGGTGAAAAATGAGGGGCCGCAGTAGTCTGTCCAAGCTGTCCAAGCTCCATCTCCTTGCAAGGTTCTTGCTTGACCTCTGCAATGGAAAGAGATGGCCTCTCTTCTCCTTCTAATTAATGACTGCGGGGCCATTTTAGTCAACCCACTACCTCCTAAGGCAGATAGTAAATGCTGAGTTCTGGCCTGGCTGAGCCTGGTGTCTGGTTGAGGAGGGGTTATAGGTAGGCAGGGTTGAGGTTTTTATGGGTGGCTGGGAACCGGGATGTGAAGCATCAGGGGACAAGCTAGCTTGTCTTTGGCTGCTCATGTGATACTTTTGGTTTGTTCTTGCCACTGAAACAAATTTCTGCCAGTCACGTGGCTGAGGACTACACATATGTATTCTCTTTTAGTTTGAAGACTCAAGTCCAAGGTCAGTCTCAGCAGGTTAACTCAGGCCGGGCTGGTTTCTTTTGGAGGCTCAGGACATGGGTGACCTCCTTTCTGCTTCTTGGAGGACTGCATTCTGGTGGCACTCCCCAGTAATTCAAACAGGATCCTTAGGTCACATCTCCAGCCATGGACTCCAATTCTCTAATTATCCTGCTCCCTTCTCCGAAGGATCTGAGTAGTCAGTACATCAGGATAACCCCAGGGCACTGTCCCCATCTCAAGTCCCTCAATTACAGCTGCAGGGACTCTCAGCATGAACTGTCTCCTTCCTAGGATGAGGATAGATATGGATGTGGATAGGTACGGCTAGGTGGAGTTATTAGGAAGCCAGCCACTGTGTGAAATAGAAAACTATGAATGGATAGCCATTAAATGAAGGCATTCCTATGAGTCCAGATAACATGATCTACACAGCACTATGCTGAGAGGTGAGACCAGAGCTTGCCCTGACTCCTGTGCAGCAGAGCCGGGCCTCATCCTGCCCAGTTCCTTTCCATCTCTACTCCATCCACCAGGCCAGCCCCTGCCGACCTTCACAGAGCAAGTGAACTGGCTTTTCACCCCTTTCTCAAGCCCTGTCAGTTTGCACAGCACTGGAGGCTGCCCAGAGGCGCCAGTGAATTCCTGCAGATCAGATGGCCTCTGCCCATCCCCCAACCCCATGCCTGACCAGGGTCACCAAACGTAAGAGTGGTTTTCAGGAACATAACCATGCTGTCCCCTCCCAAGCAGTGACCTTGAAAGACATTGTCCTAGGGAGTATCTGTGGCTGGGATGTGGATGTCATAAGCATCCAGTCAGATGTGTGGCCTCTCTCCCCATCAGACGCTCCAACTGTCCATTGCCATCACACATCTTGTAGGGCTAGAGCACGTCACCAAGCCCCAGGACTCCCAGGACCCTTGAAGAAGCCAAGTGGCAGCGAGGATGAGCACTTGACTACAACATGTCACCAACTCCAGATTGGAGGCTGGGATCCTGAGAAGTAGACCCTCTTCCTTATCTCTCAGAATAGATGCCACTCACCCAGCTGAGGGTGGGGCCCAGTCTGCCTTCCCAAGAGTTCCATAAAGTTCAGAACAGACATACGCTCTCCTTTGAGCTTCAGGGGAACCACTCCAGCTTCCCCTTTCAAGAATGTGAGTCCCAGAGCTGCCTGGAAGCCTGTATCTGTGCTCGCACCTACAGACAATGTGGGAAGAATATCATTACGTGTCCTGCTTCTCGCAAAAGCTGACTCTGGGGCCTGGCTCTGTACTGCTGGAGGCTCCAACGAGCCTCCCATCCATAAAGGTTGAGAGGTTGGAGGAAGATGGGCTGTGAGCATTCATTTTCATGAGGCCGCTTCTGCCCATCCTGGGGACTGGAGGTCACTGCTAACGTGGCCCGTGTGGGGCCTCCAGGGAGGACAAAGACAGGTGAAGCTCTGCCGCTGCATGTTAATCATTTGCCCCAAACCACCTTCCTCCCCAGAAGGTGTCCTTGGCCATGGTCCTCCTCGTGCCAGCCACTTCAGAACCGCCGCCTCAAACACCACAAGGGCTGCCATAATGACGATGGTAATGGCTCTGATAATGATCAGGGCGCTCATTTGTCGAGTGTTTAAGCTGGCCAGACACTGTGCTAAGATCCTCACACACATTATCCCAATTAATCCTCCCAGTAGTCACGTCATTACCGGCCTTACTTCACTCTTGGGGAAACTGAGGCTGGGGGATGAAATGTTGGTGGGGACTGTCAGTTCCAGAGGGCAGCAGCATAGACTCTGGTGAACAGCCTGTGTCTCACAGTTACATAGATCTGTATTAGACTCCAGAGGTGGCCATATATACCTGCTAAGTGTCTTGCCAGTGACTTCACAGCCTTGATCCTGAGTCTCAGAGAAGTGGGAGAGGGGGTGCCGGGCACATGTAGGCAAATGGCTTCTCCTCTGTCACCCGTGGTCTGAATAGACTAGGAAAGTGCCTGAGAAGCAGCTGCCTTCCTCCCTTCCTTCTGGGGAGGGCCCAGCTGTTCTTTTGGGCAAACATCTGTTCTGCCCTGTCAGGCAGGGTGGGGGAAGGGAATGTTGAATTGTCTACTCCTTTGTGTCCAGGCCTGAGCTTCCTCTTGGAAATCAAATCATTTCTCAATGCTATGACAAAATGCTCTTCCTTAGGAGAGGCAGCTTTCTTTTGATTCACAGTTTGGGGTTGAAGTCTGCCGTGGCAGGGAAGCTGTGGTGGTGGGAACGTGGAACGGTTGGTCACACTGCACCCACAGTCAGAGCAGGGAGTTCTGAACATTGGTGATTAGCTTGCTTTCCCCCGTTTTTTCAGCCCATGGACTAAAAAACACGCAAGTTTATCGCGGGCCTTCCCACCTCAAGTAACCTAATCCAGAGACCTCCTTACGGAGCTGCAAGAAGTTTGTGTTTCCATGGTGATTTTAGATTTTTCTTGCTTTCGGCATCTAAACAGGGGTTGGGAAAAACAGCAACAACAAGACAGCAGCAGGTGTGGGTGGTGCCCGTACTCTGGCATCTGAGCGTGCTCCAGCAGGGATGTCCTCACTTGGGCTGCTGGCCTCCTGCAGAAAACCATCCGCAGGGGAAGGCCACCCTGCGGAAAGTGTGCTGACCTTGATGGAGCCTTTGCCGATGCATCCTTTCCTCTCTCTCTCTCTCTCTCTCTCTCTCTCTCTCTCTCTCTCTCTCTCTCTCTCTCTCTCTCTCTCTCTCTCTGGGTTCATGCTGCTCCGAGGTGGCCCTCGTTCCCAGGCGAGAGGTCTGAAAGAGCCACTGTCATCGTGAAGCACCGGCTTCAGCTTGGATCTCTCCAGGGACCCATTGCCTCAGGGGAGGCATTGGGTTGAAGCTCCCATACCAACTGGCCTGGCCCTGGTGACACTTCACCCACATAGTCCTCACTTCCTGCTTAGCACCTGGCTGGTCCTAGAGCATAAACTTGTTTCCATGATGCCTCTAGAAAGCCCTTCTGAGGGATGCATGTGGGCTGGTGAAGTATGTTTGATGTGCGGTTGAGAGGAGAGAAAGGGGCATCTCTGTAGAAAAGAAAGAAATCAGTGAAGGTCCAAGGATGGTCTAGTGTGTGTGGCAGGGTACACCGGAACCTGAGCTTACCCAGGGTATAGGTGTGCTGCCTGATATCCCCACAGGGCACACTTGAGACCTGTGGGTGTGAAGATCCTTGGAATTTTGAATCCCGTTAAGGGTTGTGCTGAGAAATTAACATCCCAAATCTTCAAACTTCTTTCCAGTGTGTGTGTGCGCGTGTGTGCTCAGGTGGGGGCGTGCCCCTTACATATGGATGCGCATGCCTCTGTACACACATGCAGAGACCAGAGGAGCACATTGGTACCCTGCTTACTCTATTGAGACTCTCTTGAGTCACTGGCTGGCAGGCAGCCCCCTGGCAATCTTTCTGTCCCTGCCTCTCCCCACCTCCAAACACTAGAGTTACAGGTTCACAATTGGCCAAGCCCAACTTTAACGCGGGTGCTGGGAGTTCAACACAGGTCTTTGTGCACATGCAGCAAGTGTTCCTAACTCCTGAGCCATCTCCCCAGCCCCTCTGAGGCATGTTTTTATAATAATATTTCCTATTACATAATCAGAAGATTGGACATGTTGGTGCATGCCTGAAATTCCAGCTCTTGAGAGATGAAGGCAGAAGGACCAGTGTTCTCAGTTATCCTCAGCTACGGAGGCCAAGCCTGGGCTCCTGACACCATCTTAAAAATAAATAAATAAATAAATCAGAAGATATATACTTGAGAAAAATAAATAAATGCTTTGATGACCTCTTTAGACCTCTAATGATTCAATACATATAAGACAGGAGCCATTTACGAAATATTAAAGCGAGTCCTCCAGCCCCGGCACCTGCTCCCATGGCGGTGACCAGCATCCACAAGGGAACTGACTGGAAGCTGCTACAGAGCCTTCTTCCCCAGGGCCTACAGACGCCACGCCAGCCTCTCCCTCTCAAAGGGACAGCACTTTGCAAAGTCTTTAAATTTGTCCTCCCAATCAAAGGGCAGTGCTACTCCACAGGGATGCCCAAACCACATGTCGCTTATCGAGAATAGGGGCGTGGCTCGAAGCCGTACCCTTGGCTCCCATTCACAGACACAGGCTCACTCTCACAGTGCTCCCAGCCACCTTTTAAACTGTCACCAAAGTAAGCACTCTCACTCAGAGAACACTTTCTGCCCAGGTTGAAGCATTTGCTGAAACCATTTACTCAGTCATTTCCCCCCCTTGTTTTCAAACATCCATGAATCAGAGCCCCAGACCAATTCAGCGCCCCCTCCTTCTCTCACCCCCAGCTTCTATTTTCTACAAGCTCTCATTTCCTCAGCTCCCTTGCTCACTCCTCCCTTCTGCTCCCACCCCAGCCAGTGGGATCTACTCTGCAAGGCAGTTTTTCAGTCAAAGGCAAAGATTTCCATCACTGGACACTGTGTAAGCGGAATAACACACAGCCCCCTCAAGAGCCTGCAGTGTGCAGGTCAGCTGGGCTTCCTTGCTTGCCAGGTACCTCCACCACATGCCAGCCTACTATGTGCACGATCCAGATTTAAGCCTTGGCATAGTAAGGGATTACGGATTGAGCTGTTAGTTCGTCTGCTGTGGCAGGTACCTTGGAGGATTTCACTTGCGAGGGTAGAGATTGTCTGCTGTTGCTGCCCAAGCATGTGCAGGTGTGTAAGGTTGTCAAGGACTGCCAAACCACAAAAGGGCTGCCAGAAAGTTGCCCTCTGCACCAAAGCCTGAGGTTTGACTCCATAGAGGAGGGACTTGAAAGGTCAGGCAATCACATGGATTCAGGTCTTGCAGCCTTTCCTCCTGGAAGCCACCCATGACTTCTCCTTGCTGGCCCAGAGCAGGTATGTGATTTCCTGCAGCCACACACCATCCCGTCACTCTAGATTGGGCCCCTGGATCCACCGGAAGCTGTGCTTCTTGCTACTTCCTGTCTGAGCTCCGATTACAACCACCTGACCAGGAGCTGCTCTAGGCAGGAACTGTCCTCCAGGTCCTTGCTGGTACTCCCTCTATGGTTGGTATAGCTATCTGGTGTAGCTATCAGCAAGACTAGCTTTCTGGCTAGCCAACCTGAGTGGGCACCCAGGGTACCAAGGGACTTGTGTGGTTTCATCCCCCGGTACTGCCATCTTAGAATTCACAGTCATGTTTTAAATATGTCGGTCCTGTACTTCTGTGGGTCCCGGGCCCTGCATAGTTAGTGGTCCTTCCTGCCTGTACTTAATAAGTAGGAGTCAGTGTACTGTTGGGCCTGGGCTCCTGATGTCAGGTGAGTACTAGATGAGAAACCCTGAACACAGGCACCCCGGCTCCATTGCCCTTTGAGCAGTGCCCAGCTCTGGCTTGGGTACAAGGGCATCCTTCATTATTACCCTTGAGGTATGCCCTTGCCTAGTGTGGGCTGAAGAGGAGAGGCCCACTTGCCCTTAAGCGGCTCCTCCAGCATGGCCCTCTGCCTGCTTGTGGAGGCCTTGTGTTTATGCTGCTAAGCATAGCATGTGTTTATCCCTGGCACTGTCTCAGAGCCAGACGGTGAGAAAGCCAGACATGACAGGCTCTGACGAGGCTGCACAAATCAGAGAGGACATGGCACCAGACGTCCAAGCTCTTCATCAGGCCCCATCCCAAACAGTCCTCAGTGGGAAATGGGAAGAGGACCAAAGGGAAGAGGGTGCGGGCAGGAAAAGCTCCATGCCAGGCTGGGTGCCTCCAACTTAGGGTTCATGGACTTGAAACCCTAAGTACCTGGCAAAGGCAAGGGGATGGAGAAGACACCCCAGCCATGTTGCCCTCTCTGCTTCTACACGTTCAAGGTGCAAATAACAACAGTGAAATATTCATGAGTGTCCTATGTGTGTTACTTGTCACATTACTCCAAACTTCTGTTAAGGGTCTCTGTGGCTTCTTATGGGAAGTGGGGGGAGCATTTTGCTTGCCTCTATTTGAACAAGGAATGGAGTTTTGAGAACAGGTGACCTGCTTCCCCTCACTTGGGTCATTAGGTACAGAGACGAAAATGGACCCAGGTGTTCCAGTGTCCCTCACCCATCTGCAGCCTGTAAGCCCCATGGCTTCACAGGAGGGAGCGTATTGAAGAGAGGGGGCCCGGGGTTCTCAGCAGTGAATTCCAGGGGTAGGAGCCAGGTTAGGGGTGGGATGGTGAGTGCAGGCATCATATCAAAAGGTGTGTGGAACCTGGAGTGGAGGAACCTGGGGGATTCCGGAAGCTCTGTCAGGCCTCTACTCTAGTCAGTCAGTGTGTCAGCTGTCAGTCAGTCTGTCTCCTCCGTGTGTGTGTGTGTGTGTGTGTGTGTGTGTGTGTGTGTGTGTATACCTGAACATATGTGCATTCAAAAGACAGAGGTCAGCCTCGGCTGTCATCTACCTTGTGTTTTGAAACAGGGACTCTCACAGCCCTGGAACTCGCCAAGTAGGCCAGGCTTGCCGGCCAGCGAGCCCCAGGCCTGTCTCCAGCTTCCCCGGGCTGGGATGAAAAATGCGCTATTACACTTGATGGTTTTTATTGTTTTGTTTTATTTTAATGTGGGTTCTGGGGCTCAAACTCAGGTCTCACACTTGTATGAAAAGCCCTTTACTGACTGAGTCATCTCCCCATCTCCAGTTTCTTGTTTTGTTTTTTTTTTCATTTTGTTTGGTTTTGTTTGTTGTTGCTGCTGCTGTTTTCCAGCAAGTTATTACCTCTGATAAACTCTGCTAGGTACAAGGAGGGCAGAGAGGAAAGGTGGTGCTGGGCATTGACCAGGTGCTGACCCCCACACCAAGGACCATGTTACACACATCATGTGCACCTTCTCAGCACAGCCCAGGAGGCAGGCCTCGTTGTCACCCTGCCTGGTGACCAGTTGAGACATAGAGGATTAAGTTCTTTATACGATAAGTGGTGAAACTGAGAAGTGAATCCATGTAGTCTTGTGATGCTCACTCCCTGGTCCAATTTTAACGGCAGAGTTCTTGTTGTTCAAAGAGGTTGTTCTGAGCCTCCGTTGCAACTTAGAACACCCTGGGAAACCTTCAGTAATTTGGGTGTCAACCAATGGGCATTCACGGCCAACTGTACCACCAACCGCCTTTACAAAAATTTGGTCTTTAAAAAAAAAAAAAAAAAAAAAAGCAAACACCTTTCCTATAACTCTGCCACTATCCATCCAAATAGGTGCACTCCGATGCTTACAGCTTTACCTATAAGAACCCAAAGTCATAAATTATGCAAATGTTCATAAGGAGAAAAATGGATAACCTGTAGTCTGTGGTATGTCAATTCAATGGAATATTAGTCAACAATAAACAAGAATAACAAGCCTGAAAGTGGTGGTGCATACCTTTAGTCCCAGCACTCAAGAGGCAGAGGCAGGCAGAACTCTGAGACTGAGGCCAGCCTGGTCTACAGAATGAGTTCCAGGATAGGCAGGGCCATACAAAAAAACCCTGTCATGTTAGATAGATAGATAGATAGATAGATAGATAGATAGATAGATAGATAGATAGATAGATAGATAGATAGATAGATAGACAGACAAGAAGAGCAGCCAACATACATACAACATGGATGGATCTGAATTATCCTTAATGAAAAAAATCTAGACCAGAAAAGAAACCTTTCTGACCTTTCTAATCCTCGCAATCTTTTCAGATAGGGTCACTCCCTGATAGCTGAGCACTCACATTTGTGAGCCTGTGGGGGTCATCTTATTCAAACCACCACAATAGCTGTCACATAGCTGTGTTGGTCACTGTTCTGTTGCTGTGAAGAGGCATCGTGACCAAGGAAACTCTTATAAAATAAAGCATGTAACGGAGAGCTTGCTTAAAGTTGCAGTGGCTTAGCCCATTATCATCACAGCAGGGAGTATAACATCAGGCAGGCATGGTGCCGGAGAAGTAGCTGAGAGCTACATCCCCATTTGGCAAGCAGAGAGTGAGAGACTGGGCCTGGCATGAGCTTTTGAAAGCTCAAAAGCTACCCCAGCAGTGATACACTTTCTCCAACAAAGCCACACCTCCCAGTCCTTCTAATCTTTTAAAATAGTGCCATTCCCTGGCTGCTATGCATTCAAATATATGTGCTTATGGGGCTATTCTTATTCAATCCATCATAATAGTATATGTTCCCATTTATGTAAAATTAAAATTCTAGTAGTTGCAAGCTAATTAAGAGGGAAGGCAGATTTGTGTCTGTATATTGGATACTAAAATTTATCAGTATATACCTACAGTATGTGTGGTTTCTTGCGTGAAATTATAACTCTGAAGAAATTATAAAAGGAAGGAAAATATTTCTGTGCTTAGACTTCGTACCAGACCAAATAAATCAGTATTTAGGAACACAGCCAGGCAGCAGTACCTGGGAAGGCTCCTTGAGACTCCACTGGGCCGTCAGACAGCAGAAGTGGCAAGGCAATGTTGGGAAGACAGATTAGCCAGGAATGTGCTTGCCTTGGAAGCATGAGGACTGGAGGCTGGGCCCCTGAAGCCAAGTGAAAACCCAGGCCTGATGGCGTGCACCTGCAATCCCCACACTGGTGAGCAGGAGATGGGTGGATTTCAAGATTTTGTTGGCCAGCCTGCCTACAGAGCAGTGAGAGACCCTGTCTCAAAACCAAACCAAAACAAAACAAAAATTCGGATATTTTAGTTAATAGACCAAGAGAAGGATGTGTCCTTCAGCCTCTCTTTCCTTCAATGGCAGGGTCCGATCTTGGGCAAGGCTCTTCCTGTTTCCATTCATGAATGATCCAGCTGTTCACTGAGGGCCAAACAGTCACCAAATATACCTGAACATGCTAGGGATCAAAATGAGTAAAACAGACTCTCTCACTCTCATGGAACCCTCTAGGTAAAATAAGTAATGTGATTGTATGCCTTCTTGGATACGTTAGATGCTTAGAAATTCCATAAAGAAAAATGTATAAGGATATGGAGGTGAGGGCTGAGATTTGTAGTGTTGAGCCCAGGGAGGGGCAGGAAAAGAATGCACAGAGAAACCGGCATTTGAAGTAATGCCTGAAGGAGATGAGAGAATGACTCACCCTGGTTTGAGGAGAGGAGGATCCTATGCAAAGGCCCTGAGTTAAGAACATAGTGAGTTGGATTTAAAAAAGGACCAAGAAGGGACAGTGCAAGGGTCTATCCAGGTCTTGACAAGGGCTTAAACAACTACAGGAAATAGCTAGGGAAATCTTTCGGGCTTTGACCAGAGAGGTGGTACTACATCTACTTCTGCTCGGTGTTTGCAAGTCTAGTTAATCTCACTTAAAATCCCCTCTGTAAACCCAGGCTGCATGCAATGTTTGGATCCTGCAGAGCAGGTGGGTTTGTGCAGACAAAACCCGCATTTCCCTATTAAATTTTGATGCGACTTCCACAACCCCAAAGCCTTCTGGGTAAGAGAGCGAACCCCCCAAAAAGCAGTACTGCCCACATACAAAGCTTGCTTGCTTCTCCTCCCCGGGGGCTGCTCCGAGGCGGATCCTCTCACCCTCATTAAATCTAGATGAAGACTGCAAAGAGGCAAGGAAGCATGCAGGGGAAGTCTCTATTGTAAGCTAGGCTGCCTGGCTTTGCAGTTGGAGTCCTGAACAAAGGAGCCTGTGTCTTCTCTTCTCTCTCTGGCTCACACCACTGGAATTTGCTAGGATGATTTCTATCCCGTTTTTCCTCAACAGCCACAGGCCCGTTTACAGAATCTGCACTAAGGATCTGTGATGAGTTTGTTATGTCATGCACATTGTTAGGTTCTCTAGACATCTGAGGAAAAGGAGACCTATGGGAATCAGAGAGGGGCATGTATTTCTTCAAGCCACACAGCCAACACAGATGCCTAGGTCTGCCTGACTCCAGAATTATGCTCAGACCTCTCTGTGACAATGCCACGCCCTCTAAACTGCCACGGAGACACTGGCATTCATTGCTTTCCCATTGGCTAGCAAGAACCCCTGTTTCCACTGTGAGCCCACCCATATAGCCCTCCAAGGCTTAATGGGACCGCTGTAGCAGTTGGGAAAGGTGGCTGGGGACAAGGCTGGAGGAGGCAGCTGGCTCTCGATGGGTTGCCTAGCACATCAACTGAAAGCATGTCCTTTGACAGCTCATCAGGGGCTGACACAGGAGGTGAGACAGGACAGGGCCATCCATGAACTATAGAGGTCTGACCCTCAATTCTTTTAAAGTAAAAGAGCGGGGGTTGACAAAGAAGGGATATTGCTGTCTATCACTTATCGACAAGGCTTAGTTCTGGGACCAGTGCTAGCACGGAGTGGGAGAGAAGGGCAGGAGACAGAAATGGAGACCTGCCCAAAGGCTATTTGGGTCAAAACATGGAGCAGACAAAAGATGGGCGCCGCCCATAGAAACCCTGCCTGCTGTGGCTATACTCTTGGGTCGCTGCCTTCCCAGACTCAACAATCCCCTTCTCTCCCTCATCCAGTCAGAGGGGGCTTCCCAGACATTCTACAGGCTATCCTGCTAAGCAGTAGGAAGTGCCTGGCCACTCCAGAGAGGCCTTGTTCACTGAGGGAGAGGCCACTGACCACCCAGCCCAGCTTGGTGGCCAAGAGCCACCATCTGCATAATCAAAGGCCACCTCTTCTTCCTACCTTGTGTTCCCACAGCACCACCCTCCAGCCTTTCTTTCTTACCTTCCTGTTTGCCTAACCATACCTTGAGTCCTTAGAAGGCAGGGCCATGTCTCTATCCCCAGGTCACTTCACACGGTTCTAGCATAAATTCCTGCAGGATTAAGAAGCCCCGGTTCTGAGCCAGCACTCTGGTCATGCCCATGCAAGTGAGTCCAGCCAGAGTATCTTACCTACTGAATAATTGAGGGGCACCAGAGTCAGAAAATACAGGATTTCTCAAACCTTTGACAGATAAGAGATGGCTTGCAATACAGAGGACCCGTTTCTGTACAGAAGCCCTCAGGGGATTCCAGAACCGATCACAGTAGGATGATTAGAGTAGGGACACAGCTTGAGCAGGGAAGACAGGATGCAAGACCCTGGAGAGCAGAGGGAATGATATAAGTTAACCAGGGGTCGGGGCAGGGAGAGCAACCTCCAGAGGGCTCTGTTGGGGTGGGGGTGGGGTAGGATTTAGAAAGAGGAGGAAGTCAGATTAACAGGCAGAGCTTGGTTCATTGATTTGACGTCTGTCCATATCACTAGAACCCAGCATGCAGCGATGAAGAAACTGCCCACACATAGTTGACTTCTGGACACAGACCACCAGGGGACTGGTCAGCGGAATACTCATGATATGATGAGGGATGATGGCACACAGAGTGAAGGACAGAGAGCTGTGAGTCCTGTCACTGGCAATCCAGGAGGACTTCCTAGAGGAGCTGACACAGCAGTGGAAACCCAAGAGGTGTGAGCCATCGAGCACATAGACATGTCAGGGCTAGGGCCAGCATAGAGTGTGAAAGGACTTTTGAGAGGAGCCTCTGGAAGCTTCTGCAGTGGGGGTCAAGGGTCCACAGAGGAAAAGAAAGGGCCAGCAAGGTGAACCGCTTTGGCTTCTTAGTATGAGAGACTGTTGGTCCGAAACCTGAGTACATCCCACGGAAATCAGGGCTAAGTCAGTCACGTAGAAGTATAGTAGGAAGATGGCGGGGGTGGTGGTGGTGCTGGAGCATGAAGTCCACCCCTGGAGTGTCGGGGACGGCTTTGACAATGGGAAGGAAGACAGTGGCTCATGTCTGAGGGGCAGGCTGCCTGGTGCTGCACTCGGCACTGAGAAAGGCTGGGTGCACACTCGTCACTCCTGTGGAATGAAGGCCTCCTGTGGTCCTTTGCATTGTCAGTTAAGCCGACAATGGCATTAGATCAATGAGGCATCACTTACAGACATTGTTTCACTGCAACCACGGCCCTGAGCATGCACTGGTCTTACGTGACACCCAGGCCATCCTGAACATGAAGCTGTGACTCCCTTTCACTGGGCACCTGTGTCAGAAAGTCACAGGGCAACAGGAGAGTTGAGGCAGATGGGCATGCAATGCGGTAGGGGCCTGCGGCAGATAGGTGTGATGCCCTCCTAGAATGAGCAATCAATCCATGGTAAGGGTATCAGCCTCCTACTGCTCTGTGACAAATATTTCCTGGCCAGTGTACATAAATAGTCTCAGGCTTCCGTGACTTGGAAGTCTCAGATAGCTTAGCTGGGTTCTCTGCTGAAGACCTCATAAAACAAGAATCCCCAGTGTCATGGGGACTGAGGTCTTGTCAGGATGCTTGGGGGTAGGGGTTCCTCTCTCCAGGTCAGGGGACTGTGAAAAGGGTTCAGTGCTCAAGCTACAGAACAGTAGCATCTTGCTTCAAGAGCAGCAGAGTCCCTGATCCCTTTGAATGTCTGACCTCTGAACTTTTGGGGCTCGGCTGATTGGATCAGGCTCATGTAAGTCAGCTTCTCTCCGAGTCACCAATGAGGAGGAGGGGTGATGAATTACATGTGCAAAAGCGCCTTCCTCTTTGCCATGTATCTTTATCTAATCATGAGAGAAACACACCATCATATTCATGGCCTGGAGGGAGGGGTTTGAGGGGTGGGATCCAAGGCTGGCATTCTTGGAGGCCATCTTAGAATTCTACTTATCACACTAACAACACATACCCATGTGTTTAATGTTCAAAACAATCCTAGATATTAGCACTTTCAGTTTACATGTGAGGAAACTGAGGCAGAGGGAGGGTGTGTAATAAGCCTAAGGTCCCACTAAAGCTGATCCAAGCCTTTGCAGAAACCTTTCGGAGTGAGGATCCCTGTGGCAGGAAGGGGAGGAGAGGAGAGAGGAGCCCACCAAAGTTCTCACTGCTGTTTCATAAAGTGTTGCCATGGAAACCCTGCATGGAGCATCACTTAAAGAGCTGTTTGATTATTTTTGCGGGGCTGCGTCTGCGGGCGCAGAGCAGCAGCGCAAACACACGCCTGCACCGTGGCTGAGTTAAAAGGTCTGACAGCAGGTGCATACCGGGAGTGCTGAAGGCCCGTTGGTAAATGGATGCTCTCATTGCTAGGATCAGGGTTCTGCTTCATGTCCTGGATGCACAGAACCAGGCAGGTCAAGACGGCGATGATGCTGTCAGTGTCCAGAGACCTTGATTTAGAGAACACTGTTCTCAGTTGCTGCCTCTGTCTCCGGCTTTGGTCTTCCCTCTGGAACCCTTGCCCTTCCTCTCATACCCCTTTTCACAGGCCTTGCAACAGCAGCCTTGCAGCCTCCATCCCACTGCAGGTGGGATAAGATAGTGCGAGTCCTCAGAGGTTAATCTCAGATGCACTCAGCCTTGAGGCCCCTTTAACGAGCTCTAACTCCCATCAGGACACACACAGTCTGCGACACTTAGGATTTTGCCTCTTGTCTTAACCCCAAGGCTGGCCTTGCAGATGGCTGAGGCTGGAGGAAGTCCAGGGTGACAAAGGATGCCAAGATGTTCCCTGTGACTGCCACCTAGTGGGCCTGAGCGCCAGGCCCCATGCAATGTGCTTTGCCCGCATTCTGTCCCACTCTCATCTGTCAGTCATTTCATCCCACTAGTATTTAGTGAGCCGTAGTTCTGGAGAACGCATGAAGCAATGAGCTGGACGGAGTTCCTGCTCATATGAACCTTGTGGTCTAGATGGACACTAGGTAAAACAGGGAAATAGCCAACTGTGTCAATAATTCAAACAAAAATGACCTGTGCAGTGATTACAGGCTTTTAAGATATGTGCAGAGTAGGGTGGCTCTCCAAGAGTCCATATGTAACTTGACACCTGAGTAAAAGTTTATGTCGAGGACATACAACCTGTGCAAATTCCCTGGTCTAGAATATTCTTGTGTTGCTGTCTAGCACATAGTGACAAAAAGCAATTTGGGGTTAGAGTTTATTTTAGCTTATACTTCCACGTCATAAGTCATCACTGAAGGAAGTCAGGACAAGAACTAAAGGAGAAAACATAGAGGCTCATTCTCAACTAGCTTAATTACACAGTGCTTACCCACCTGCCTAGGGATGTGCTTACCCACAGTGGGCCAGGTCACTCCCACATCAACCATCAGTCAAGACAATATCAGACATGGCTAGTTCGATCATTTGGGCAAGTTCCTCAGCTGAAGGCCCTCTTCCCAGATGACTCTGGGCTGGGTCAAGTTGGCAATCACAACTTGCCTGCACAGACCCTGGGATAGGAACTAACTTCATAAGCCCAAGAAACATAATAAAAGGATCCCCTGTGGTTGGAACAAGTCGAGAAAAGACTGTGGGTCCCAAGAGGTTGGCCAAGATGACACTCTAGGTTTGTGTAAGGGTGACTGGTTTATTAGAAAGAATATGTGAAGAACTTTCAGAGAATACTGTGAGGGAGGAAACGTGTTTAAAGTATTTTTTTTCAACCTCCCTGGCTGCTGGGGGAAGATATACTTGGTTGTAGGCATGTTTGGGGATTCTAGCACCCAAATCTCCATAGACTTAAGTATGTGGGCCACCCGGAGCAGAGATGTCTGGATTCAAGCATGGGCGGCTCTAAGGGCTTGGATTTTTGTCAGGGAGAAGAGAGACTTCTGGAATATTTTCAGCTGAGGGTGTCATTGGGGTGAGGATAACAGAATGGTGGCCCTGTCAGCTCTTCTCCACCCAGCCCACTGGTGGGCCACACCTGGTACTCCAGGCTCCATGATTTCCTGCTTACCCTCCTCCAGTTAACGAGTAGCATGGACGTTGGAGAGTCCATCTGAGGAGGACTGTTAGCCACACGGCGTATCTCAGAGTTGGCTTGAGGTAGCTGGATGCCCTGCCATGGTGCGGATAAACCTCACCGCTACCCACAGCGGGGCAAATCCTGTGGGATGTCACTCTTAGGAGGTACTCCAAGAAATGACACTCAAGAAGAGAAAGCCGAGGAGTGGGTGTCCCAGCTGGGGAAGGAGAGATGGGTGGAGCATGGAGAAGCCACTGTATGGATGGGAGGTTACCTAAACTTAGCACCACTGAGTTGAGCACCAATGCTGTCAAGGGCTAATTCTTCTCTGACACGTGTTTTACTATAATTAAACAGAACAGGCCTTGGCTTTTACATCATAAGAGGTCAAGATAGGCTTGAGTCAAGGCCCAACAAGTTGGTCTTGGTGTGCCTGATTGCCCCATCAGCCCACTTCCAGGAACACGGGGCCCCAACCTGGCTGGAGAATTCCTGAGACCCTAGTACCAGCAGCACCCACCATACCCTGATGTAGGGGCCAGGTGTGAGCAGCAAACCCCACCCCCACCTCAGCCCTCTATCCTCCTCCCCACCCAGTCTGCCTGCTCTGGTCCCAGCCGATGCGATACTGTTCTCAAGAGTGACCAAAGGAAGTGAATCAAATCCCAGAACTTCTTTTTGCCAACAGAGCCTCCATAAACAAAGCAACCGTGTAGAAATGAGACTGCTGTGGTTTGGATGTGAAATGATCCCCTGCAGGCATGACGTTAGACCCCCGTTGAAAACCCTTTAGGAGGTGGAGACTTACTGAAGGAAGTGTGTCCCTGGGAGGTGGGCCCAACAGCGCAGCCTCACTTCCTGTACCATCTGCTTTCTGTTTGAAGAGATGTAAGGGCGAGAGTAGTCCCACCATCACCAGCATGGACCTGCTTCCCCCCACCCCCACCTTTGCTTCCCTGCCAGGATGGCGCTGTTTCCCCTCAAACCGTGAGCCAAAACAAAATCTCCCTTTAAGTTGATATGTCGGTTCCACACAGTGACCTATGTGTGTCCTGCCTTATGCACAGCCTTTTGCATCTGTGTGTGTACACACAGGAGCACCCACCCATGTGTGTGCAATGTATGCACACGTGTGCAGGCGAACATGCCCATGTGGATGCTGAGAGGAAAGTAGGCCCTCAAATGTCTTGCTGATTCTCTGCCTTATTCCCTGGAGACAGAGCCTCTTGCCGAACCAGTAGCGAGACTGGCAGCCAGTAAGCCCTAGTCACCTCCTGTTTCTGGACCACACAGCATGGGGGCTTCATGTGGCCATGCCCAACTCTTTGTGTGGGTGCTCAGGTCTGCATGGGCATGTAGCAAGCACTCATACCCACGGGGTCTTCCCCACCAACCCTGCCCCAGTTTCTTAGTTCCAACTTTGACCTACCACGCAGGTGCTTCCATTGTGCCCATTCAACAGATGAAAATATGGAGTCCACGTCACAGCAAGGGGCTCATGCAATGGTGTGGAGTGAGCGGAATGTAGATTCTTAAGCTTGGCTTGTTTGTTTCCAGGCCTCGGTACGTGTTTTACTAGCACCCACATGAAGTGGGGAGACTAAGTACAAAGGTAGGATGGTATGGCTCCTCAGGGTTCTGCTCTCGGGATGATTTAAAGGCACACTGGGCAATTATTCCCTGGAATGAGCATCCTTTGCCTGAGCCCCAGGGTGCTCCGCACTCAGCCTTCTGTGTGGAAGCTGACACTCCTTTTGCTTGACAAGTCACAGGAAAGCTGGACACACTCCCGCCCCGCCCCACTCAGGAGGCACCTCATGGGGGAGAATAAGATAAAACAGAATCAAGCTGAGCTCCTAATTGGCGTCTCCAGCAGCCCCTTGATGATGAAGGATTCTCGGATTGACGATGAGTCACGTGGAGGAGGTGAAGAGCTGGGTGGTGTGGCTCAGCAGCCAGGTTCATCCGGGCAGTGCTTTTCGGACGTGGAAGGCAGGGCTCACCCACACATGGGGATCAAGGACTACTGCCTACTCAATGCTTTTCAAGACTAGCTTTTGTTTTTTCAACACGGTAAAATCCCCGTAACCAAAGCTGGCCCCTTTAAAGTGCCCATTTGGAGTCACTAAGGACATTTACATGGTCACGCAGCCATCGCCACTGTCCATCTCTAGGGCACCTTCAGCCTCCAAATCATCACCTCCTCCACTGAGGCCGGGTTCCTGCTTTCCAGGCAGCCACCTCTGACCTTCCCATGTCTGCAAGCTGGCTGCCCTCTGGGATGCTATGGGAGCTACACCTTACTGTATCTGTGGCAGGCTTTTTACTCAGCATGGTGTCGTTGGGGTTCTGAACCGTACTCGTGGTCTGGGCAGACCATGGTCCATTCATCCCTGGATGAAATCTTCCGTTGCTTCCACCTTTAGGTATGGCTCCCTCATACCTCACTTTTCACTCTAGCCTTGACTGTAACTGTCTGTATTGTAGGAATCCACATGACTGGGTCTCCTCAGTGTCAATCGGCAGGACTGCCACCTGAACAGTATTCCCACCTTCCTCACCCAACGCCTGGAGGTATCCATAGCAACCCATATCCACGAGCTGTCGTTATGTTATGGCAGTGCCTAACAGTCTTGACTCAAGACAATTAATCTGTGATGCTAGTTTCTTCGTCTGTAGGATTCTCGAATCTGGGATCCTTACACCTGCTGCAGAGCTGGGGAGGGGATGTAAGAATCAACAGCAGCCATTAGCGAAGGTCAACCATCCTGGGGACGTTCTGCATAGACCAGATGACTTGGCCATGGCAGCTTCTCAAATAAACTGAGACTGCAGGAGTCTTCAGGCCCTCACCCAACAGCCAAGCTGCTGCAGTTCTTCTTCTGGCCATCCATGCTCATTTGCAGGAGGCACCCAGCACTGAGGCCCAGCTCATACATTTTTTTTGACATGATCCTAGCTGGCTACTACATCAATGAAATCGATTTGTCTCCCTCAGGGAACAAAGCTTTCCAGGCAAGGTTCTCATTAGGCCTGCATGTTCTGAGTCTGGCTCTGGGCTGCCCAGCTGGGCAACAGCAAGAGGTTATCCAGACCTGGGCTGGAGATCATGCACATACTGACTCCCAAGAAGACTGTGTTGTTGTTTAGTTTTTAACATTTCTCTAAGGATTTCTGGTCCCCAAGTGGTAGAGGCCTTCTTGGTTCTAGCCCCTGGGCCCCGCAGATCCAGACGTGCTAGGCAGGCCTGACTATGGCTCTCAGGAGGCAGGGTGGGAAATGGTTTGGGTCATGTACAATGGAAGGCAACAAGGGGCTGAAGTCGAGAAGATTTTTTTCCTGGGCTTGATTGCAACACAAATGAGCCGATGGCCCTTGGGACAGGGGCCTGAAAAGCAGAAACACGCAGCGGGGCCTCTGTGCTCCTGGGCCAGGGCCAGCTGCTCTACCTGGAATGCTGGCCCTTCTCTGCCAAGACCATGCTGACTGTCCCTTCCAGGAAACATGGCTATATTGTTTTTTTTTCCTAAGGGCTGGGAGCCCCTTGCTGTAGAGCTTGTACAACACAGGGCAACCCCAGAGGGTAGGAGGGCATCTGGGTACTGATATGCAAGTCACATCATGATTTTTGATTCATGTTTCCCTGGTCACTTGAGGGTCGATGGGACAATGCGCTTGTTCTTCTGAGGCCCTAGGGGAAGCGTTGCAGACTCAGACCAGAAGGTCCCTACCTGGCTCTATAAAAGCATTTCAGATCCAGGCGATGCCACCTGTGTGTCAGGGACAGCTGCCCAGTCCATCCATGGGGCCGCCTGCACTCCCCAGCCACTGTCCACAGTCTCTCTGTTTCAGCTCCACCCTCCGGCATTGGCCTCAAATCTCCCAGGGAACTCCAGGGACTTAGATGTAATCACAGCCCCAATTCATTGAGCATTTACTTTGTGCCAGGCGCAAAGACGAGCACGTTGCCTGGTCTGTCTTACTCAGTCTTCACCACAGCTCCCTGAGGTGAGCATGGTGGGGAGTACCATGTCATCACGAGGCTGAGACTCGAGGTGCAGCGGCTTGCTATTTATTACACAGATTTGGGATTTGAACAGGAGCCGATGGTGGCGTGCTCTGCTTCCCACTCTGTCTCAACTGCGAGGCACAGACAGTGGGAGCGCAGAATCCAAAGCCAGGTCTTTGGGTTGGAAGAGCTATTCTCACCCATGACACTCACGGCTTCCTGACCCCTACAAAACTCCTATGTACCTCCCAGGTCCTGGACTGAACCCACGGGTACTTGAGACAGTCCCAGGATCTGGTGTGAATTCTCAGACTATTCCAGAGCTCAGACACATTCCAGCCAGGCCTGTGAGTGTGGTCTTCTGGCTGTGTGGAGAGTCACCTGTGAGGAAGGATTTACTATTAAACATGGTGGCTGGGCGGGGAGGGTGAACATCCTGACAAACACAGACCGTTTCGTTGGATGTGTGGAGAGGTGCGCTGAGTCTGTTGTCAGATGTGTGAACAGACGAGACAGGGATGGAATTGTTGCTTCAGGCAACAGCTACCTAGAATGCATGAGATGCTGGGTTCAGATAGAACCTGGCAACACACACACACACAAACACACACACACAGAGGGGGGGGGGGTTTACATCTTTGTCCCTGACATCCCTTGAGAGGAAATTCTAGCCTGGTGCTAGAGAGGTTGGAGAGAAACTGAACAGTGATTAGGGAGAGCAGGTGTGTAACTGTATTTTGCATGTGCCTGTTCTTGACAACTTTATATATTTATAATCTACCGTGATCATATTCACACACACCATTGATCTCTCTCTTATCCCCTTCTCACATCTTCCCAACTAGTCACGTGTGTGTGTGTGTGTGTGTGTGTGTGTGAAAGAGAGGGAGGGAGGGAGGGAGAGGGAAAAGAGAAAGAGGTGGGGCAGAAGAGAGAGATCCTTGTTGGATAGAGGTCCTTGTTAATCAAGGCTGACTGTATCAGCACAGGTAGGGGGGCTTTTTACTCAAACACAGGTGACTTCTAAGTGGCTCCCACACTGAAGAAAACGACTCCCCCTCCATTTGTCTATTTTCCCCTGCAAGCACAGTGGTGTGCACACTAATGAGTGAAAGGGTGCCCTGGGGATGGATCTGTGTGTGTGTGTGTGTGTGTGTGTGTGTGTGTGTGTGTGTGTGTGGCCTGAGAACCTAAGGATACCTGGCAGATATGCAAGTCACTATCGCTCTTCATAGAATGGGCTTCTCCAGGGTGGGGCCTATTCTAATTTCTGCTCCTGTGACCCCGAGGATGGATCACAGGGCCTCCACCTGAAATGGGGCCCCCACGAGGACTTCGTAGAACTAGGTAAAAATAAAGCATCAGGCAAGAAAAAGCCAGGCCTGTCCTTGCCTCCATTCTGATTATCAAACTCAAAACACTCGCTGAGTTCCCCCTTTTGGCCTTCTTAAGGGAACTTGCGGGCACTGGAGCTTCAAAGCTGATTCCTTAGCCAGAAGGGCCACCATGCATCTGACCACCCCTCCTCCACTGCGGTGTGACAGCAGAGACGAGAGGACAGCTGATGGGATCTACACCCAACTCCACATACCCTGGGCTCGTAAGATGAGCAGGCATCCCTTTCTTTCTTGTCTTGTCTCCTATAATGGGGGAAAATCCCCAACTCTGTGCTATGACATGATTTAAAAGAGAAGGATTCAGGGTAAAGTTAGTCCCCTGATGTGGTTAGTGAGCAATGGTGAGAATGGAAAAGAAAGGAGAATGGCAGTTCGCAGAAAGCACGTGAGGGCTGGGTGCACCCTCTTTGTAAGTATAGCAGCCACCATCTTTGTCCTGTGAAGGGAGTTCAAGAAAAGGCGGGTGACGGTGTTCAGAAGCCTTGTTTCTCTTCTTGCGCGACACTGTGTCTTTGCTTCTGTGGAAAGCAAGGTCAGCTACTGGCTTTAAGTGAGACATGGTGTTTCAGGACCCCAGACAGAGGGAGCCAAGGTGGAAGAAATGAGGGCCGTGGTTCTGTTGGCCAAGGGGCTAGTTTGCTGAGGAGAGCATCTCCATGGGCATGGGGTCTCTGTTGGGTTCAAACAGCACCTCTCTGTTGTTCAGTGGGAACCAGGAGACCAGGACCCCATTCTGGAGATGGGGTGTGCCGAGCATGTCAAAAGCATACCCTGCCATAAGTGGCCAAATGAAAAACTGGAATTCAGTCCTTTGCCCCTCTTCTGCAGCATACACTATCTTTAGCTGAAAGTGATAGGCTTACCTCTTTAGCAAGAATTGATCTAGCACCAAAAGTTACTGAGCAGAGGAAGCTGGGAATTCTGAACCTCAATCCCAGAAAAGCATAGGTTTGCATGATCCAGATGGGATTATATTTACAAAAAGAAGAAAATTAACCAATTTTCTCTTTCATGCCCAGCATGAAAGCACAGGTGGATCAGAATTAAAGGTTAGCCTTGGCTACATAGTCACCTTGTCTCAACAACAACAACAACAAAAACAAAGGGACAAGTGGAGAAGAGAGAAGATACCTATTAACCTGGAGAGCTGAGCAGTCATGGCTACTGTTGCTTTGGTGTTCTCTGACGAGGTAGAGGAGCTGCATGGACCTTCTGCCTGATCCAAAACCTCCTACAGGTTCCACAGAATAGGGGCAGAGGGTGATGGGTAATGCTGAGAAAAAGGAGAAGATATGCTCTAGATCAAGCCAGTCTCAACAGCTTGGATCTAAACTCACAGACATCTAGCAAACACTGTTTTTCTCAATAGGAGGAAGCTTCCATGGCCTATTCCCTCTGGGACCTTTCCTCTCACTTTTCTTATCACTATGACCAAATGCTGGAGAAGCACCAGAAAAGAAAGACATTGTTTTACCTTACAGTGGGATACAATCTGTCATGGCAGGGAAGGCATGGTGGCTGAGTGGGCGGTGGCTGGCTGCATTGTATCTGGTCAGGGAACATAGAGTAATGAATGTTGATTCTTAACTCATTTTCTCCTTTTTATTCACTCTGTGACCTGGGCCCATGGAATGGAGCCACCCAAATTCAGGGTGAGTCTTCCTGCCCTAAATTAAACCACTCTAGAAACTCCCTTGCAGACAGGCACAGATAATTCTAGAGCCTGTCACTTTGACAATTGATACTAGCCACCTTAGCTTCATCCAGTGATTACTAAGTTAGGCTCAAAGTACCCACGTGGCTGCTTGGTTTACATTTAGCATTATTTTGCAATGTGTCCCCCTATAGCCTTCTTCCTTATGAGTTTTATGCCTAAACAAACTTAGCAGTCCCTGGGATTAAGATTTTGGGTGAAGGAAGGTTGAACAATAAAAACTCACCTGTCCTACTGGGGAGTGGCCAGAGGGAGGAGGTGGCCTCCCTGGAAACTCACCCTACCTCGCTCTCCTCAGGCCTGGCCCAAGATGCTCTGGCCTCCCATTCCGTGTCTGCTTCACCAAGTCACACACTCTCCTGAGCCCAGCTCTGACTCCTCCTCTGTTCATTTTTCCGCCCCAGTTCTTCTAGAGGTCAAAACTTTTTGATGTCTAGGAAACCATACCCCTCTGGTCAGAGTTCCCAGACTGATGGGTTGAAATATAAGATGCCTCATTACACTTGTATTACAAAGATCGAATCATCCTCAGTATATGTGTAGCCCAAATAGCACAGGGTTTCTATTTAGGCTAAAATCTGATCTGTGTTTATCTGAAGTTCAGATGTCACTAGTTGTCCTTCTGTTGCATTTGGCAGCTCTGTTCTGGGGCCTGGGATGTTCTCTTGGTAGTCCTGTCCCTAGAGAATTAGAGGTCACAGAGTGGAGGCTGCGGGGTGAGAAAGCGTGGAGGATTCTGTTCTGATGCCTTCTGTGGCCTCATCAATCAGGGGACAGATGCCTTGCAGCTTCCAGTAGTCTAGATCAGAGGACGGGACCAAAGAGAGAGCAGTTGGTATGGGGCGGCAACACAGGTAGAGGGCTTGAGCCTCAGGGGTTGGTTTCAAGCCCAGCCCTGGTCCTGAGCTGGTTCTTGTGGCCTTGGGCTACACTGCCCCTTCCCCACTGTCCCTTCTTCCTCTCATGGAAAGAGGACAGATGCAGCATCTCTGTCTGTGTGAGATTTGTGTCCAGATGAGGGCTGGTGACATGACTCAGCCGGTAAAGGCGCTTGCCCCCAAACCTGCCAATCTGAGTTCAGTCCCTGGAACCCACATGCTAGAAGTGGAAAACTGAAGTTGTCCTCTGGCCTCCACATGTGTCCCATGGCATGTGAGCATCTATACCTCCTACACCACACACACACACACACACACACGCAAATGTAAAAGGTGTCCAGATGAAGCTCTGAGCAGCACCCCAGGGTATATTAAACATTCAATAGGTGGCAGGTCTTGAGCCACCCCCAAGCCCTACTCCTTTGGCTGTCCACATCTTCTGCTATGTTTAGAAAAATGGGTTCTCTGAGCCCAAGCTGAGAAATAGCAATGGTAATACAGGTTGTACACCCCAGATTAGGCACAGACCAGGCTGAATATCAGGCCTTCAGGTCAGCTGTCCACAGCCTGGGGCTCCTCCTGCCCCAGAAGGTTTGACTACAGTGTCAGTGGTTGTTTTCACGCCACGCAGAAACTGAGCCATTGCAGCAGAGAGCATATTTTATTAGCTGTCTCTTGCAAAAGAAGTTTGCCAAACTACCAGCCTAGATGTGTATATGCATAGATATAGATAGTGTGCATAATATCTATATATATAATATTATATTATGTACAATATCTATATATACACATTAGTATATATACATATACATATAGCATATAACATATTAATATATGTATATTTTGCACATATAAAAAACTTGGTTTTCTCATTTAAAGACTGTGCGTTTATTTATATTTAATTCACTCATTCCATACTTGTCGTCTCAGGCAGTGAGAGTACACTAGCTGTGTAAAGATCACCGCCACTACTCTCGCCTCTCAGAGAGTCTAGAGATGGAATCATGTAAAGAAAACTCACAGGCAGGCTGTGCTGCAGGGTATGTGAATGAATGAACAAGAACTCGTGATGCAGGAACTGACATGTAATCAAAACCACAGTATAACTGTACACAAGGCCTCCAGAAGCTCCAAGCACTTACAGCATGATCTCATGTAAGTCTAAGGTGAATTAAATGACCGAGGAAGCCTGCTTAGTGAGTGAGCCAGGAGTTCCAAGGCTGTGGAAACCACTTACTAATGGCATTGGGACAGTATTTTCTATTCCATCAAGATCTGCTCTTGAGGGATCTTTGTGGTTTATGTTAAGACACCATATTAATTGGGGCTCTCTAAAGAAATAGAACTGATAGAATGAAAAATAATAATATATATACACATATACATACATATATGTATCTAATATAATATAGTATATATATTATACATAATATTTATATGAAGGGGATTTATTAGAATGGCTTACAGACTGTGGTCTGGATAATCCAACAATGGCTGTCTCTCATTTGAAAGTCCAAGAATCAGAAAGTTGTTCAGTCCACAAGGCTTGACATATCAGCATCTCAATCTGATGCTGGATTCCCAAGGAAGTCTTGGAGAACTGCCGGTCTCCAGGCTATGTTAGAATCCCAAAGAAGTAGATTTTAATACCAGTGAAGGAAAGCCTCAGCAACAGGATAGCTGAACTTGTCAACAAGAATGAGGGCAAGCAGGAAAAAAAAAACAACACAAAGCTTCCATCTTCCATGTCATGTATGTGGGCAGATTTTGGGTGGTTCTTTTCACCTCAAATGATCTAATCAAGAAAACCCTGCACAGGCGTGCTCAGCTTGGGTTTTGGTTGATTCTAGATATAGTAATGTTGACAACCAAGATTTAGCCATCACAGACACCACGGATAACAAGCGGTGTCTCAGAGAGGCAGTGACACTTAGCTGGGATTGTGATGGGTGAGTATGGGGTTGCTAGGTGGACACCCGGAGAGAAAAAGAGGGTGTTTGGGGGTAATGCTCTTCAGAATAGTAATGGTAGTGGAAACAGGAGAGGAGCAGGGAAGGAAGCAGAAATGAAATCACACATGGAACAGCTTGGATTTATCCTCAGAGCAAGGAAACACTTTGTTCAGAGGGGCCTTTCATTTCCTTCCCTTTACTCCTTGTTAACCTTCCAAACCATTAGTTATTCTCTAATGAGTGATCCGGAGGTAAGAGGTCCAGCCTTTACTGGTGTGCCTTGGAGGGGTGCTCTACAACACTCCCTCAGGCACTAACGGGGCACAGAGTATTAGAAGCAGGGGCCTTGGTAGTGGGGAGAGTTGGGTAACATACAAACTTAAAACTGATGTTCAGACAGCAGGGCATGGCCAGATCCTAAAGATTCCCTCAAGCACTGACTAGAAAATGGAGTGGGGCAGGCTAACTCAGCCTCATCTTGCTATCTCCTGGAACTGAAGTTATAACACCAGAGGTTTGGGGTCTGGTGTTAGCGTCAGGCTTTGTAAGAGTCTGAAATCTGTGAGCCCCAGTGCCAAGGATGGCAAAGATCACCAACCCAAGTTATAGGAAGAGGGTCAAGGTGAATGACTCATGTCTGACGAGGGTCGGAGTTGCTGGACAGGACAGGGCCATTGATTTATGGGATGCTTGGTACCCCTGTCTTGCTTTGATTGACAATTGGCAGGAGATGGACAGATCAAGCTTCATGTCCACCTCCTGCCTGATTGTCACCCTTGTTTTTCCAGGGAGGACAGTGTGAGTCCCTGCTCAGCATGCTGGGCCTTCATGTGGAATGGTCAGCACGGAAGCAGCCCACTTTAGTCGGGAGGAATGTGGACTGAGGGGCCAGCACTGATAGGTACAGCCTTGCACCCTGCTTTTTGAACTATCTTGCACATTTGGCCTTGGGTCAGCACCCCTGTCTTCCCTGGCAAGCTCATGTACCTCAACAAGGAGTCCCAGCATCTCTGTCCATAGGTTATTGAGAGAATTGGGTGAGCTCATTAGGCCACTTAGTAAAGTTTTATCCAAATTGTTACTCACCAAGAATTATTCTATGAAACTAGACCCAGCAGAGAACAAAATTAGCATCCAGTGACGTGCTCATGGAGTATGCTTTGTAGCAGGGTACCACTGTAAGTCAGTGACTGTCAAACTGATGAGCTAGCAGATGACATCTCATACCTGATGTTAATTTTATGTGAACATATTAAATTATATGTGAAAATGTATTAGGTTTTGTGTATGATGGTGCATGCCTATAATTCTAGCACTTTGAAGGTAAAGGCAAAGGGGATCAGGAATTCAAGGCCATCCTTGGTATCATAGTGAAACTGAGGACAGCATAGGCTACATTAGACTCTGGTTTAAAAAAAAAAAGGAAAGGAAAAGGGAGGAAGGAAAGAAGAAAGTCATATATGTAGCATGTAAACATACATAGTTTATAAATTTTATATAACTATATGATGATATACATGAATTTATTATATATAGACATCTCTAATCTCATAAAGGCTGAGGTGAACTGAAGATAGCAAGTAGAGACAGCTCTTTTGGAAATAGAAATACAAGCAAACCCCTTGCCAAGACAAGGCATGGGTAAGTATGCAGTGAGTTATGTTCAAAAGTCCAGCAGCCAAAATGACAGGAGTTGTGAAGGTGATGAGCATCAGGGGTGAAGCAGAGGGCCTGGCATCAGAATCAAATCTCCTCTATCCCTTCACCCCGGCCCCTAACCTTCCCTGTCCAGATGCAAACTCATTCTACCCACAGCTTCCTTTCTTCTTTGCATGCTGGGACTGTGGGAAGGCGAACTTCTTTGCCCCGAATCTTTCCCAGCTCTCCTGCCACTTTAAGTCAGTCACATGGCTGTGGGGAGTAGTCTAGTTACTTGATGGTAGAAGACATCAAGACATATAGATGGTAGCAAGGATGTCAAGACATATAGAGGGTGCTTGTGGATAGCATAAGGGACTCTTTATTCTATGATGGGAGCCCAAATCTCAAATTAAACCAAAATCTGGCATGATGCAGTTCTAGCTGTATTTCAACCACAGAGGAGGACCATTGACATACAATCACAGAGAATATTATGTTGATTGGCAAGAGCTAGGCGCTATAGAGGGCAAAACTTCCCACTGCTACAGAACTGTTTGATACCAAGCACTGCTTTAGGAATGCCATTCTGGGCTGTGTTGGATGTAAATACCCCACTTGTGATTTTGTAAGCAATCAAAGGGAAGTTTTATAGACAGGAGAGCAAGAACGGCTGTAATGTCTACGCAAAAAAAAAAAAAAAAAACTCATGGGGAAGACAACAACGAAGAACTTTGCCTTAGAAAAACAGCTCTGCGGCTTATCTCTAATCTGTGTCTGTCCAAAAGAACCTTCATTAGACACACAACAAAGACTATGCTTTAGACGTTATCCTTGATATTATGTAGGGACAAACACACAGATGGATATGATAAAGACTTAAAACTCAGAGTATTAAATGTGGACTTTGGGGTGATCACTAACTTCTAATGAAGTCCCATCCCTAGGGGATACAGGAGGAAGGGAACTCACATGTGGAAGCATTCTGCCTCTGTTGAAAGGGATGTTATGGCAGTGTGAACTAGAGCCTGAGGATACAACCAGGCTCTTCCATTTGCTAGCCGCATGTCCTTGGCCAAACATGCTGCTTCCACTCTCTGCCTCAGCACTGTCTTCTGTGAAGTGGGGACATTGCACACGTGACCTAAAGGTTAAAGATTAAGTAAACGTGTCACACAGGCCTAGAAGCATACCTAGTACTCAGTGAAGTATTAGTAATAAAATCTTAACCGCCGCTGGACCTTTCCATAGCAGCCCTACTATGTGTTAAATAGAATCGTCTCCAACGATCTGTTGAAGTCCCCAGTACCTTTCCTAGGCGACCTTTGGAAATGGTCTTTACAGGAGATGACTTCATGTTGAGGTCATGAGAGTGTGCGCTGTCCTGTACAGGACACAGAAATGCTGCATTAGGGGAGGAGGGACAACCAGAGGAACCTATCTGCCCACTAAGAACCCTAGAAGTTGCCAGCAGCCAGAAAAAGTGGGAGGAGGGAAGGAAAGTCAACCCCAACCCCGACCCACCCCGGCAAGGCTTCCTTCTGTGACTTTCTGGCCTCTATAACTCCTCTGCACCACTGATGATGATAGAGTACAGTTGGTGTTCCGTTGTTACATCACCAGCCCTACTGCCTAGAGTGGCCTTTAGAAGAGAAAACTGCCCTGATCTCAAATGAGGAATGGAAACCCGAAGACACAAGTGGTGCAGTTTGTGTCTCTGCATCCTGCCAGAGATGGAGAAGCTGGATTTGAACCCAGCCCTCTCCGAGCCCCAAGACAGCTCACTCTCCCTTCAATGTGTGACCTCAGAGATTGGGATTAAAAAGTGACATGAGGGCCCACCCCTCGTTACAGCTGGGTCCCAGTTGAGACCCATTTCAGAGTGGTCTGATTATGAACAGCTCATTAGGTAAGGAACGGTAAGCATTTGAAAGTGACTTTTTAAAAAGAATCAACTTTTATTTATAGTGACGTTCCAGTCATTAATTTCAAAGGAAGAAAGCCCAAAGCAGAAGCAGGTTCATTAAAAATGTGACATTAGTAATTTAATTAAATTGGGTCTTTGCGTTTTGTTGCGGAAAATGAAACGTTAGTTCTACACCAGTTCTCAGCCGGTTTCCTGTCAGTTCCCTCCCCTCACCTTAGCTTGCTTTCTTCTCTAAATGTTTACCTGGCCCCCTCCAATCCCAGCACCCACACACTTATCACCGTATTGCCTGTGCTGTAAGCCAGCAGCAGGGCACCATAAGAAAGACTGGGGGAGTCAGGAGTAAGGGAATCATGGGAAATACAACTCAGCCAGCAGCAGGGCATCTTGGGAAAGGCTGGACAAACCAGCAGTAAAGAATTATGGGAAGTGCTCAGTGAGCCAGCAATGTGGGGGTGGTCATAAGAAATACAGCTGAGCCAGTAGCAGGGCATCCTGGGAAATGTTCATAGAATCAGCTGCAGAGAATCATGGGAAAAGCAACTGAGCCAGCTGTAGAGGGTCATAGAAAATAAACAATGGGTTAGCAGTGGGGAATGATGGGAAAACTGAGCCAGCAGGGTTGTGGGAAGCCAGCAAGAGGAGATCATGGGAAACAATGAGTGAACCATAACAAAGGTTCATGGGAAATGGTAGCCAGGGCTAAATGACAAAATAACAGAAGCTATAGTGTCAGGGCTAGAGAATGGAGTATGAAGAACTCTTGAGTCCTTAAAATTACTCCAAAGCAAGGCTCTAAGGATGGACACCCAGTCTACCTAGATGACTGTACTCCAAACACTGAGCGCAGTAAGCCCACAATAAATGCTTGTTGCAAAAATGAATTGATATATGAATGAATGGCTTCAACAACTAATCGATGAACATACAGTTATATCCTTTTAAATACAAGACACTCTGTTAGTCTCCGGGTGAGCCAACCCCAGCCACTGTCCTCCCAAACCTGAAACACACACACACACACACATACACACACACACATAACCACTGGATGTGTTGAGGAAAGTGAGGTTCGAAAGAGCCATGTGTGTCTCAAAGAGTCATGCAGGAGACTGTGACAGCACCAGGCTTCAGACCCTTACTAGAATGGGTCCAAAGCCCGCCATTCCACTCCGAATGGATCTGTGGCCTTGGGGAAAGGGAAAGAAGGGCTACAAGGAGGGGGAGAGGAAGTTGGAGAATGCTGCCTTATAGATGACTGAGAACGTTGGTGCTGGTGGAGAGGATCAGGCAGGCAGCAACAGCAGTGTGGGTGGGAAGAGCTGCTGCAAAGGCTCTAGGGAGGCCGGAGGGTGCAGCCTGCTCTTCTCCAGTTTCTTCATTGTTGCCCACTCCAGGACTCCTGACTCCTTACACCAACTTTGTAGATAGAGCCGTAGTGTTTGTTGTTTGGTTGTTTGTTTGTTTGTTTGTTTTTTGTCCCATCTACCTGAAATACCTTTGGCCTTGATAATTCTTGCTAATCTGAGTTCTGCATAGGTGTGACCTTTTCAGGAAGTCACTTCTGAGGCCCCTGGCTGGTCCTTCTCCAGCCATACCATGTAGGCCATCTTTAATGGTGCCCACACACTCTAAGAGGCTGAATGTGCAATTCCCTTGCTTTGTGTGCATGTGTGTGTTTGGCTTTTGTCCTGTGCCCTTTGAGTGCCTGAGCTCATTTCAGTAGTTACCAGGACCCTTTTCAGAAAGGTGCTGTTGCAATCTCAGTTTACCAGTAGAGAAACTGAATCGCAGAATAGTTAAGAGACTTTGAATTCCGGTGCTGTATGGGCTTCTTGGGGATGGCTTCCTTAACTGTTGCTGGCAAGGGGAGGCTGGAGATTCACAGGGAAGAATGAACAATGACCCTGTCAGGCTGACAGCAATGGCCACTGCTCGGTGGTGCTCTCCTGCAGCGGTGGGAAGGGTGGCCTTTGGAATGCAGGTGCTCTCCAATCCTGGGAGAGGAAGCTGGGTCAAGGGAAATGCGGAGACACATGGGCACATGATGCTGCATCCTCCCTCCGAGGCGAACAGGTCAGGGTGCTCCTGCACGCTCAGCAAGGCCATTTGCTCCGGATAATGACAGTACACACGCAGGTGCCGTGATTGCTCTGGCTCGGGTTACACACTGTACAGCCTGTTCCCGGCCCCCAGTCCCCGCTTTAAACAGGCCACGGCTGATGAGAGCTTGAGAAGTTAAGTTTGTCTCTCTTCCTCTCTGCTGGGCCCAGCGGCCCCTTTAACTTCCTGCAGCTGTTCCACCCCAGCCGCCTCCGCCATTAGAAAGGGTAGCAGTACAAAAGAAAGGACACCGGGTTTAAAGAGGAGCGAGCAAGTGCTGTTCCGTACTCCTTGGCTCTTGTGTGGGTTTTCTAATTAAGGAGGCCATGTGCAAGAAGTTAGCGTGTGCTCCCCCCCAGGGTGGGGCTCTAGTAGTGAGGATGGAGGCAACTCACACCCAGGGCCAACCACCAACAAGCAGCACACCTGGATGTTCCATGAAAAATCCTCAACCTGCGACCTCACACACCTAATCCATTCTCTGGTGATTGGTGGCTGACAGAGGAGAGTCGGGTCAGTAGTGGCCAGCGGAGTTCAGAGATGAAATGAGATCCAGACTGGTGACTTGGGCCAAGGGGACTTGCTAGGGCTTAAGATGCGTGGGCTCGAGCCCAGCTCACCTGCTGCACCCTCTCCTCTCTCTTCACAGTTCTCCCGAGCCACACCTGTGGGAACCCAGGGAGGCTGCCCAACGGTGTCCAGCAAGGCTCCACCTTCAACCTGGGTGACAAGGTCCGCTACAGCTGCAACCCCGGCTTCTTCCTGGAGGGCCACGCGGTGCTCACCTGCCACGCCAGCTCGGAAAACAGCGCCACGTGGGACTTCCCTCTGCCTTCCTGCAGAGGTAGGTGACAAAAGAGGGGCTGGTGGGAACTGGTGGCAGCTGGGAGGGAGGCCCCAAATTTCTAGTGGGATCTGTCTATAGGCAGAGTTGCACCCCACCCAGTGAGACTTGGATTCTCTTTCCTGGAAATCTCAAATCAAGGAACACTGAAGGTCCTTGGGTCCCCAGGTGCTCCCCGAGGGTCTCCAGCTCCACCTGACTTCCTGTGCTTGGATCTACACCCCCGTATTGGTTGCTATCCCCACAAACTGGCGATCCAATATTGGATCCAATAGGATTGCTCCCATATTAATAAATTTGCTGTAGCTTTGTGACTCACCCCCCAGCTCTGCTGCTTCTGTCTTATTAGACACCATTAGACACTCATCCACGGAGCATTCCCAGAAGACTCTTACTAGCCCTGTGTTGGCCTTCTTCCTTTTTCATCTATAAATTCAATGTTTCTCCCACCTCAAAAAAAAAAAAAAAAAACAAAACAAAACCTTCTTCCAGCCTTTCAGAACCCTCCAAACCCATCATCTTCCACAACCTGGGTGACCAGCTATCTGCACTTACCCAGGATTTCCCATTTGTAGTTCTGAAAGTGTCACGTCCCAGGAACCCGCTCAGTTCCTGACAAGTCAAGACATTGGTCACCCCTGCTATTCTTTATTGCTCCTTACTTTTTTAAAGAGCTTAGAACAAGAAAAGAGGGGGAGCCAAGCAAAGCCTATACGTTTTAACCACGGTGTGTGTACGCTGACTTCTGTGTTGTTACTTTGCTGCTATGACAAAAGCAACACGTAAGCAGGGCTTATTTTGACTGGTAGTCTAAGGGGATACAATTTATCATGGTGGCAAAGTCATGGTTGCACTAGGCAGCCCATTTTGTCTGCAGTCTAAAGGCAGAGAGAAAGGAATGTTGGTATTTCCACTTTTTTTTTTTCAGTCGGGGAGCCCAGGCTGTGGGATGGTGCTGCCCACATTAAGGATAGGTTTCCCTGCTTGAGTAAATCTCTCTGGAAATGCCCTCATAGACTTGTCCGTAGGGGTGTCTCCTAGGTGACTCCAAAGCTTGCCAAGGTGTCAATCAAAATGAACTGTCCCTCCTTCTCGTCACCGTGTCAATTAAAATCAACTGTCCCTCCTTCTCGTCCCCTTCCACTGCATGATAGATCTGTTCCTATATTAAAGTATATACCTGGGTTGGCATTATTTTGCCTGTAGGTGATTTTTTAGTTCCTCTATAGAACTACTGTCTTAGTTTGCTTTCTATTGCTATGGTAAAACACCATGCCCAAAAGCAGCTTGGAGAAGAAGGGTTTTATTTGGAAAAATAAAGAGGAAGCCAAGACAGGAACTCAAGGCACAAGTGAAGCAGAGGCCATGGAGGAACGTTTGGTTACTGGCTTTCTCCCCATGGCTTTACGAAGGCTGCTTGCTTTCTTACTCCAGCTAGGACCACCTGCCCAGGGGTGACATCACCCACAGCAGGCTGGGCCCTCCCCTCCCACATCAATCATCAATCAAGAAAACGCCTCATAGACTTATGTATAGGCAATCAGAGGGAGGCATTCTCTCAGCTCTTCTTTCTCCAGGTAACTCTAGCTTGCGTCAAGATGACCAAAATAACTAACCAAGAGAGCCGCCATGCTCACCATGACATACCCATCTTACCCCAAGCCTAGCTCCTGAAAGTGCTGCTAGGCTTGCTACCCATCCTGAGCTCCCAGCTTCTTCACTGCGGGCTAGCCCTGCACACCAGAATATACTGCCCCAGTCAAATGGGAATGGTTCTAGCCCTTAGACCACCTGACTTCCCAATGGCCTTCTGCACTACTAGCCAACCTTTTCTTCCTAAACCCTCACCTTCAACCCTGTAGAACCAGAATCCACCAGTGTTTGTGTGGGAGATCTGTTGGCAGCTTAAATGGCTGCAGGTAGCTCTTCTTTTGCTTCAAGTTTGAATTTCCTTTCTAATGAATCTTTTCTCTCCAAAGATCAGCCCCGAGGCCAAGCCCCTCTCGCTGCGCTCCCACCCACCCCCACCTCCGCCATCTGCACAGTTTATTCTCAGCAGCAGGGATGAAAATTACCTGGCACACATACTTATTCCCTTCTCCCCGTCTCACGTGACAAGACATCATCAATTGATCCCAGCACCCTTGCCTGCTGGAGTCCATCTCCCAACAGACAATCCACCAGGTACCCAGAGTTGCCACTGCCTTAGGCTTGTTTACTCCTCCAAGAGAATTAGCCTGAACTATGTTGCACCTCCCACAGACAGGCCCGTGGGGACTGGAGCTGTTGCCCCATCTTCTCAGGTCCCATATCATGCTAGCATCAGCCTCTTTTCAGGAAAAGCCCAAGCTGGATGGATCTGACTTGGACCCCTCGCACAGGCGTGTGGCCCTGCGTGGCCTGATCCTATGGGCACCCCCTTCTCTGTACTACCCCTACAAATTCCCTACTCTGGGGATATCACCCTTAATGTAGCCATCTTTTGAGGAACATGCTGGAATTGTGACATGGTAGTAGGACAGGAAATGGAGGAGGAAATGGCATTGTATAAGTTGTAATCCAGGAAACAGAATTCCTTCTTAAGCACCGAAGCCATCACACCCTTTGGCCCAAGACAGAAACTAAATTCCCATGTAATCCAAGCCTCATCTACGGAGCCCGTTTTTGTCCTATAAGGTGGAATTCCTTCCAGAGTTTTCCTCAACTTTCCCTCTTGTCTAACTGCCAGCCCTGGTTCTCCTCTGGAAGCTAGGTTGGGAACTTGGAACATTTTCTGACTCTCTTACCTCCATAAAGCCGAACCCTCTAAAGCTCAATAAACAGAAAGCCAGAGGCATTCACAGAACGGTATCATTTGATGAAGGGTGCAGCAATGCCAGCAACCCCCCTCTCTGAGCAGCCCAAACATGGCTGATCCTGAGGCTTGTGGGCTGGCCTTCCTGCTGCTTCCCTCTGCCCTCCCTTGGTGACTCCACCTTTCCCTAAAAGGACCAAGACACCAGCAACCTCTTCTTTCTCCAGCCCCTTCTGCCTTGGCTCAGGATTTCTAATTCACTTTGTAAGCATTTAAAAATCTTGATTCCCTCCTGATTTTGCGTTCCCCAACACTCTCCTCTCCCCCAAAGTATAGAATGTCCTTTTCCTAACTAAAGAGGATTCTCTCCCTGAAGGAAACTGGAGCTGGCTGCTAAAATGTCTTTTTGCAAACTCCGGTAGCAGAGATAAGTGATGAGAGCCAGGTCTGAGCAGGTCCCCACCACCCAGTGCCTGTGTGTCCTATCATGGGAGCAGTGTGTGCCTGCTGGCAGCAGCCACACCACATCTGCAGTCCATGAGTGTGACGTATATGGGACTCTCTCCCTTCAGCTTCTCCCTGCAGCTTCTCCCTGCAGCTTCTCCCTGCATTCTTCTCTTCTCCATAACTTCCCTCCTGGAAACTGCCCGTATCTCTTGGAATCTCGTATGTGCGGAATGATAGCCTGTTCTGAGTTCTAGTCCAGATGGAAATGATGTGCGTCATGCCGCATTCATTCAAACCCTGTTTTCTCCAAACCTGTTCTTTTGGTTTATTGGTGTCATTCTGTGAAACGTCACTACCCATGGTGGCCACAGTGAGCCACCCGTAAGTGCAGACCATACCCTTGGTCCTCTTTTATAGACTAGGCCCTCATAGCTGCAGGTGTCCCTCTGCAGACTGCCACCTACCAGTCCCACACGCTACACCATCTACCCTCTGCCACCATGGGAGACACAGATCTGACCAAGTCTCCCATTGCTTAGTCTCAGCACAGGAGTTCCTTCTCACTAACTTTGACAAACTTTTGTTTCATTAACATGGGAGCACAGGATCTTTCTAGAAAGGACCCCAGACCAACTTGCCCCCTGCTGTTCATTCCCTTCTGAATTAGCTCCCACGTGAGCCACAGAATATCGCCATCTGCACATGGAAGAAAACCTTGAAGTGGAGGCATCCTGCTGCCCATGGGGCTGAGGGGAGGTTGCTTTCTCTACTCAGAGTCCTGGACCTCCCTCTTACCCTGGAGCTCTGTCTTTACTGATGCTTCCTCTGTACCATAATTGCTCATCTGAAAGAGATTCTTCAGGCTGTCCTTCTCAGGAGGTCAAGCCTCCTTGAAGCGAAAGAGCTGCCCAAACCATGCCAGGTGCCACAGCTGTACCACCATGGCTGGGTTCATGCTCAGGAAGGATCATGAGCCTCCCACACAGGACTCTCCAGGGCTGGTACCATTTGTAGATCAGCCTTTCCCCTGGAAAGCTGCATGTGTTTACTGAATGAGCAGAAGCCTGGCTAGGCCTTGTTCAGCAGTAGTTTTTAGCAGGCATGTAACCCAAGAGGGAGCTCTCTGTGGGACATACAGCCAAAGCTCCCAAAGCAGACTGGAAAGCCCAGATCTAGTGGCCCAGAGTGCCACTGAAATGAGGGTTGGGGGATGGGGCAGGATCTAAGTCACAGCACAGGCAGAGGTTGGCTCCAGAGCAGCCCGGGTTCCAGGCACAGTAGTCCTGAAGCGGACTCTCAAGGAGCCCTCTTTCTGAGGATCCTAGCATATCTGAGTCCTGTCCAGCCAGCAGAAAACAGAAGGCAGGGCTTGTGATGTCTCTTGATGTGCCTCTCTGGGCACATTCACAAAGGCAGAGGTCCCTAAGAGACACAAGCGTGGTGGAAACTCTTTGATCCACAGCAAGGAAGACCATGTGTGTTACAGGAGCTAGCCTCTGACTGGAGGACCATCAGCCCAAGATCAAAGGAAGCTTTGCAGAGCGGGGCGGGGTGGGGGGATCCAGAGGTGCAAGGGGGACAAGAAGCAGGTGTGGGGTAGAAACTGGCTAGAGCAAGATGGCTTGGCTTGGAGAGTCAAGACAAGCACTTCTGGCTGCCACCAGACCCCTAGGGGACAGGCATTCAATCAACAGAGTCTAGACAACTAGGCTTCAAGCTCCAGTGGGCATTTCTGGGCCCCAGGGATCAGAACCTGCAGACTGTAAAATGGGGCCGTGCTTGGAGTCAGACAGGCCCTGGCAATAACAGCTAGAACTGTGTGGTCACTAGGATGTGGCTAAACTTCTCTGGGCCTTAAAGTTGGCCTGTTAGCAGTAGCCTTCCAGGGCTGATCACTCCTTCACTCATTCCCTCAGTGATTTGACAACTTTCTCTTAAGTGCCTTCATATTGTGTACCAGCTAGACATCATTCCTCAACTGCCTATTGTGTGTCATCTAGACATCATTAATTAGCTGCTCATTGTGCCAGGTCTAGATACAGGAAGCTACAGTGATGACTGAAGCAAACTCAAATCACATGAGCTAATGGAGTTTACATCCTGGCCACCAAAAGACAGGCAATGGTGAAAAATCAAATAAACTCAGAGAAACGCAGGAGCCAGGAAGGCAGTGAGGAAGCACACCTTTTTATGTGTGTTTCAGGAGAGATCTCTGAGGAGGTGGGTGACAAAAATAAGCCTGTTAGGTGCAGATTGGGGAAGAACATCCCAACCAAAGGGACAACAAACATAGAGGTTGACTTAGAAAAGATGTGGACCTGTTAAAGGATCAGAACACAGGCTTCTGTGGCAAAATGGGAATGGGAGGGTGAGTGGGGAGGACAGCATTGTGTGAAGCAGGGTGAGAAGGTGAGGCTAAGGTCAAACTTCAGGAGGCAGCCAGGGGAGGGCTTTAAACAGAGGTCAGATGCAATTCAACTTCCTTTTTGTTGTTTGGGTTTGCTTGGGTTTTTTGGTTTTTGCTTGCTTGCTTGTTTGTTTGTTTGTTTGTTTGTTTGTTTTGAGATAGGGTTCCACTATGTAGTCCTAGTTGTCCTAGAACTCACTCTGTGGACCAGGCTGGCCTCAGACTCTCATCCACCTGCCTCCGCCTCCCGAGTGCTGGGATCAAAGGCGTGTGTCACCACCCCACTCAGCTTAAATTTCTAAAAAAAAGGTCCCTCAGGGAGTCCAGGGAGATGTTTTGGTAGATAAACTGTGTCTGTGAAAGCATGAGAAATCCAGTGTGAGCCCAGGATCCAAGTAAAAGCTAGGCCAGGCAGTTCATGCCTATGATCCCAAGCCGAGAAGGCAGAGACGAAGGGATCTTTAGGCTCCCTGCAAGCCATTTTAGACAAATCAGTGCGCTCTAGGTCTTGAAAGACCCTGTCTCAAAAATGAACACACACACAAACACACACACAGACACACACATATGGTTAAAGAAGACACCTCCCCCAACATTGATTTCTTGCCTCTACATGAGCCCACATACACATGTTCACACAAACATATGCACACAGACCCATATACGTGCTCATACATACACACATTCCCTCTGGACACAAGGAGACGGACCGTACTTGGGCAGGAGCCAAGGAGAGACAATTAGGAGGTACTTGCTTCACATAGCTCATTGGGGCTGATACAACTAGGCCCAGGGTAGCCTTGGCAAAGCTGAAGGGTTGGGTGTAGAGGATCTGGGCCTCAGTTTGGAGTGTAGTTTATACACCTTGTTAATAAGCGAAGGTTTGAAGTTGACCAAAAAGCTCTTTCTGAAGAGCTGGCCAGATGGGGATGATGATGGGCAAGTTAAGGGTGACCAAGACAAGTGCTGTGACCTCCAGAATCACAAGAACTAGTCCTCTTAGGGTAAAGTTTGACTGTTTGTGAGCCAATGATATGGGAGTGCCCTTAGCCAGTACTATGCAGTGAGGACTTTCTGAGAGAAATCAGATGTCCTGGATAGCAGTGCAGATAGCAAGGGACCCAGGTGCCATACCTGTGACTGTCAATCAAATTAAATAGTTTGCAAGCAGTGCAAATTGTAGTGTGGAGTAGAAGTAGCTGAGCCTGGGCCATGCAGTTGCAGCTCTGATAGCCCATCTCCTGCATTCACCCTGCAGTCCTCAGTGCCTCCTGGAGGAGGACAAGCCATGATATGAGGTCTGAAGTCCCATCTCCTGATCCAGGTCTGTGCCTTGTCACTTGGATCAACTTGTGAAGAGGCTTAGAGCCAGTCACTCAGTCTTGCTGTGTCCGTTTTCCCAGCAGTCATTGGGAGTCAATGGCATTACTGAATTCAAAATGGACTAGGATTCTGCTTATAGATGCTTCCGGCTGAGGGCTTTGCTCCAACTACTATTGTGACTCTCTGCCACAGACACTGCTGGCCAGCATTGATTGACATGATGCCACTGCTTTGCCTAATTTGTTCTTTACAGAAGCCTAAAGAGGCCACAGTGTTGCCAGTCCCTGTTGTGAACGGAGAGGCAAAGGCCTGGAGAGCTGAGTTGGACAGCTTTGTTTATGGTGATATTAAAAGGGAGTGAAGCTGGGACAGCCCAAGGCTGTGTTCCCACTGCCCACCACTTGACCACCACTGCCCCCTGTGGGCAAGGATGTTGGCCATCTAGTGACCTCAACAGGAGACTCATAATCACAACCATACGTTGACTGTGAAGTTCCTTCTCCTTGCTGGTACAGGGTTTGAGACTGGGCCCTCTGCATGTTGGGGTGGCCCAGAAGCCTAATGTGTCTGCCTTATCGAGGCTGGATCAGGCATGGCTCAGTGAGGCAGAGAGACAGGTGTGGACTGAGGCAGCTCTGAAGCCAGGGGTGTCCTGGGTTGCAGTACCAGTTCCGGCATAGGTAGCTATGACTATGGGACTGTTTTAAAATCAGCCTCAGTTTAACTTGAAGGTTGTCTTAGTTCTTCTCCAGTGACTGTGATACGATATTCAGATTAGAACAAATTAAGGCGGAACATGTTCCTCTTGGCTCACAGTTCAAGGATATAGTCAACCATACATAGCAGGGAAGTTAGGGTGGCAGGGGCTTGAAGCAGCTGGCCCCATGGCATCCTCCATTAGGAAGAAATTGATGAATGCTGCTGCTACTTAATTTCCTGTCTCCTCTTACACAGTCCAGGGTCCCAGTGAGGGAATGGTGCCACCCACAGTAGGCAGGGTCTTCCCACATCAATAAACACAGTCAAGAGAAGCTCCCCCCATAAATGCCCAGAGGCCTTATCTCCCAGACAATTCTAGTGTCTGTCATTGACAGTTGACACCTCCCATCTCAGGGGTGACAAAGCTGACTTCTTAAGTGGCTTGAAGGTTATCAGTGCACTGCCTGGCCTATGAGGGACAGTCCACAAAGAAGAGCTCCCTAATCCATCCCACACTGATCCAGGGTCCATCACTATGACAGATACACGAGAGAAACAGCTAAATAGATAGAAGGATTTGTTTTGGCTTGTGGTTTCAGAGCTCAAGGCCAAGATCAGCTGGCTTCCTTGCCTTGGGCTCAAGAGGAGGCAGAGCATCACAGTGGCAGGAATACATAAAGGAGGCTATCCACTCAAGACATCCAGGAAGCAGGGAGAGAAGATGGGTTCACAGCACAAGAGGTAGCCTCAAAGGACACACCCCTGCAACCTACTTTCTCCAACTTTGCCCTCACGACCGGAAGTTTCCATCAAATTATGAACCCACTGATGGGTCACTCTGGAGGAAGGCAGGGCCCTTAGAATCCTGTCACTTCTTGATGACGCCTCTCCTTGCTAGAGTCAAGATCTCAACACAAACCTTTTGAAGAACGCTTTGTGAAACTGTACAGGAAGAGCTGACCATAGCTGTCTGCTCAAGAGACCCAGATGAGGGGACACTGTCTGCAAAAAGAATGTGGCTAATGGCAGATTATATTATAAGATTATTCTCGTGAGCCTCCATCGTTACACAGAGCTTCCATTTGTGGGTCTGGGAGGAAGAGGAGTTGATTTCCAGGCACACTGAGTAAATGATCTTCTTGTTTAGATGGACAAGCTTGGGTTATGTAAGCCTTAGTCCACTTCACATACCTTGCACCACGGTTCGTCTGCTTTTACTCGCATGCACATCCACTCCTGCATAGGCAAAGGATGGTAAACAGGGGCTTTCTCTAAGAATTCATTCTGAGGACACAGTTTTCCTTCCTGCACGGGCACCTAAAGCCAGTTCAGACTAGATCATTTCCCTGCTCCTAGTTTTAGGATAAGTTCCAGGAGGAGGTTGTCCTCAAAGTAACTAAGGGTTTTAGGGAACTACAGGTCAGAGTGGCCGACTGCTTTCTGAGGAGGAGGCGTACATGCATCTCAGCACGGGTGAGGGATCAGATTTCTATGTGCATTGTTGGGAAACATGTGTGCAGTTGAAGCCATGAGGGGCCTTGGGTTGCTGACTGTTCTTACGGACCTGCCTCAAGGCTCTGCCCTTAGGGGGTCAGAGCCCTGCTACTCCTGTTTTCACTCTGGAGTTCCGGGACAGTGACTCCACTCTAGGCACTGTGGCATTTTCATTCCTCTGAGGCCAAGGACCCTGAGCAGGAGGAGAGGGACAGAATCTGCATAATTAGTTATGGGGATATTTGATATTTATGAAAGCATATGATGGGGAAGATCTGATCCTAGAAAGATCCTTAAAGCCATGACACTTAGGCCAGGATCCCATGGCTCCCAGGCATCCCAGGCTGCTCTTGGAAGAGGCCTGGCACACGCATTCCTGGTTCTTCTCATTCCTTCCTGCTCTGTGAGTCACTGAGCAGCTAACAGAGGCAGAGGGAACAGAGGGGCGGCTTTCTGAAATCATGGTTAATTGGAGAGACTTCAGGAGGAGCTAAAGCCAACCATAAATAATGCCACAAGCTTGGAAAGGCAAATATCAGCACCGCGTACCTGTGCACCAGAGAGCACGATTTGATGGTGCAGGAGGCCCACTGCCAGAGGAGAAAGTGTGGATGAATATTTTAGGGCTTGGTGTGAGCTGAAGGTTATATTTTACGATTCCAAAGTTGTAACTATGAAATATGATGTCTTGTTTAAAGTGTGAGCAAATCTCCAAACAGCTTTTACGGCATCTTCAATCAGTACAGGATGGCTCCAGAGCCGGGGGGTCAGAGGAGCCCAAGCCAGAAGAATGACAAATTCTCCTCTGATCACACAGGTGACCAAGTTCCTGCTTGCAGTATGGTCCAGGGGTTCCTGGCTAACGTTGGGACATTTGAAAATCTTCCAATGGTTTAGCAAGCCTCTGTCAAACTGGAAAGGTCTTTAGTGTGGAAGAGACCCCTAATCTGGTATACAGACTCAGCTAGAACCCCGACTTAGCCACTTACTGTATGGCCTCAACAACGTAACCTGACCTCTCCGATCTTCAGTTTTCTGCTTAGTCTCTCCATTCATCAGATACTCATTGAATGCCTATTCTACACCAGGAAATGTGCTGGAAGCTGATCTCAGATAGTCTCTGCCTTCATGGAGTTTAACCACTACATATGAAATGGGTCATAATGTCATTGACCAAAGAAGTGTGGGAAGTAATTATAGGAAAGCATATGGTGTGTATGATAGGGGTGGAGGGTGGGGGATGGGAGACAGGGGTGTTGTTTCTGGAAAGATCTTTGAGGAAGTAACACTTAGATTAAGACCTGAAAGCTTGGGGGGGGCGTGGCCAGGCTCAACAAGAGAAAGAGAAAATTCTAGAAAGAGAGATAAGTATACTTTGGTGAAAGGAGCCAAAAGGAGGCTTGTGGTGCCCTAGCCAGGGGTGGGGGGGTGTCAGGAAACTGATCCCAAATGACAGGAAGTTAGGGATGGTTTTTATAGAGTGAGTACATAGGGTCAGACTAGCACTCCTCATCCGTCTAGCCTTGCCATCATGAAAGAGAATGGGAGATCAGGCTGAGGTGGGAGGGACAGCCATCACTGAAGTGACTGAAGCCCCCGTGACCTCCAGTTGTGTGTTGTGAGACACATCAGTATCCTTGGGCCCGAGAGAGCAGCCAATAGTCAGGTACAGGCCCACCCTCTGCAGACCAAGGTCTAGGACAGGACTCACAAGAGGAAAATTTGGTGAGCTGAGTAAGAACACAGTGCCTCCCCTACTCCACCCCCTCTCCACGCCCCACGCCCCCCACCTCATCCCTTCCTCATATCACCCCCAAACCTGTCAGAGCTGGGACCCTTAGGGAGCCCTTTGGCTCCTGCTGTAATCTACCCTCCTCAGTCGCCTCCACCCCAGCCCACCCTCCCAGGGCTTCTGCCATCCTCGGTCTCCAGGTCTCCATCTCAGCCACACCAAGGGCTTCTTTCTACCCTGGCTCTGTCTCCCGACTCCCTGCTGTAGAGCCTTCGCCACCCTGTGGCTCTCCTCCCGTCTTCCAGGCAGAGCCCAGACTCTTCAGCAAGACTTGGCGGCTTTTCTAGCTGCCCTCTCCTTCCTCTTACCCTGACTCCTGCAGGGCTCATGCACCCTTGTGCTTTCATTGTCCACCCTCAACACCCACTGCTTCCTCCTGACCCCTTTCTCCTTCTCCTAGTCTCCTCTCAAGGTTAGGATTGAATGCCCCTTCCTTCAGGTATCCCTAGCCCCAGGACCTTCCAGATGAAACCATTTGCTTCCCTCCTCCAGGAACCTACTCTATCTAGCGAACTCCAGTTCTAATGTGACCTCTTTGGTTTTTCTTCCTCAAGCTGACTCATTTAAGCAACATGTTCCACCGTTTATTTATGTCCTTAAAGAGTGAGCTGTCCTTTTAGGAGACCAGACCTGTGACCATTGTCATACAATCACACGCCAGGACCCTTTCATCTGCCCCAACATGGATGGAATCAGGAGCCAGGAACCCTACCACTCACAGGCAACTCTTGTCCTTCCCCACAGCGGATGACGCCTGTGGGGGAACCCTGAGGGGCCAGAGTGGCATCATCTCCAGCCCACACTTTCCTGCTGAGTATCACAACAATGCTGACTGCACGTGGACCATCCTGGCTGAGCTTGGAGACACCATCGCCCTGGTTTTTATTGACTTCCAGCTAGAGGATGGCTATGACTTCCTGGAGGTCACAGGGACCGAAGGCTCCTCTCTCTGGTGAGTTTCCTGCCAGCCTCCCTCCCCCCCGCCAGCCCTCCTTCCCTCGTGGCCTCTGCAGCTGGGGAGGACCAGACTGCCCAAGGTGTCCTTTTCATCCTCCTCCCCACTGGCTTGTTTTGAACCCTGGAGTCTCTGCATCTCATCTGCAGAAATCACTGCATGGTTTTAAAGTGGAGCTGCGTTTTTTACAGGGATTTTTTTTTTTTTCTTATCTGATTCGAAGTGTGTCCTTGTTAGTTTCAGGCTGGAACTCAGGTGAGGAACCTGAACTAAAGAGAAAAATGTTTTGGTCTCACGACACGAGCTTTGGACAGGGTCTTGGTAGCACTGTGTGGAATCAATGTTGCGTTTCTGGATGACACAAGCACCTTCGGGAGCCATTGCTTTGCCAAGCACTGCTGGAGCCTTGAGATGTGGGCAGTGCGCGTGTCGGGAGCAATGAAGCCGCTCCCCTCTCTCTTGCCAGCTGTGCCAGAGGGTTGCCCTTTTTCCTGAGCATCCCGAACATGCCCAGATGTTGGCAGGTCAGGCAGGACATGGGAGGATTAGGGGCCCGGCAGCCATCCGTGGTTGGTGTCTGCAAGCTCAGACTGTCAGCACGTGCCTAAGAAGACTGAGGGTGGCTTAGGGAAGTGCCCGGCTTCCCTCTGTGTGACCAGCCTTCCCATGGTTGTGTGACATATAATTGTGAGCCCTTAGAGTCATGCTGTGACTCTCTTAACAGAAGGAGGAAGTCTGGGGGTATTTGTGTCACACTGGGACTCAGCAGAGAAGTTTCCAAATGTGGGACAGACTGGAGTGGGAGTCTTTATAGATATTGCGGCAGGAATGGCTCAGGGCCTGAGCTGCCCAGCCTGCAGACCCTGGGGCCCCAGCCTCATTTTGTAAAATGCTCATTTTTTTTTTCTGACTGCAAATGGAATCTTTGTGCTCCTTGGGGGAAAAAAAAAACATAAAAAGAGAGAAGTAAGGGACACTGATGAAAAGTGTGGTGTGTGCCCCTTTGGCCTTTTTTTTTTTAAAGCTGGCTATTTATTTATTTTAATATTATAAATAGTATCCGAGCATCTCCGCTCATATATTTTTAACTTAGCATGGAATCATGAAAATTTCTCTTGCATCGTTACAGAGTCCTCCAAAATAGAATGTGATGAAAGTGCCAATTATGGAGCATTTTCCACCCATAGGTGCCAGGCCAGTCCTAAGTTCCTTATAGCTATAATTTCATTGCATGTTCATAAGATTCCTGTGAAGCATAATTTCCCTCCCTTTAGAAAAGAGGAAGCCAATGACCAGAGCCCAGGGCTCAGGTCAATCCCACTCAAATCCTGTCTTCTCAGATGGTTCCAGCATGGTGTCTGTGAAGGGTTTCCATCATTGTAGCTAGCTAGCTAGCACTCAGTGTCTTTCTCTCACTGCTAAGACTGTGATGTGGCTTGTTTATAGGTCTGTTGCTTCAGCTTTTATAGACAGATGTAAGAGTGAGTGTTCCCACCAGCTCCCTCTCTTCAACCCTCAAGCCTGTTTGACTTGGTTGTTCACCCTGGGCCAAAGGACCGTGTATGGCTTCTGCCCCCAGCTGTGAGCCTACACACCACCCGAACTTGTGGACTGGATCAGATCTCAAAGCGTCAGCCTGTTCCTTTCAGTCACCCGATGGGGAAGACATTACACAGAGGAGAGCTCTGGCGGAGTCATCTCCAACTCTTTGCCATAAGATTAAATTCATTTCTGCTTATTGGGAGGGCCCCCTCACCTCTGGGCGAGATGCATTTGCTGCTCTAATTTATACAAACCTGGCACTTACAGGTGAAGTAAGCTTGGGGCTCAAGACAGGAGTGTGGAAAGAAGCAACTTTCTCGCCTGCACCTTTCCTTCAAGGCTCCCTGGATACTTGCAAAAAGCTATGCTGCTGGTTTGGGCAGACCAGTTTGTGAGCGCAGATGAGATTCTAGGCCGTGATCTTGAACTCTGGGTCCTCTTAGAAGAGGCAATTTGAATAAGTGGGCATCTGTTCATCTCTGAAGGAGATGGGAGTCCTTTGAAAGAGCATAGTACCACCCCCTGCCCCAGCACCAGGTTGCCATGGATTCAGAGGCGAGGGGGCATGCGCTATGCCTGACTCACTTTCCATTCTCTTCCCTGCCAAGTGAGAAAAACATGGGGGTTTTTCATGAGGGACTGGGTTCATTGGGATGTTCTGGGCTGGTGCTGGAATGGTTTGTAATCTTCTGTTTTGCCAAGGAAAGCTATTTTAAAAGTGAGGCTGCCACCCCTCGGCACAGGAGTTCATAAAACAAAGGAAACCAGCAGCCAAGAGTGCGGCAGGAAATAATCACCTGGCAACCTCGAGGTGATACGATGAAAGATGTGGGGGAAGGAACCACAGATGAGCAGCAGGGTTGCCCAGTGTCGGAGACCATCAGCATACAACACCTGGGTGGAGTTAGTCTCCCTGGTTTAGACTGTCTTCCTAGAATCCCTGGGTGCCTGCTGTGGAAAAGGCTGTTGCTACCCTGAGCCCTGAGCTGGGCTGTTCCACCATGTTTAGAAAGCCCCAGGATTTAGCTCTCTCTTTCTTCCTTCATCGTGTGGACCCTGAGCTGTGCTTGAATAATTCCAACATGGTCTGCCCTACCCCTGACACACATGCTGTCATAGTACCTGGGCATGCCCCTCCAGATCACTGCCACATACGTACCACAGAGCCAGAATCCCACCCCTTTCATGGGTGTGTGCACACATATACACACCAGACTTTTTTTGGTTGACCTGGGGTGTGTGTATGGAGGGGGTGTTCTCTCTGCAGGTGATGCTCTTATCCAGTGGGGGGGGCTTGACCTCTGACCCTCAATGGACCCCACACCTTTCCATCACATTAAGTGAACATTTCCTCAGCATCGATGAGTATCTTCAAAGGGCTGGGCTTGAAGATGCAAGAAGCTTTAGCCTCTGGGACTTGGGTCTCTGGAGGACATTGGGTCGGGTTAAGATGAGAAGTTATTGCCAGCTGGCTACAAAGATGGCCTCTCCATGAATGGGGTAATTGTTGCAGGGAAGTCCGAATAGAAACCACTAGACCTATCCCTCTTCCTCCTTCCTCTGCCCTGTGGTCCATCTTCCCACTGCAGCCCCTCTAGGGTTAGGCTTCCAGCTCCACCGTGCCATCTAGATGAGAAGAAGACAGCATGAGAGTCGGATACTCTTGGCCTTACGCAGCCATTAATCCCAGGAGAGTAAGCGACTCCTTTGAATCTTAGTTTTCACACTTGAAAAAGGAGTCCATGCTATAGAGCGTGCAGAGAGGGCCTCACATGTGCACCGCTGCCAGACTCCCCCCTGGTGCAGGACTCCCGCTGTGGGAACTACCCCAGGTCCATTCTCTGAGGAACAGAGGGCAAGATGCACTATCTCGAAGGACTTCTTATGCACCCTCACCTTCAGAGTCCCCCCCCCACACACACACTGCTTCTCCTTTCCTTCGCTTGCTTTTGTTTGTATAGTTAGGGACACGAAAGTTCCAGTCTATTTTACAGTCAGTTTCAGTGTTTGGGGGGCCACACTCTCTCTGCTTTTGAAAGACCTTGTTTTAATTATTAGGCACTCGACACATGGGATTTGAGCACATTGGAGCCGTTTGATCTCAGTGACTTTTGACTATGTGTTTCATTGAGGGCCCATTAGAAGCAGCCGGAATCAGAGGGCACACGCCGTATGCCTGTGGGGGTCTGCTCGCAATACCTATTTGCTTATTTGTTCATTCACAGACAACAGTTAGTGTAGATTATTTGTGCCCTTTGCTACTCCCTCTTATTCATTTTTCATAATCACTAATTGAGACCCTTCTATGAACTGGGCTTTCCTGGATGCTGAGGATACAAAGGCACAGACTGGGGTCCTGGGGAGTTATTTATTCACTTCACAAATGTTTGTGTAATAGCCCTGCACCGTGCTGGACCCTGGGGCACATAGCTGGTGCCATAAGGAGAATATTATTTGATGGTTTTACAATATCATACGTTAGGTATTTTTCTAAGAGCTATGAAGGAGGTTCTCCCAGGGCCTGAAAAGAGAAATGCAATAGCCAGGACTCTTTCAGTTCAACAATCGAAACCCCATTTTCATCTGACTTAAGCCAAAAAGGAAATGTGTTGCCTTCTGTCATGGAAAAATCCAGGAGTTGACTTCAAGTACCACTGGATCAAGGTGAATAAGCAATGCCATCTCTCCTCCCTAGGGTTTCCTCTCCTATGAATTCATTTTGTTTTCAGGCAGGCTTTATGCATGAATAGACAAAAATGACTTCCCCTAGGTTCCTGAAGCCTGTGTTAGTTGTTTCTGAAGGAACGGGACATGGTGCCTTTCTTTCTTTTTTATTTATTTTTTATTGATTGAGAATGTTATGCATGCTTTTAATGTGTTTGGATCAAGCCACGCCCTGTCCCCCCTTCCACTTCTTCTTCAATTCCCACCGTCACCATTCCCTCCCAATTTCATGTGTTCTCTTCTGTTCTTCAGAACACATAAAGTCCATTTAGTACAGCCAACACAGCCATGAGTGTAGGACACCTCTCAAGGACTACATCCCTAAAGAAGAAGAAGAAGAAGAAGAAGAAGAAGAAGAAGAAGAAGAAGAAGAAGAAGAAGAAGAAGAAGAAGAAGAAGAAGAAGAAGAAGAAAAAAAAAAGGACTCCCCTTTCCCAGCAGCTATCAGTTGCCAGTGGCTCCTCAGCTAGATGTGGGACTTCCCACCCTACTAACCCACACCATGGTAGGGTTTTGTCCAGCTCGATTGTCCATGCTGTCATGGCCACTGTCATCGGTTCGTGTGTGCAACTCCCCTGCCGTGCCCAGGAAACACCGTTTAGCTATAGTCAACTACTGCCTCTAGCTCTTATTAGAGCTCCATCCCCTCTTCTATAGTGATCCTTGAGTTTGGGGGGAGAGGGGATGTGGTAATGATGTTCCATTTTGTGCTCAGCGGGCCAAGCACTCTGCAGTCTCTTACTCTCTGCACGATGACCAATTGTGGGTTTCTGTGTCAGTCACCATCTACTGCAAGAAGCATCTCTGATGAGGGTTGAGAGATTTACTGATTTGTGGTTATAACGATGTCTTTAGAAGTCAGTTTAGTAGTACTTCCATTTAGCAGATATCAGTGGTAGGTTCTCCCCTAAGGCCTGTGACCTAGCTGGCCTCAGGTTCTTGGCCCATTAGCGGTGTCGGGAATAAGTTCTCTTATCTTAGAGAGGGCCTTAAATCCAATCAGAAAGTGTTTGGTTACACCCACGACATTGGTGCCTCTGTTACCAGTGGGCATTTCTCTTGACAGGCTAGTCATTACTGCAGCTTACATGTTCACAGCGAGATAAGACTGATAATCACTTTTCTTCCCCCTGTAGCATGCATAGTACCTTCCGGCATTGTGAAAGCTAGCCAGTAAGCATGAAGCTTCCAGGTCAGTACTAACTTCAGCTCTCCAGGTTCTATGAGCCAAATGTGTGGTGTCTTCAGCAACAGACTCTTACCATCAACGGTGATAGCGTGTGATGTTTTGGGGGCTGGCTATGGAACCCCTGTCTTTCTTGATGGTTCTTGCAAAGGCAGTACCACAGTTGCACTCAATCTCATGCCCACCCCCTCAAAACTCTGAAACCAGAGATATCCCCATTGGCCAGAGTCAGGTCACATAACCGCAGACCGCTTGCTGGGAGTGGAGTGGGGATGAGTTCAAGGGTGGGCACCCTAGGGGCTGGAAAGTTGAGCATCAAGGCTGTCTGTCCTTCAAACACATTGTCAGTCTCTTGTCAGATTGCATCTGAGAGTCTGAGAAATGTGTCCCCCAGGGGTGGTTTTTGTGTTGAGCCGAAGAATGAATAAGATTTTGCTACCAGATTGGAACAAGAAGGAGGGATCCGTGGTGTTGGAGGGGGCGCATTGTAAGCCAGGTACAAGGAGTGGGGCGGGGATATGACAGTGCATGGAGGTCAAGATGAACAGGAGAAGAGCGTGGGCTCAGGGAGAGTCTTGCCCTTTTTCACAGAGAGGGTCGCCGAGTTGGAAAGCTACTGAAAGCCTTAAGCACAGGAGCAAGAAAAATTTGAATTTTAGTGGGGTCAAACTTGAAGGCCCAGAAGGCAGCTGTAAACCTGGTTTGCAGCCACTGGGGCAGCAGAAGGACCTTCCTGGGCTCCTGCAACTCTGGGGTGGGGAAGGGACCTGCCTGGGCCCCTGCAACTCTGGGGTGGGGAAGGGACCTGCCTGGGCCCCTGCAACTCTGGGGTGGGGAAGGGACCTGCCTGGGCCCCTGCAACTCTGGGGTGGGAGCAAGAACATCTCAGCTCTAGGGCTGGGGTGGCAGCGCAGTTGGTAGAGTGCATGTTTAACATGTACGAAGCCCTGGGCTCAATCCTTAGCCTCAAATACGTTGGCTGTGCACACCGACAGTCCCAGCACTCAGGAGGTAGGGTGTAGGATGATCCTCAAGTTCAAGGTCATCCTCGGATACATACTGAATTTGAAGCTAGCCTGAGCTACATGAGACCTGGAGGCTCACAGGAAGGATAAGGAAGGTAGGAAGAGGGTTGGGGGCCATCTATAACTCTTAATGAATGACTGTGGGAGCCACATACCAAACAGAGTACACAGGGGAAGAGATGGGGCTGATGTAGAGGAGAGAGGTAATAAGTACATGCTGGCCACTCTAGCATAAAACAGGCATTGTAAGGAAGCCAAGTCTACAGCAAGGATGGAAATAAAGCTGCCTGCAGGGACAGGGCAGTTCATAGCTCTGAATAGCAGAACTTTGGGATAAGACCTGTAAGGGCAGTCAGTGAACTCAGCAGTCAAGGCTGCCAGATTCGGTGTTAGATTTCCCCAAAGAGTCAACACTGTCATGGGCCGCCCCCATCTCTATCACCAGTCTTCTCCTTCCATCACAGCTAATCTATCTCCACATAGTTCTTTGGCCTCTGCCTTGTCTGGCATTGGGCCTGTCCCTGGCAGAGCATGGTGGTCGAGAAGACAAACTGGGCCTGTGCTGTGCGGGACTCCTGATCCCCAAGCAATCACAGAGTGAACAGCAGGCCGCTGTGAGGTTGCCAACAGAAATGAGCAGGCTGGGGAGGAAGGGCAGCAAAGACCCCATGATGGAAGGGTCAGGGGTACCGTCACCGAGGGGGGAGGGTGGAAGCTGGAACCCTCCTGCTGGGGGCGGGGCTAGCTTGCCGAACCAGCACCATGCCCTGGCTTACTTTGAACCTCCTGCATGGTATGGAATGTATCTTCTGAGGCTTTCCCCTCCCTGAACGTCAGAAGCTGAGCAGGTCCCACACTGGCTGACATGCCCAGAGAGCTGTGGGGGGTATTACGAGGACCTGGGATGCTAAGTCTGACTCAGGAGATCTGGTGAACAAGCAGACCAACTGAGGCTGAGACTAGGAACCTGCTGCCGTCCCCAGCTGTGTGATGCCCTCACGACTTCTCCTTCCCTGCTACATGGCATTGCTTTAAGCCACACCAAGAAACTGTTCGCGTCTGATGGAGCCCATGAAATCGCATCTGTTGTATCCATCAGGAGCCAGGCCATAAATAACTAGCCTTTTAAAATCTCATCTCATGCATCTCTCGGAGTTGGAAATAGCATTACAAGCTCCATAGCAAAGCCATAGGAAAGGATTAGTGCCCTGGCAGGCCACTGGCATGCACAGGTCCACAGGGCCAAAGCCCCAGTTCCCAAGCTCTGTACTGAGGAGCAACATGGCCACTTCCCGCACCTTCTGCAGGTGAGAACATGCTTTCAGGAAGAGAACAAAAGGCTGAGCTGGGAGAGCAGGCCTCAAGGCTGCGTTGTCTGCCATAGACACAGGGGCCTCTGCTGAAGCTCGGGGCTCACAGTTCTGTGCGTGGGAAGTGGAAGTCAGGCAGCTGGCCTGTCCCCCCCCCCCTCCGGCTCTGACGGCATGCAACAGGTTTATACTAAGTACTTCATCTGCTAGGAGGCCTGTGCCAGGCCTGTGAAGGGCACAGACAACAAGATGCTGTCCTCGACCTCTCCCGAGGAGCTGCCAGGTGCCTGTTGGCACAGCTAAGACAGATGGAGGAATTGTTTTGGGCCCTTCTGGGGGGGGGGTGTGCCCACATTCTGGCAAGTCCTGTCTTCCAGAACAATGTTGATTCATTCAGAATGTCCAAGGTCTCCATTTCCTTGTTTGGCCACAGTATGCACTCCACTCATCCCTGGCTTAGCCTAACCTGTATTCCACAAGCGCTTCTCTTTCCTATGGCTCCTGCAATCACTTTCCACATTCCTAGCACTGACCTATGTCCTTGGTGCTCTCTCTCTCTCTCTCTCTCTCTCTCTCTCTCTCTCTCTCTCTCTCTCTCTCTCTCTTTCTCTCTCTCTACTTGAGCTTATATGTCATTTTAATTTTGGCTTTTCTCTAACCAGTGGCTAGGGTGTGGCACTCACAGATTCATCAAGACAGCAACATGCACATAGAAAACTGGCATTTGATCATTTGTTCTAATAGTTGGACTCCACATTCTGGGTCATTTGGGAAGGATGGAAATTGGTCCAAATAGGGAAACTTCATGGAAGACGAGATGGTACCCAGGCCATTTGTCACCAAAGCTTCTGGGTTTTTGTTTGCTTGTTTGTTTGTTTAGAGAGAGTCTCACTGTATAGACCAGGCTGGCCCAGGCTTCTAGCTCACAAGGATCTACCTGCCTCTTCCTCCTTATTATTGGGCTTAAAGGCATGCACCACCACAGGCAGCTGAACCCAAGCTTCTTTGGTCCCTGTTATTCCCCTCATCTACTTCCCCCTTCCCGCCTCAGCCTCCCTGAGCTTATTCATGTGGAGAGCATTATCAGACATTGCCCATCCCTGGACAAAAAACAACACTGACTCCAAAGGCATTTCAAATGCCATCTTGAAGGATGCTCTGTAACACTCTATCCTGGGTTTTTATTATTTTCTCTTTTCTCCAGCTTCAGGCTCCTCCTTCTGAATTTTAGCTTTGTTTTATGTTTGCAGTAGTGCTGAGACTTGCATCCAGGGCTTGGCAAATGCTAAGCAAGTATTCCACCTTGCTATTATATCCCAACTTCCCCCAGGCTCTGACCCTGCCTTATTGGCCTGCTCAAGGAACACCTCCTCTCTGGGTGAGCTTCCCTGCTGTCTAGGCTTCAGATACCATCTTTTCTCTTTGAAACCTAAAGGTGGCTCCTTAGCCCACCTCTCCTGTACATATCAATCCCTCGATGGGTGTTACCCCAGCCTCAGGGATACAGGTCTCTAACCCAGTTTGTCCCGTCTGCTCATCGTGTACGGCGTGAAGACCAAATTCATTTCCTCTTTTAGTTTTTGGCACTGTGAGGTTACCTAAAATCCTAGGACTTGTCCCCACTCCGTCCCCATCTCACCAGCCACATTCAATTAGAGGCTAAGTTTTCCCAGCGTACCTCCTATAACATGACTTCCTACTCCTGCTACCACTTCCTGAGTTCAGCCCATCATCTTCTCTTCTTTGTGGGTTTTAATACCCCCCTTTTTTCCCTGATCTTCCAGCATCTTGGCTTTCTCTAATTCATCCTCTCCACTGCCACCAGAATGGCTTAATTAAAAACGCAGCTCTGACATGCTAAGCCCCAGGCGAAAGCTTTCAGTCATTCTGTTGTCTGACAGAACAGAATTCAAGGCCTTGATAAGGCATGCAAGATTCATTTGGTTCTAACTAGCCCTCACCTCCCACCCCAGCCTCATCTCTTGACTCCACCCTACTTTGAAAACCAACAACCCAGGGTGTTCTTCCAGGGAACCCAGGTTCCATTCCCAGTATCCGTATGATGGCTCACAGCTATCTGTATCTCTAGGTCCAGGGAATCCAATGCCTTCTTCTGTACACTCATGTTGTACAGACATATATGCATATAAAATATACATATACATACAATAGATAAATTTTAAGAAGAAAAAGCCATCAACCCTAAAACTCAGCCATGTTATACCACTAAGGAATATTTCTTGCTTGATGGAAGTGTCTTTAATCCAGAATAGCAGAATCATACAAGTGGGCACTCAGACTCAAGAACATTCCACCATCTGGTGGCCACATTATCTGGAATATGTGGTCTTCTCCAGTGGCATGGCAGGGAAAATGAGTTGAGAGTCCAGCATGGGCTTTTCACCAACCTAGCCCAGATATAATAGGCATGGCTTCTGGCTCCTTTGTCAGACTGTCCCTGAGTCATGCAAGAGTCATCTTCTCTTTTCTTGCATCCCTTATTGCCCCATATTTTGACCACTCTGGATACACCTAACAGCACAAAGCCATGTTCTAGTATTCACCATCTAACACTGAAACCAAAGTGACACTCACAAATTTCTGCTTCTCCACCCCAGTCGGTTACTACATGTTTTTCAGCTACACCAGCTGCTGAGGCCATTCTCTTTCTTATTTATGCCCAACACTGCCACTAGAACAGACCCTGCTAAGACCCCAGGTGGTCAAACCCAATGACACTTATCCATCCTCATGTGATTTGGTTTCCTAGCAATGTATTTGCCATAAGCTAGAGTCATTGGAAAGCAGGGAGCCTCATGTGAGAAAATATCTCTATAAGATCGGGCTGTAGGCCAGCCTGTCAGACATTTTCCAAGCTAGGGATTGGTGGGAAAGGGTTCAGTTCATTGTGGGTGGTGCCGCCCCTGGGCTGGTGGTCCTGGGTTCTATAAGAAAGCAGACTGAGCAAGCCAGTAATCAACACGCCTCCATGACATCTGCACCAGCTCCTGACTCTCCTGCCCTGGTTTGGGCTCCTGTCCTGAGCTCCTTTGATCATGAACTGTGATATAGAAGTGTAATTTCTCCCCAGCTTGCCTTTTGGTCATGGTGTTCCATCACAGCAATAACCCTAGGACAGTCTCCTTCTCTTGGCTACCAGGAAACCACATGCCTCCTGCCATGACCCTTCCTATGAGCCTTCTTTCTTCTCTTCTCCACTGCTCAGCCTCTGAGCAGCCTCTGAGCCTCTGCCCAGCCTTTCCCCTTAGATCCAAGAGGTCCCAAAACTCTTCCCTTAACTCTTCCCTTTCCCCATCTTCCCTCATTGCCAGGTGACCTCGCAGGTCAGATTCAATATCATCTGTATGCCAGTAGCTCCCAGTTAAATTTCCAGCCCTCTAAGCCCTGTGTAACAGGAATCCCAAAATGAACACATCCAAAGTAGATGTCTTCTTGTAGTGTGGTGAAATATGTATTGCATGGAATTTGCCAGTTTTCCCCATCACAGGTACAGTTAAGGGTGCTGGATAATAGCCCTGTCCATCATTGCCCACACATCTCTCCTTTCCCCCCTGTCCCTCTGACTCTGACTCCTCAGGGTGTCTCACAGGAGCAGACTGCACACATGTTCCTTTGTGTTTAGAATAATGTTTCCAGGTTTGACAGTATCAGAATTCCATGTCTTTTCAGGCTTATATTCCATTGTGCGTTTATGTCTCCTCCTGGCTTACCTATTCTTCCACCGATTTCGCTGGTTTCTTTTCAATTTGAACTCCCCTGCCCCTTCATTTTGTAATGGTTCCTCTCCCACCCTTCTCTATGGCTTCCCACATGAGTCCATCTCCAAGGATAAGCTGCTTCTGCCCATTCTGTACCACCAGTGTCTTTGGGCTGATTCTACCCATCCCAGAATCCATTCTCCAAGAAACAAGGAAAGTTCTAGTTGGTAAATCAGATTGCATCTTAGCTTTCTGCTTTGTCCTGCAGCAAGCTTCTACCTTGTCTAGCTTAACCCTCTGACTTCTTCTCTTATCGTCACCATGGTCCAGCAACAACCTGTCTTCATCCTTCTGTGGATGTGCTAATAGAACCTGTCTCCGGACCTTTCCCTACTGGCTTTAAGTTTCTATTCCTTTGGTCTTTTTGTTTTGTTTTGTTTTGTTTTTTGAGACAGGGTTTCTCTGTGTAGCTCTCGCTCTTCTGGAACTCCCTCTGTAGACCAGCCTGGCCTTAAACTCGAAGAGATCCTCCTGCCTCTGCGTCTTGAGTACTAGGATTAAAGGTGTGTGCCACCACCATCCCAGCTTGTTTTTCTGGTCTTTAATGAGCTCTCTCTCTCTCTCTCTCTCTCTCTCTCTCTCTCTCTCTCTCTCTCTCTCTCTCTCTCTCTCTCTCTCTCTCTCTTTCTCGCACGCACGCACGCAGGCACACGCACACAGACACTCATTCCAAAGGCTTGTGAAACATTAAGTTCACTTTTCATGTCTCCTTCTCAAGAAAGCCTTTCAGTCCATAGAGTCTCAGCATACTCTAGCTGTCTATCATAATATCTTAGTTTATTTCCGACCTTTGTTGATAACTGGTATTTTTCTGGTTCAGATATAATCTGTAGTTTTTAATGACCTTCCTGTTCTCCCCACTCCCATTGTCTGCAGAATGATGAGGGGGTAAAAAACCCCAGGTCCTAGGCTTGGCACTTAGTAGGACTCTAGAGTGGTCTGGACTTAGCACTTAGTAGGACACTAGGGTGAGTTTGCCCCGACAACGACGAAGCCCAGCCAACCTTAGCGCTCCGTGGCTAACTGCAAAGGTTAACATGGAGCCTCTCCACCAAGTATTTTAAGTAATCACCTTCCTGGGGGACATTTGCAAATTAGCACTGACTCTTGCTGATTACTCCTCCTAAACTTCGCCTGATTAATAATTAATCAGCAAACTGCTTGGCCAGAGAAGGCTGATCAGTGCCAGAAAAGATCTTAAATCACGCAAGTCATTGGCCAGTCCTAAAAACACAGAAACAGCCCAGCGGTGGGCAGGACTGGAGAGGGCCGATCGCCACGTGAGTCAGGGATGGTCTCCGGGTTGTTTGTTTTCCCTTTTTATCTTTCCCCTCTACCACTCACCACCTTTTGACTAAGAAATCAGTTAGACTCCTACTTAGAGCCAGAGAGAGAGACAGACAGAGACATACATACAGACAGACAGACAGACATACAGACAGACACACACACACACACACACACACACACACACACACAGAGAGAGAGAGAGAGAGAGAGAGAGAGAGAGAGAGAGAGAGAGAGACTGGGTAGCACAGAAATAGAACTGTGTTAAATATCACTTTCTTTTTTATTCTTTTCCTTCAAAAGAGTTTTGGTCTGAGAGGCAGAGGTTAAAATTAGCCAGTTTGCTAAGCAATGGCTGTCTGGCACCTAGTGTCATTTTCTGTAGTCCCTATCCGTCTCAACTCTTCATTCATGTCTGCAGACCAGCACACCTAGCTAGCAATAAGGAAGAGGCTTAATGGGCACAGCTCGCTACTGCACCCCAGGCTTGGGGAGGAATCAATTTACCAGCCACCTGCCTCACCAGGATTTCCTCTAGTGCCTTTTGCCTCCCACCTAGAAACCCCAGGGTGACAGGAGAAAAGGCAATCAGAGAGGGATGGACGTACTTCCATTGTCAGCCATGAACTTGATGACCACTGGGGGCCTCTTTTAAGTCTCAGGCTTTATCTCCTATCTCAAAAGGCAGGCCTGTGTGGAGCTTCGTCTTCTCTAGCTTTCTTCACTGAGCTAGGGCTGTGGTAAGATGCATAGAAAGCAGAGAGGTCTGTTGACATTGAACCGTGGGCCAGACGGGGCAGGAAGAAAGGCTAGACTGAGCTAGGGGCATGCAGCCCTGATTTCGGTGACAGCCATCCGTGGGAGAAGATGACAACTTCACTAACTGTGTTAGGGTGCCCTGGGGTAAGACAGTGGGTCTCAGTGTGCACTGCTGTGGATGTCCTGGGCCTGATCTAGCCTGGGAAACTCTGGAGAAAGACACTATGAGGATCATCAAAGAGTGAAGCAGGGAATGAGCCTCTCAGAAACTCATTGTCTCCTGGCTGTTAGGTGACAGGCAGGATGCAGGGTGAGGGGGGGGGGGATACTAATGCTTCCAGGGACCCCAAAGTTTATTCCAAATACCCTTTTGATTGTATTCTTGCTTTCCAAAACAGCCCCTACAACTGACTATACTTCTCAAATTCCTTTCCCCAATTCCTGGCTGCAAGGGTGCATCAGAATTCAAACCACTTCCCCTCCTTTCCTTCTCCAGACTCCACAATCGTAAACTTCTCAAAAATAGCACTTGAGTATGGTAATTTTTATGTTGTTATTCAAAATCATGTCTCTGAATGAAGTTCTGAACGTGAGTGCAGTGCCCACAGAGGCCAGAAGAGGGCACTAGATCCACGCAGTTACATAAGATGCTTGGGGGCTATCTGACAGAAGTGCTGGGAACTGAACTTGGGTCCTCTGCAAGAGCCAACACACACTCTTAACCACTGAGATGCTTCTCCAGGCCTAGGGTGAAGTGTCTTATTTTACTTTTTAACTGCTTGTGGGAGTTCTGAGGCAGATGAAAGTTTGAGAAGCCACTAGGCCTCTGAGGAGCTCCTGCCGAGCAATAAGGAAAGGGGTTTGTTCTTATGAATGGATTCATTGTTGAGTTTTTCAACATAAGCTTGACATGCATGTTTGCCTATGATTTATTCATGAGTGAGAGCCAGTACCTCTCTGACCCAAAATGAAGCACACTGTCTCCCAGTAGACATTCTTTGTGTATTTCACAAGTAGATTTGCCGGACAGTTTCATGCTGGTTTGGGGGGATAAGCCCTGAGTCCTTGAGGATGGAAGTACCTCTGCCTTCACGTGCCCAGTCATTCACTTCCTGCCACACTGGCATGAGCTACTTTACTTTTTCACTCATCCTCCCTGCCCTCCAACTCTACCTCCTTAGAGTATAGACTTGGCTCACCATCAGTGAACCCTCAGAACCCAGTGTGAATCCAAGCGCCAACAGGTGTGAAGGTTGGCCTAAGATTCTAAGCATCTTCATGACCTCCTTCTTGGCACTGTCTCCCACCACCAAATGGGAAAATGTGTGGCACCAGGCCCTCCAGGCTTAATCTGAGAACCCTTCAGCAATGGGAACACTCTCAAGACAAATGAGCAGTGTATAAAATAGACCTGTGATTAACTGCAGCCTGCACGCCGTTCATCAGTGTCCATGCATTCATTTATATAGTACCTGCTTTCTTTCATCTGACTTACGTTTCCCCAGCTCCCACCCCTCCATCTGGGAAACCAAGTGTGTGTGTGTGTGTGTGTGTGTGTGTGTGTGTGTTTCCATATTTCTGTACTTTATCTATATGTATGGCCTTCCTCTACTTTTGGGAGTTCTGCTTCTCAGATCATCAGTTCCTTCTGTGACCAGCTGATGCCACAGGGACCCAGGCATGCAGTTAGCCCTGTGAGGTGGTAGATAAGCCAGTGGGCTCCATCACAGCAACCGTGTGCCTAGCAGCACACGCACACACATATATTATCTTCTAGACCATAAACACACATAAAATTTATTTCTGAAGTTAAGGTTGGTGTCTATTGCTTGCCTCTCTGACTAACCTGGGGCTGTTACATGTACTGCATGTCACCCCTGTCTTGTCCCAGTGAGCTTCCACCGCCATTTTTTGAGTTAAGGGTCAGCACGACCATTCTACAGATAAGAAAATGAGCCTTAGAGACTTGGCCTCCTTCGCACACATCTTCTCCCAGGTAGCTGGGTTTCCCATCTGGCTTCTCTGGCAAATCCCACACCAGCTAGTTCAGGGACCTCCTCTCCCCTCCCCTCAAAGCTGGCTCTGTGGTGTAGTCTCTCTGTAAGGTATAATCCTCTCCCCAAACAACAGCTCATCATCCCCCTTCATCAAGGGGGAAAGTCTGAGGTGTCAAGAGATAAAGACGGGGGGGCTCAGAGTCATACAGCTAGTAAGTGTCTAAGCTGGGAGGAAGTTGAGGACCTACCTCTGGAGCACGAACCCAGATGTAGCCCCTGTCTCTTTCCTCGTGTCCTCCATGCTCAGCTTCTCATTTGACCCTAAGGAGATCCACAAGGAGGCACATGGCCTTCCCAGTAGGTTCCAGCACCAAGTGTGCTGCCAGCAAATCCCTGTGCCCTCAGTGAGCTTGCCCTCTGGGGCCTTGTGTAGAGTTACAAGAACTCATTTGGCACGGCGGGCCTTGGGCAGGCCCAGCTTTCCAGCCGTCCGTCCTTCCTCAGACCTTACATTGCAATAAATAGTACAGGAACTGACCACTCTCCTTACCTCTCCTCCACTCCCCACCCCCAGCCAGTGCTCCAGGTTCAAGGTGCTGCTAGTCTCGGCCTCTGTGCATGCTGAGTCAAGCTGCTGCCGGGCAGCAGCCACAGTAGGAGGATGGGATGTCCCTCCAGGCCAGGTGGCTTTAATATCCCAGAGTCATTTGGTACTGTCCTACAGGACTGCAGGGAGAAAGTCAAGGGTGGACAGTCCTGACTGAGACTCCCAGTGAGGTGACTTGCCTTACACCCTGAATGCCTTTTGCTCTGCACCCCCACCCCATTTCATAAGGCAGGTGGCAGGTTGTGGGTCTTCCTCCCAGATTACTGGGATTTGGGACCCCAAGATGCCCACAGCTTTTATGTCTGGGCACAGCGCTGCCAACCTGCCCTCACTCTCCAAGCAGAATCTGCCCCTGAAGGTAAGATTTCTGGACACTAGGATTACGTGAGGAAGAAAGTGTCTGTGGAACACCTACTGCGTGCCAGGCACCGTCCCTCCTGGTTTCCTTTGCATCTTTAAGCGACTCTGTGGAGCAGATTCTTCAAGGTCACACACTCAAGGTCACAGATCTTTGGAGGTACAGCCTAAATCCTTCTTTGCCCACAGCCTACTTCTCTTTCTGCCCCCCTGGATCTTAGAGGTCTGTGGGTGTTCATGGAGGATTATCATTGGTCCCACACCTCCTGCCTCAGACCCGCTGCCTCTGTGTCAGGTTGTCTTCTGAGGCTGTGGCTGATAGAAGCCACCGCAGCCAGCCAGCATAGGACAGCTGCTGTCAGCCTTCCTGCTCAGGAGAGCCCTGCCACTGTAGACAAACGGTCCATGTCATTTAGCCACAGCATCCTCATTGCTGGTCTGAAGCCTCAGTTGTCCAGATAGCCCATTTCATTTTATGTTGTCCTGGTGGTGCCACAAGGGTCCCCAGACAGTGACAGCCTAGCCTTTGACCCGGCCAAGAAGAGTCGCAGACAGGCTCGCTTCCTGACTTTGGCTTGCAGCCCAATCGACTCACAATTATTAGACTGTCAACCTCCATCAAGTGACACTGTCCACAGGAGGGCAAATGTCCATAGGCGTCACTCTGAACAGAGATGACATCCCAGACACTGATGTACCATCCACCCTTCTACCAGGGATTCCTGTGCAGTTGCCAATCTTCTTCGAAACCCTGCCCAACAGTGAGCTTCCGAGCTCCCCGAAAGAACCCCCCCACCCCAAGCCCCTCTGCTTGTGATTATCCACGCCCAGCTCCTTCCTGAGCCCCACCTCCCCCTGGCGCCTTAGCGAATAATTACCTTCACAAGGAAGTAGACAAGTCTCTGGTGACTCCTGGCCCGGCTGGAAAAGATTCATTATTCTGTATCTAGAAATAACAGCCCCGTCAGCAAGGGGGCTGAAGATAACACCAGTGTAAAACCTCTCCATTCAGGGGAATTAATTAGGAGTCCTTATTAAACATCCAATTAGGCAAAAGGGCATTTTTATCTGTGATAGTCAGCTGCTCTTATTTTTCTTAAGCTATAACTCCAAGTTTTTTTGGTGTTTTTTTTTCCTTTTTTTCTTCCTTTCTTTTTTTTTTTTTTTTAATCTTTTTATTTGAGAAGAGCACGGCTTGTGTGCTTCCGTGGAACGATTCACTCTTCCGATGTCAGCTATGTCTTCATCAGCATGTGAAAATAGATTTTTTTTTTGCCATTCAATTTGCAATGCTCTGCCTCTTTGGAGTGTCATAATGACTCCACCAGGTCCCTTCGGCGGGAGCTGTAGTCTAGATTGCTGACTTGGGGAGTGGGGTGCTTGCTTAAAATAGCTGCAGGCCGTCAGCATTTCTTAGCACCCAGATTCTGTGGGCCAGCCGGAAATGATGCTGACTGCCTCTGTGACCCTGGACATGAGGCTCCATCCCTCTGAACTTCAACTTATTCTCCTCTTAATCTACCACCCTGGGCCAGGGTGAGGATTAAGAATGGATGGGTGTGTGGCTGGAGAGATGGCTCAGAGGATAAAAAACACTTGTTGAACAAGCATGAGGACCTGAACGCAACTTCTCAGCACCCACCTTGAAAGCCAGGAATGGCTGTGCATGCCTGCAGCTGCAGCAAGACAGAGCAGGAAGATTTTAGAAGCTCGGTGGTCAGGTAGTCTAATTGAACCAACAAGAGCTTTCCCATCCAATAAGCTCTTGTCTCAACCCAGTAAGATGAGCGATAGAGGAAGACTCCCAAACATCTTCTTCTCTGTCCTCCACATGTGCGCAAAGTCACTAGTACCTGTATGTTCAAATGCATGCATCACACACACACACAAATAAATGCATACACTGCAAGAAAGTACCCATTGACTGGAAATATGGTCCTTTGGCAGAGCTCTTACCTAGCAGGTACAAGGCCCTTGGATAAATCATCAAAAATAATAGAAGCTTGGCTTAGAGTCCAGGCCACCTGACACCCATACTTGGCATGTGACCTTGGAAGTGTTGACTTCTAAATCTTGGTGTCCTCATCCCAAGCTGAAAGGGTTAAATGGGATGACATATGAAAGTAGCTTTTCCGTAGACGGTGTCCTAATTGCTTTTCTAATGCTGTCACAGAACACCATGACCAAGGAAGCTTACAGATGAAAGAGTTCATTTGGGTTTATTGTTTCAGTGAGTTAAGAGTCCATGATGGTAGAGCAAAGGCGTGGTGGGCCAGAACAGGAAGCTGAGGGCTTGCATCCTGAATTTCTGCTCTCTCTCTGCAAGCACAAAGCAGGAATGGTGAGAGTAAGTCTGTAAGCTCTCAAAGCTCAGCTGCGTACCTCCTCTCACATGGCCACACTTTCCAAGATTCCTGAAACAGATCCACCCACCAGTCGGGAGCCATGTATTCATATGCCAGAGGTTATGGGGGACATCTCATTCAAATCACCATGACGTATGCATTCGTTGAGCTTGAATCACTTTGCTTTGTCTCCTTCAAGTAAGTTCAGGGAGGCTCCCTGGAAAGAGCTTTCCCTGTTCCCCCCTCTAAAAAGAGGTGGCTTATTTTTGCCAGGTGGTATCTGGGTGATTGGAGGCTGGAGCCCCTGGTCAGTGTCACCCAGCTGCACCCTCAGTGATTCCCAACAGAAGCAGACTATCAGATAGGAGAGGGTGGCCTCTTGGCCTCCAGCCCAAGTTCTCCTGGCCGTGGCCGTGGATACATGCATGTCCACCTGTAGACTTGCAATCATGTCACCAAGGAGACCAGCTAGAGCTCATTTCTTCCAGGGAAGAGAAGACCTAGAGAAATAATAGAAGCTGAAGCTTCCAGAGAGTTCTATTGAAAGGGTGTCAGTTGGCGTGGGGGCTGTCTCTGACTCTGTCACCTGCCTTTGGATCCCTTTTCCCTAACTGGGCTCCCTTGTCTGGCCTCAGTGGGAGAGGATGTGCTTAGTCCTGCTGCAACTTGATGTGCCAGGGTCGGTTGGTACCCATGGGGGTTCTCCCCTTCCCTGAGGAAAAGGGGAAGGGGGACTGGGAGGAGAGGAGGGAGGGGGCTGTGATCAGGTTATAAAGTGAGTAAGTAATGAGAAGAAAGGGTATTGTTCCACGTTCCACAGAGAAGGAGAAGGAGCCCCAGCCTCGCTCAGCATGCAAGTGGCAGAGCCCTGGAGGCACCTGAGCTCTCCAAGTCAGGCCACTCAGATTTCCACCACACGATACCTTTCCGTACCACCTGACACTGGACCCAGCGCTTGGCAGACTTTGTATGACAGGGTCAAGGCAGATGCTTGTGTCCAGCAAGCTCAGTATCCATGTGAAGTCTGCCTCAAGCCACACCTCTTTCCGGTCTGTATGTCTCTGCTGCCTGTGCCCTCTGCCCTATCCCTCCCCCACTGCCTCTCTGCCCATTTCTCTGCTTCCTCTTTCCTCTTCCCTTTCTCTCTCCTTTGCCCCCTGTCCTTCTCAATCTCTCCTCACCTCCCCACTGAAGCCACACCAGTCTAGTAGCAGCTGCTTCGTATACAATAGGCATGTTCTTCCCACACCAGGGCCTTTACACTTACTGCTGCCTCCATCTGGAATGTTCTTAACCTCCACATCCATTGAACTCAGTCCCTGGCCACTTTGAGCTGCCACTTCCAAGCTGGCATCCTCAGTGATGCCTTCTAGGAATACCTACTGAAGGTGGCAAGGGCCCTTTGCCATTCTCAGAGTGTCTGAGGGTGTTCTCAGCTGACTTCACACCCCCAAAGGGTGCCCGGCCCCAGAAGCTCTGCAGTTTGAGAGCCGTCTCATTCTTCAGATGGGGAAACTGGCACATGGGAGACGAGTGTGCCAGGACTGAGTGTAGCAGGGTGATCTTAAAACAATTGTAAGCATAGCAAGCTCACCCTAAAGCAGATTCTGCTTTGTGGCCATGTGCAGGACTCGGTCCTGCACCATAGAAACCAACTGTCCTTGTGCAAAAACATGCTTCTGGAAGAGAAGGCAGGCTGGGCTGTGAACCAAGAGCTAGCTCCTCCCCGCCTCCCTCTTCCAACCCCCTCACCCCCTGCCAATTCCCCCATCAAATAATTCCTGATAATGAAGTTAGGATGAGTCATTGGTTTTCTGATGAGCGCGAATTCATCATCAAAATCTACATATTTCAATCCCCTGATATGTGCTCAGATTCCTAACCTGATTAATATGTAAAGTGCTTCATCCTGGGGCTTACCAAGAGTGAACCCTGCCTGATTCTCAGGACCAGCATGAGCGTGGCTCCTGGTTTCCAGGGACCTGGCATGTGTGAGAGATGGAAGGGTGGGGTGTCAGGTTGGGAGGGGCCATGGGAGTTCATCACCCACTGTGTCAAGGTACTAAGGTGTCCATCTGAGGGGGGCATCAGACCCCTGAACACCCAGCACTGCGGCTTCAGACATCCCTGTTAGATAACCTGGATGGACACAGCATACAGCACCTCAAACTGACGCAGCTTGTGCCCTGTGGCTACAAACCCCAGTGAGCTACAACTCCCTTCTCTATCTACAGACCCTCCACAGCTTTACCCATCTGCCAACGCCATCAGGCCAGATCTTTGCACTGTCTCTGCATGGCCCCCTACAGAGAAAAACCAAACCTTAGCAAGAGGCCCTTCGGCCTCCCCCTACAGCCACAGCCCTGGCCCTGCCCGTTGCCTCTAACCAATCTCTTGTCATAGCCAAGATTCCTCCAATTTAAGATGTAGCTCAAAACCTCTGTCATCTCACCCAGGAGACAAATCCTTCTCTCCACCTGAGAGCTTAGCCTAGGCTAAGATGTTAGCCTAGGCTGGACCAGTTTGGGTCCATAACTCCGTGGACTCAGATTAGTGCCCCATAGAGAGATAGCCCTTGCCTCTCTGATCACATACAGGAGGTTAATGCTGTGAGTACTGCACACATGCACACACACATACACAGACGCTCATGCTGTGAGCTTCACACATATGCACACACAAGGACTCATGCTGTGGCTATCACGTACACAACATAGGCACATGTGTGTGAGTGTGAACACACACACACATAAACACACATATAAAGCTCATGCTGTGGCTGCCAATTTCTCACTCCAAGATGAGACCTGAAGCCCCAGTCTCAGCACCATGCTTTGACTCGGGTTAAACCTCCCTGATTTTCTTTCTTTCTTTCTTTCTTTCTTTCTTTCTTTCTTTCTTTCTTTCTTTCTTTCTTTCTTTCTTTCTTTCTTTCTTAGCTTTAACACAGAACCTTTTGGAACGACGGGCGTGTGCTCATTAGGAATGCTGTGAATTCCATGTTGGCTCTAAGTAGAAGGTCCCACATACAACGTAGGCAGTACTCCTTCTCGGTGCTGGGTTGAGAGGTGTTTGGCCATGGCAGCACTTCATATTCATAGCATCCCCCAGAACCTCTTGGGTTTAGGATCCTGTAGAAGATAAAGGTGTCATCTTCCGGGGAGATGCCCGGCAGAGGATAGAGAACTAACAGGCAATCTGGTATCTCAAGTAAACAGAGGGGATCTAAAAGGGCCCTTTATTTTTTATTTTTTGATACATCATTCATTTGATGCTAGAGCCCTTATCTATCTGGCGCCAGGGCATTGTCCTAGCTTTCACATACTCTAAGTAGATCCAAGACAAGGGTTCAAGTGCAAGTCGCTCATTGGGAGTGGAAGTCCCACTGGCATAGCAACAGGACATGGTCTGCAAGAGAGTATGAAAGCAGAACCTCCCTGCTGGGGACAGAGTCGCACAGGGAAACTCTAGCAAACCTACATCGTCCTAGGATTGTGCCATCCAGGGACTGCAGGGGGTGGGTTCTTAGGCACCAGTTCCTAAGAGCCATAGAATGCTACCTGGGACTTAATTACCCATCCCTCCCTGTCTCCTGTTTGCATGGGTGAAATGGTTTGTATTGTGATAAGACACCCCCTGGGCACAAGGATGTAGATGCTGGCAGTTGCCAGTGAGCCAGCCCCTCTGAGAAGTCACAGATGCCAAGCAGGGTGCTAACAATAAAGAAGCTGTCTGGGAACAGCCTGCCAGCATGGCCTGCCTTGAGGCAAAGCCACTGTGTGCTGGGACCCAGCCCAGTAGGTATGACCTGAGGAAGAATCTCTGCTTCAGCCAAAGGAGCCACTAAGACTTAAGCAGCCCACGGAAACCTGCAGAGGGGACAGAGGCTCTGACAGCAAGTACAGAGGACTTTGGAGGACCAATAACGCTTGGAGCAGTGACTCTGAGCATTCAGCCCTTCCCTGTCATCAGTGTTAGACACCAGCCCTAGAGACCACTTAGGACAAGAAGTGGAGAGGACCTGATATGAGGGCATGCTGGGTTCTCCTGTCTCTTCAGCAGCCTGCAGCCAGCAAAAGGACTACTTTTGAGTATCTCCAGACCCGAGGATCCCAGGGAAAGGTTGGTCTGTCCTTTAGTCAATTAGCTATTGAGATCTGGAAAACCAACCGCATGAAGCCTCGATTATAGACCCACAAAATGATGCTCGCTGAATTTAGGTCAGACGCCAACACATACGCGCACACCCCAATTACCACCAAATGCAGGAGAGTCTACTGCCAATCTTCAAATCTATTTGAAAAGTTTGTGTTTCGGGAGCTGTGGATTGAGTGACTTGGCTTCTCACAGGCACCAGGGTGAAGTCACAAAGAACTCATGCATGGCTGAGTAGGAACACCCACCCAAGGGCTTTATTTAAACCCACCCCAGCATTTCCTCCGTTACTTTCCAGAGCTACCGAAAGAAACTGCAGAGCTTGGGGAAGGAAAAGGGCCTTATGTTTAGTCCCGTTCTCCCATGAGGTACGTTGGTGAGAGCATCCTTCTGCTTCATGCCACACCTCAGTTTCCTCCCTTGCTCCACATGGCAGATCAATGAGAAGCCAGAACCTCAACCCAAATGAATGAAATCCCACGAGGCAACCTTGAGCAAGTACCTCATCTCTCCTGGTTTCCATCTGCAGAGCCCTAACTGGTACTCAAGGAACAAACAGTATACAGTAGATGCTCAATAAAAGCCACTTCACTGCCTTGCTGTCTTTTGGGTAATTTGGATTCTCCCTGTCTTGATTCCTGTTTCTTCTTCAGTCCTTCTGATCATCATACTCAGAGATATGACCCAGACATTGGCACTGATAGGAGCAGGTTGTGGGGGTGGGGAGGGTGGGGGGGGAGGAGACAGGTGGCATGATGTTTCAGTCTCAGACATAACAAAGCACCATCAATTTATTGCACGCATTGCTATTATGTGAGGAACAGGCCATTCGTCATTTTTAATGGGATAATGCGAGCCCTTTCTTCAGAGCCGTTTGCTCTCTTCGGCATCCGCTTTTGATTATTTGCCTCCTACAGTATATTCAAGTCAATGCCCAGTGCCCCCAGGGTACCAAACTACCCCCCTTCCTGCTTCACATTTACCCCTCTGCCCTCTGAAGGAACTGAAGGAAAGAGCAATGATTTTACCTAACCATTTCCCAGCTAAAAAGAAAACCAAACTTTAAAAGCTATAAAAGGCTTTAGAGTCATCTATTTCTACTACTAACGTAAGATACGGTCATCAAAGGAAATTCAGAAAATAGAGATGCTAGATAAGTAACAAAATAATTGCATGGGAACTTTGTATGCGTTCTGTTCTCCTTCTCTAAGCATGGCCCTTGCTTTGTCTTTAATTTAAATAACTGCATTTATGTGTGCATGTGTGCTGTGTGTATGTGTGTGTGTGTTTGTATACTATTTACAAAAGCAATTTGTGCTCATGCTAAAAATTTCAAAACATATACTGCTGTCTCCAAAGGTAGGTTTTAGTAACTAGTTGGTAGGTAGCCTTGTAAGGAATGTTCAGGGTAAGGGGCAGGCACACTCATTTTTAACCTGGTAATGAATTGCCTGGTAATGAATCTTTGCCTGCAGCAATTAGCAGCACCAGGCATTTGTCTTGCTGCTCATCGGAACACAGAGAGGAAAACTTCCTTAAAGTGGGATTTCTGGGTCAAAGCAGATGTTATTTTTGAATTTGTATTCTGCCAAAGTGTACTCCAAAAAAGCTGTGTCAATTTGAGGTTTCCATAAACTATGTATGAGGCCAGCTATTTCTCTACTTCCTCTCTCAAAGTTAAGTTGTTTTTTTTTTTAAACCCATCTCAGTGGAAGAAAAATAATATCACTTCTAGCCAGGTTCGGCGGCATTCCCCTACAGATGACAGCCACTTAGGAAGCTGAAGCAAGGGACCTTTTGTGCATACCCACCAGCCTGAACCACACAGCCAGGCTACAACAAATGCAAAAATAATGCCAATGCCTCCTGATTCCCGTCCATACAGTTAGTAATATCTCAGTCTTGTTGGTTTATGTTTGTTTTATTTTATTCCCAGGTATGGCCAAGTCATAAGCAACCCTGCTTTTCCGTTTGTGTGTTTCTTACTGATTTGTAGGAACTCTTTATATATTTTGACAAAATAATGGTTCCATCAATAAGTAACTGGTCTTATAGCATTGCTTTGTTCTTCCTCATAGGAGACATTTTAAATGTTAGAACACACCTCCTCCCAATTTGAATCACATAAAGCAACAGAGTTTTGTCTTAACTGAGGATCTTTACTCTCTTGGAAATAATGTTGTACCCTGGCCCGCACACTTCCAGACATTCTGCCATCGCTGCTTCCGCTGTCTCCTCACCGGAGCACTCGGGCTGCTGATGCCTGTCACCATGCCCTGCCCTGTGTGAGCTCTGGAGAGCTGAACTCAGGTCCTCAGGTCTGCTGCACCATCACTGGCATCCTGTTGTGTTTTCCTGTCTCCATCACTCTGTCTCACCATAGTTTTATGGTGACCTGTGCTTTCCCGTGGAAAGGGACCTCCTTCTTTGTTATTGTGGATACACTCCACCAGGGGTGCCTGGTAAACTTGAGAGGAAGTCTTTCACTTTCCTGCCAGATAAGGGGTGTGTAGGAGGCTTTGGAGAGAATTGCTGTATTGTTGGTAATGAGTTGTCCTCCCCAGAACCATGGTGCAACCCTCGCCTCTCCAGTACTTTGCAAGACCTTTAATAATGCATTTATAGTTTCCATCATGGACGCCTGGTAAATTGCTTGTTAGGTTTATTCCTGAGTGTTTTTGTAGGTTTTTCTTGTTCTGGTAAATAGGATCATTTTGCAATTGCATTTTCTAATTGTTTGTTGCTGGTTTAAAAAAAGAAAGAAAGAAAAATATTGATTTTTGTGTATTTCTTTTGTAACCTGCCATCTAACTGGACTCTCATTAGCTTTAATAGATTTAAAGCTGGTTATTTTGGTTTTTCTAGTGTAGGCAATCATACTAGCTTCAAGCAATGCCATTTTGCCTCTTCCTTTCCAATGTACATGCTCTTTTCCTTGCCTGTTTGCTGGTTCTCTCTCTCTCTCTCTCTGTATGTATGTATGTATGTATGTCGGTATGTGTGTGAGGATGTGTGCATGAAAGTGTATGTATACCTGTGCATGCCAGTATGTCTGCATATGTATGAATATTCATGTGGCAGGCTCAACTGTGCACTGGATTTTTTTTCACTCTCCAACTTATTTTTTAAGATTAAAAAATATGTATGAGGGTTTGCCTGCACACACACACACACACACATATATATATAATGCACACACACACACACACACACACACACATATATATATATATATATATATATATATATATATATATATATATATATATATATATATATATATTGCAACACATGCATGCTTGGTGCCCACAGATTCCAGGAAAGTGCATTAGATCCTATGTAATTGGAGTTACAGATACCATGTGCATGCTGGGAACTGAACCTATGTTCTCTGCTTAACCACTGAACTACCTTCCTCCTCTCTCTCTCTCTCTCTCTCTCTCTCTCTCTCCAATTTATTCTCTTTATATACTGATTGTAGCCCTCCCTCATTTCCTCCTGGTCCCACCCTTCCTCCCTCTTCCCCCATCCCCTTCCCCCAGTCCACTTAAAGGGGAAGTCCTCTTCACCTACTATATGACCCTAACCTATCAAGTCTCATCAGGACTGCCTGGATCCTCTTCCTCTGTGGCCTGGCAAGGTTGCCCCAGCAGGGGGAAGTGATCAAAGAGCAGGCAACTGAGTTCATGTCAGAGACATCCCCTGCTCCCCTTACTAGGGTACCCACGTGAAGACTGAGCAGCCTATGAGCTACATCTGAGCAGGGGGTGTAGGTCCTCTCCATGCATGGCCTTTGGTTAATGCATCAGTCTTTGCTTGCCCTCCTGGGCCCAAGTGTTTGGCTTTGTTGGTCTCCTTTTGGAGCTCATGCTCCCTCTGGGTCCTTCTGTCCCCTGCCCACTTGCATTACACTTCCCACACTCTGCCCGAAGTTTGGCTGTGGGTCTCTGTATCTGCTTTGATCCCTGCTGGGTAGAGTCTTTCAGAGGACATCTATGGTAGGATCCCATCTTGTTCCCTCTTCCCACCACTTCCAGTGTTTATCCTGTTTGCCCTTCTGAATGAGAATTAAGCATCATCCCTAAGGTCCTCTTGTTAGCTTATTTAGGTCTGTAGATTTTGGCATGTTTATCCTATATTATATGGCTAATATCTGCTTATAAGTGAGTATATACTATGAGTGTCTTTCTGGTTCTGGGTTATCTCACTCAGGATGATCTTTTCTACTTCCGTCCATTTGCCTGAAAGTGTCATGATTTCCTTGTTGTTAATAGTTAAGTAGTTATCCATTGTGTAAATGTACCACATCTCTTTACTCCCATCAACATTACTTTTGGGCAGAGTCTACCTCTGAACCCGGCGCTCACTGATTGGTTAGAGGGGCTGGCCAATGAGCTCTAGAAATCCTCAAACTCAGGTCCTCATCCTTATGCTTCAGGCACCTCACCAACTGAGCCATCTGCACAGCCTCTTTCTTCCCTTTCGTTTTGGCTTCCTCCATGCCCAGTGCCTCCAAAAAGAAGTGACAGATTTGGCAACTCCCAGATTTCTTCATGAGAGGGACTTACAGGCAAGTACAGGGCCTACTCTGTTCTCTATTACAGGTCATTTTACACACACACACACACACACACACACACACACACACAAACACACACTGGAGCAATTTGATTTGGAAGGAGCTGATGGGTACTAGAAAGAGAAGCGCTTCAGACAGTGTCTGGGTGCAGGTATGTGTAGCCAGCCCCGTCATTGGAAGCTGGTGAGTGCACCTCAGCCTCGTGACCATGCTGAACTCACCACCAGCAGTATTTTCCGCTCTGAGAAGCCCTTGCCCTCACTCTGCTGGGTGGTCGTGTCGCAGTTTACTTAATCACTCCTCTTTCTGGAAAGAAAATTGTGTGTGTGTGTGTGTGTGTGTGTGTGTGTGTGTGTCTATAAAGCTTTTTTACCCTTCAATTTATGATCATTTCTTTAGGAACGAGTCCCAGAATGAATATTTTTTTAGGACTCGTGATTCTTATTGCCAAATTGCTTCCCGCAAGCGTTCAATCCTTTTGCATTGTGGCCGCACCTTGGGGCCGAGACTGTTAAACTGAAAGATGACGTATGTCTCAAGGGGAGAAAGTGGGCTTTGGAGTCACTGTGCTGGGTTCAAATTCTGGTTCTTCCTGTGAAACACGGGGTTATGTGCATAGGACTGTGTGTGTGTGTGTGTGTGTGTGTGTGTGTGTGTGTGAATAATGTGCATGTAACTGGGGAGGTCAGACCTCAACCAGTGTTATTCCTTAGGAAACATATACCTTCTTTTATGAGACAGGGTCTCATCGGCCTGTGTCTGTTAAGTAGTCTAGGGTGGCCAGCCATCAAGCCTCAGAGATACCCCTGTCTCTGCCTCCCCTGTACTGGGCTTGCAAGTACGTGCAAGGGCACCTGTCTCTATTTACACGGGTTCTGGTGTTGACAGTAGGCCTTCCTGTCCACAAGGCAAATGCTTTACTGACTGAGCTGTTTCCTCAGTCCCTGGATCATATTTTCATAAGAATCTCTTGAGCCTCTGTTTGCCCGTCCATAAAAAGTGGGACGAGCTGCTTCTGCAGCCTTGCTAATGGCTGAATGAGAGCCGGTGAAAGCACTTGGCACAGGGTACTGAGAGGCAAATGAGAGGCACGGCCCCTCTCTTTGGACTGTTTTCAGAGGTCCTCATTTCCTAACTAGCTTTGGAGCCTTCCCCTGAAAAACAGGCCGCAGTTAGGAGTGACTTCTGTCCTCAGCTGAGTCCCATCTGCCAAGGGGAAGCCCTTTCCGGTGGCCGACTGCTGGCCCTAGCTGTAAGTTTGGAATCCTGCACTGTAGAAGAATGTCACGATCTGCCCTCTCAGATCTTATGCCAGAACTTTGCTCTGTGCCTGGGTAGATGAAAACAGCAACCATCCCTAGCATCCCCAGGGAAAACTATGGCCGGCATCTCCAGAGAGGCCATCAGAGCTGCTCTTTCATCAGTGTAGCACTGAGTGGGGTGGTTGTCACCTGTTCATCTCTTGATTGCCTAGTGCCAGTTCTAGTCTCAGTATCTTGGCTATCCTTCCCTTTCCCTGCACCCCAGCCCCTGACCTTGACCTTGTTGAAGATACCACTAAGCTGCACCCTACTGGTTTGTAGAATGGCTCTCTTGTCCTTCTTCTAGTGCGGGCCAGTATGAGCTTGCCAAATGCCCACAGCTGATCAGGATTATATCCAATCCTAAAAGCCTTCCGTGATTCTTGGCATCCCTAGGGTAGAGTCCAAAGCCTCAGCTTGGCTCCCAAGGCCCTCCAGTGGCTACCAATGCTAACTCATGCATACCACGTAGGCATGCATTTATTTCATTCATTAATTTACTTTACAAAGATCAGTGACCAGGTAAGGTATTGAGGTTATAATTATTATAAAGTGTTTCAAGCTAACCGATCCAGAACAAGAACCAGAAGCTAAGGGCACACTCTCCGCATACTTGTGACTACATTGAGCACTTGATATGTTTCCTTTTTCTACCCTTTCCCACCTTTTCAGGCTCCTGTGAGGCAGGTGTTATCTCCATTCCTCTTTCTGGGGGAAACTGAACCACAGAAAGCAAACACAGCTTGCTGGAGGCATCTTCTCTGGGAAGTATAGAGCCACATCCTTTGTCTCCAGTGCCCCATCTGTCCCAATTTCTTTTACATGTATCATGTCTACAGATAACACTGGTGACACATTAGCTATCCAGAGCTGTGGAAGACAATGTCTATGAAAAGTGAAAGGAGTTTTACTTGGGTTCACAGTTTCAGAGATCTGGTCCATGGTTGCTTGGTGACACCATCCTGTGAGCTTGGCAGGAAAGGACGTTATGGTGAGGGATGCATGGACAGCACAGCAGTCAGGAAATAGGAAAAGATGAGGAGAGGGGGAAGAAGAAGGAGAGAGAGAAGATGGGAGGCAGGGAGAGGAAGAGAAACACAGAGAAAGAGCCCAAAGCTCCTTCAAGAACCCATCCCATTATGTACTTCCTCCAAATTATTTCCCCCATCCCTCAATAAAGCCAACTGGAGATTCAACACAGAGCCCCAGAGACTGTAATAGATAGTACTTGTGCATGTATTTTGTAAGAAATCTGAGGAAAAAAAAAAAAACTTCACAGCTCCACTTAGCTCCTCACTGACAAAAGACTAGTGAAGGGGCTGGAAAAATCTTCCCAAGAGCTCCAGAGCTGCCCCCCAGAATTCCTGCCCCACAGCCTGGCTCAGAGCATCTTGCCTTGCTCTGTGGCCTCTCGGAGCCCGGCCCATACAGGGTCTGTGTGAGCACTCGATATCTGTGCTGAATTAAATGAGGCAGCATTCAGCTAAATTGAATTGACAAGCGGGCATTTCTGAGCAGTGGCTGGGCCTTAAGTTCATTGTTGTCCTAATAACCTTGTGGTAGATAACGCGGCCTTCCCCACAAGCCAGACTGAGCACTCCTGGTTTGGAGGGCTTTCTGTTCAGGCTCAGTAGCTTTCCCTGCCTAGACCACAGGAAATAGATGCCCTCTCTGATGGCGTTTGCTGATAGGTCTCCGAGGTCAAACATCTGAACGCCTTTCATTGTTGCGTGGCCCTTGCTCTAATTGCTTAACCTTTCCAGGCCTTTAGTTTCCCGTTGGTCTGTGTTGTGTGGGGATGTTGTGGTGATTAAAAACAGAGAAATTGAATATAACGCTCTCACTATGCACTGTGCATAGACAGAATGCACAAGTTTGGGCATCAGTTCTGACCGTCCCTCCTCTCCTGACCATAGTGAGCTGCAGGCAGTAGACTCGGAGACTTTTACAGGAAAGTCAAGGCAGAGGCAGAACTCTGAAGCTATTGGTCTTCAAAGAGGCTGGTGATATCAGGGTTGCGGAAAAAGCTGGATTTCCCAGGCTCCATGCCTGGGAAAGTAGCAGAAAGATGTAGAAACCTGAGAGGGGGTGAGTTGGAGAAGTAGAGAGAGGCCTGATGATTAATTAGTGTTTTATTCTGAGGGGAATGGGGGCCCCCAAAGGGTCTATCACAGGGGAGTGACCTGATGAACTTTGCACTTTTGAAAAGACCACCCTTGCTGCTTTGAGAGAATGGGGTAGAGGGAACAGCAGGGATGCAACCCAGATGACAGGAGCTGCCATTGTTTCCAGAGCTCAGGTGAGATTAGGTGGGGTGTGAGTCAAATAGTAGAGGTGGAGGTTGAGGAAGGCTGAGGAGCAAGGAACACAGCAGGAGAGACCCATCATCAGGGGGCATCCAGCAAACCAGAGGGAAAAAGCAAGGCAGGAAATCAAGATTCAGGCTGCTGGCTTCTGCCTCTAGCAGCTGGTGAAGGGAGCCTGGGCACACTGGGCTGCAGATGTGTGTAGGGCACCCAAGGCGGTAGGAGCTGACATTGGAGGCTAAGTATTTGAACCAATGGTGAGTTGCAGGAATCCATCCCTGATACTGTTCTGGGTACTTCAAAGGAACTGGGGGCTCAGGAGATGACTCAGTTGGTAAAGCTACTGCAATGCACGCGTGAAGGTCTGAATTTAGTCCCTAGAACCTTTATGAAAAAGCAAGGCATGGTGATGAACACTTGCAGCCCCAGTGCTCAGAAACAGAGACAGGTGGATCTTTGGGGATCCCTGGATAGCCAGCCTAGTTTACCTGGTGACCCCCAGGCCACGGAGAGACCTGTCTCAAAGGGGGCACTGGTGCCTAACAAATGGCATCACTAGAGGCTGGCCTTGGCCCTCCACATGCGTGTGTACATACATATGTACACACACACACAGAAGGTGGAGCTAAATAGTCTTAGAAGGCATATGTGGAATACATGACTCTGTCTTTCAACACTGTGACATTTAAGATAAGGACTTTCAGTGGTTTTGATCCCCTGAGTCTGGTCCCATGCTGACCCTTGACCCCGTGGTTTGCTTTTGTCACTGTGATATCAGGTAAGGAGCTTAAGAGGGCTCAATGGATTCTGGGTCTTTTCTCCTTCATTGAATCGGAGGAACAGACGGCACTTCATGTTTCCTCTGGCTTGAAGCTCATGTCCACTGTGAACCTCTTCGACAAGCCCAGGGCATATGCAGGGAGTAGGTGAGCCTTACCTGTGCCCTTCCCACAATGCCAGCCTGGTGCCTGGGAATCCCGAGGAATCCCAGTCAGGAGAGAAATCAGCATGTCTTGCTTCTCTCTGGACCGAACGCTCCTCAGCAAAGCTAGGAAGTTCAAAGAGAGGATGAAATCACAGAAATTGTCCACCCATATAGCCCATTCTTTAAAGCTGCCTCATTAGACCGTTCATCTTCCCAAGTCAACTGCCTCCATCCACACTCAATTACCTCCAGCCACTGCATTCCCAGCTCCGAAAAGAAAAAGAAAAAAAAAATCCTACCTTTGCCCCATAGAGGGAGGGTCTAAGGTAGATTCCAGGCCTTCCACTCACAAGTCTTTAATCTTACTCGAGCCATTTAACCTATTTGAGCCTCATGCCCCGTCGGTGGGATTATAAATTGGCACAACCTTTTCGGGAGGTAATTTTAGAGTCGTGATTAAAATGTATAATGCACATAACACTGTTAGGAGTTTTAGATCAAGGAACTAGGAACTGGGAAATGATACGCAGAGAATGTTCATGGCGGCGTTATTTATCGTGAAGGAAAATAGGAAACTGTCCCTGTCCAACATTAACAGTTCAATAAACATGTGGAGGATAAAGCATGCGGCAATTAAAATGATAATTTCAACTAATATTCAGAGAAAGTGGAAAATGCTTAGCATATATAAAATAAAAAACAGGCACACAAAACTGAATATATAGCTAAAACTAAAAGTGTTACATGTATTCACATATAATAGTTGTAAAATAAGAAAAAAAAAAGCCAATAAAACGTTGGCATCCTTAGTTCCAAATGGAGGTATTAGTGGACTTTTTCTGTATATATTTTTTGTACTATCTTGAAGTTTTACAATGACTGTATTGTATTACTTTTTAGCTATAGGAAAAAAATCAGAAGATCAAATGTATTTATTTCCGTACCACTGTGGGTGGAACCAGGGCCTGTGCATGCGAAGCAGCGCAGTCTCCCTAAAAGCTGCTTCCCAGCCCTTGGCTAGCGCCCACTACTTAACAGATGTAGATCCAGCTTCCCAGGAGGAGTTCCAGACTGTCTTCCCACCCTGAGCGAATATCCGAAGCTTCTGCTACTCTTTCCCATCCTCACAAGCAAACACTCACACACATGCACACACGTATACGTGCACACACGTGTGCACATTATTCCATCCACCCTGCACACTGCTTGCTGTTCTGTAGCTATTTATAGCTCTTTCTGCTGCCATGTCTGTGTGTACTTCCTCACACACTTCCGATCCGGCTTTAGCCTGCCCTTCCTCCTTCTTGATTGCTTCCTGTCCTCCCTTTTTTGTTCCTGGAGAATACCCGGCATCCACTGAAGTACTTATCTCATGCCTGTCACCTCCACTTTCCTGTCTCTAAGAGTCTGTGGGGACCTGAAGAGGAAAGACTAATTCTGTCTTGGAGAATTAGGAAAGGATTCTTGGAGGGGAGATAGGAGTTTGTCAGCTAGGCTGACTACAAGGAGTATCCTGTGTGACCCTAGAACGAATTCCCAGCTGGTACAATCGAATCCCTCTTTCTCTCTCAGACTATCTTTCTGGATAGTCTGCTACAGGCAGATCCCGGAGCCAAGAAGGGCTGTGCAGACAAAGAAGTTGCCTGTGGACTTCAAACGGTACCTGACACAGGCTGGGCACAACCGGCTTATTCTTCTCCCAAAGCACAGAGTTCTTAAAATGCCAATCCCAGGGCCCCTCCCTCTTGGCTTTGCACATGGGAAAGGACCACATTGTTGTTACTTCTCATTGGTTTCAAAATGGGCCTTGAAGATGCTGACAGTTTTTAACATACAGTCTGTCGACTTGAACCAAATTAATGATGTTATTTACCTGGAAGACAGTCAGAGGCTATTCTGCAACATTTGAACTTTGCTTGACTGTGACAATCCCACTCACACGAGCTCTGCTTCCCCTTTAAGCATCATGCTGCTGTTCCAGAATGATGCCTTCGAAATAAATCCTGTTTGAGTAATGTTTCTCTTGGACTCATAAAATCTTTATGGCAATCTCTCCTCATATCATAGACTTGGAGAAGGAGGCAAGAGCCAGAACCACTGAGCTACAAGTGGCGAATGCAATATTTTCTCATATGGGTCACACCTTTAATGCAAATAGTAGTTTTAGAATGTAGATCCAATGCTGACTACACATTAGCGTGTCATATACACGCACATGCACTCACCCACAAGTGCACACACACAACACACGTGCACACACAAGTTCTGTCCAATGTGCTGAATGTGAACATTGTGATTACCTAATCTCTGATTAAAGAGTGGGTGGTAAGGAATTGTGTTCATTGGGATTCACAGTTTGAATGCACTAACAGAGTGACGTGTGGCGGGGCCAAGGAGATAGCTCTGGAGGTGAAAGCAATGTCACTTCAAAACTGAAAACTCAGCTTGATCCCTGGAATCCACCTCAAAAGCCAATTGGGTGGCATGCATCTGTAATTCCAGACTTCCTATCCCAAGGGGGGTGATAGAGACAGGAGAAATGGCTAGAAACTCAAGGGGCAGGTAGCCTGGAGTACTCTGCCTCAAATGGACGAAGGAGAGAACCAGTTCCCAAAAATTGTCCTGTGGTGTCCACACATATGCCATGGCTTGCATAAGAACCCCCACCCCTTCAAGATAAATAAATATTTTTAACGATCCAGTAATAGCCATATGAGGGAGAAGAACAAAATCTGAGCAGGGAAAAGAACGACAGAGTAGCTTCACACACACACACACACACACACACACATGAATAGCATAGAGAAACAATTAAGTGGGTAAAGCTATGCCTCCAACCCAGACTTTGGTGGCCGTGTAGCCATTCAACACACATCTTTTGAGGCCCCCCTATTTAAAAGGTGTTATGCCATGACACTGAACTAGATGAATCATAATATTTGGTCTCCACGAGGTCACAATCAGTGCTCCTTCAACAACCACTGACCAGCCATCGACCCTGAGCAATTTACTTAACCTTTCAAGCCTCAGAATTCTCATTCAAAACTGTAGGATAATGGGGTCCCACAGGATTGTTGCACAGATTAAATACAGTGACACTTGCAAAGCACTTTGCACAAAATTGAATGTCTTGTAAGCCCTGGGTGAAGGTTCGCATATTGGTGTTAGGTGTGAGGCACCATGCTGAGTTCTTTGTGGCCATTCTATCTCCTGTTCTCATTTACCTAATCTCAGCCATGTTGGGCAGTTTTAACATCTCCTTTCAAGAAGGATAAGGTCAGGCAGCTCACCTAAGCTTGCCCAGTTAGTACGTACAGAATTCCAAGCAGTTCTTTCTTTCTCTAAAGCTAGTGCCTGGGTTCATGGTGGAGCTTGCTACAGTGGACTCTATGGGTCGACCAGTTCTCCAAGGCAACCATCCAAGGAGATGAGGCAAAGGGTATTCTCACCTGTGTCTGAGGAGGAAAAGCTATGGGAACCAGGTGGACGCATCACTCAGGTTCTTATGGGACTAGAAGTGAGTTGATAGAGATGGAGAGGGAAAAGCCTCAGCCCTTGAGGAGATGGGCCTAACCCTAGCTATACAGAGTGAGCTTCAATGGGTGCCTAGCCCTGGAATGGCAGGAATGGGGACCAGGGACTTTAACTGAATAGAGATATTGATGCAGACCAGCCAGGCAGTTGGGCCACAATCAGGCGGGGTGGCGTAACTCCCAAGGGCAGGATCCCCATGAGCTATATTTTATACCGAAATAGATGAGGCCACCGATGTCACTTGAGCAGGCTCTTCTGAAGTGTCAGCTGAGGCTCATAGAACAGGGACAGGATGGATTGACCTGAAAATGTGCTAAATGACGGTGGACAAAAGTGAGCATGCACTGTCCTTGGGAACCCCACGCTGAAAAAAAGTCTATGCGCTGTATTGGGACCCACGCAGCAGGAAAGAGGGAGGTCTTTGACTAGTGAGTAGCACATGGCTACTCTGGAGGTAAGAAGGTGTCTTTTTCTTTTATTCCAAGAACATATGGCATGGTCCTACAGAGTCCTTTTCGTGCGTATGTTCCCCGCTTTGCTCTCCTTGTTAACTGCAAGGATTCAAATCACCAGCCCCCTTTCTCCCGAAGGCTGACCCCTCAACAATGCAGCCATTCAGGTTTTCTCCGTTGAGGTTGGAAAGGTCACGGCTCAGTGGTGTTTGTCCCGGCTGGCATGTCCCATCCATGATGCTTCTCCGCTGTTCCGGGGTTCCCCTCGGGTGCCTTTGCAGCTGTGACCTTCCTGAGTCTTTCCCACACAGTCTGGACAGGAGGTAGGCTGATCAATGGGGATCCCACATCTAACAATGCTGATCCCCAGGCCTCTGCCTGCTGCTTTCAGTGCTCACTTGTTGGATCCACGGGGGAGCAGGTGGCTGTGCTGTGTCCTCACAATGGCTCCCCTGCAGGGCCTTTGGTCTATCCTTCTGTCAAGCTGGAGAGGTCACAGACAGCCTTGCCCAACAAGGCTGGAGGCTCTGGGGAGGCCCATGTTGGCATCTGATTCAAGTCAGCAGGTGGCAGGGGCAGGGAGATCTCAGGAAGGGCCCCTCCCGCCACGTGCGTGTTTTCCACCCCTCTCTCAGCCATCTCACCTCTGGAAAGTGGGGTTGCTTCTATCTCATGTATTAAGCACTCCGGGTGTGCAGCTCTTGTCTGAAGAAGCTCAAGAGAAGTCCTGATGTGTCTGAAAACAACACAGCAGAAATTCTGTTTATTCCAATGCTCACCTTCATGTGACATTGACCTCATGGGATGACCCCTTGGCTTTAGCAGGGTGGGGAGAGGCTGAAAAATTATGCAGGACAGGAAGTGCTGGAGAGCAGCCTCCTGTGTCACCCGGGTCCTCCCCCACCCCTCTGCACATAAACCCAAGGGGTCATTTCAGCCACAGAATCTGCCTGACTTTCCACTCTGAGGACTCTGTCAACTGACACCTTTTCTGAATCTTTTATTCAAATCACCAGGAGAGAGAATCTGAGTGGTTCCTCTCCTCAGTTGATGGCCATGCCTTGTCCAATCAGCTCATGGCTAGGAAGAGGCGTGCTCAGCAGATGCAAGCAGAACTGCAGGCACCTGTCTCTTCAGTGATGGCTTGTCCAGGAGAAGAGAAGTCCCCAGAAAGGGCTTAGGCCAGGCACACAGCACAACCCTCAGCAGAGCTTCTTGGTCAGCCTAAACTCTCTGTTTGCCCTCTGGGCTCCCTCAGGAGGTGATGGAGAAAACTGCCCTTTGCATCAGCCTCCTTGAACTTAAAAAAATAATGCAGAATAACCCCAGAGCTCTGTGAAGAGAGCTTGAGAGCTGTCTCCCAGTGTCCTCATAACGACTATGTTGTCTGAATGACTTTGAAGGTCTGGGGAAGAGAATCCTTGTGATTATTCTGAATCCTCTAAGTAGCCTGGTCTGCACCCCTCCCTCTGCCCAGTTCCCAGAATGTTAATGCCCTGGGATCTAGAGATGTAATTAAGAGCAGATGAGCCTAGAAGAGGTTGATGGTGATGAGTCTGGGATTGTACCAAACTGCAAAGAGAGCTGTGATGTGAGTGTCAGGTCCCCATCTCCCCACCCCGAGCAGCTGTGCAGAGGACTGGAGGAGTCTGGTAGAAAAGACCTCAGTTCCTGGAGTCTCCTAGGCCCAGGAGTCCTTCACCTTCCATTCACCTAGCGCTTGAGACACAGTCCTTGAACCCAGCCCAACAGGTTGGGAAGAGGCAAGGCTGAGTCAGCCCTGGGCTGTGAGCCCCAGCATTCTGGACAGCTCTGCACTGCTAAAGGACTGAAGGAAGCCTGCCAGTCTGCCCCATTTCCTCTCCACGGACATTTGCCTTCTACCCACACAGCACTCTTGCCAATCAAAGGCAGAAGCATTTGGCTACGCCCTCCTGCTTTCGGCTTCACTCACTTTCCGGGGCTTTCTCTGACTTTCACACGTACTGAAAGGTGTGGCCATCCCAACAGGGCAATACCAGGTTTTATTTGATCTATTGACTGCAGTGACCTAAATCGATATCATCTGTCACACCAAGAATGCTTTGACCTTCTACAAGGAAATGAATGCTCTCTGAACCAGAATCGGGCAAGCAGCTTAGGCCTAGCCACTAGTGAAAGTGCGGGGTCTAGGGAGTTCTGGGGCATTAAATCACCATCTAAGCATGGCCCTGAGCCTGCAAGCTTATGATCTGGTGTTGCAGTTTTCAGAAAAGGAGTCCCATTGCTACCACAAGAGGCAGCGGAGTGAGGGTAGTTGACCCAGAAAAGTCTGCCTTCCTCTATTTGATAGCTGTGTGACCTCAGGCAAATTATTTAACCTCTCTGCATCTCCACCGTTTTTGGCAAATTGGCCAAAGGTGATTGCAGATTCTGCCTGGTGAGACTGTTCTGCAAGTTACATGTGTCGACGTGTAGGAGGTACCTAGAACCGGGTCTGGCACACAGTTGGTCCCTGAAGTGATTTCTGTCCCCCAGGAACTGCTTAGACATCTTATCCTACATCTCATTTTTATCTCAAGATAAACCCCAGAAGCAGAGTTTTGGATTCCATTAGGCAGGAGAGAAAAATGAATCTATCACACTCAGGAAATTGCCCAGGGCCACATCATGGGTCAGTGTCAGGGACAGCTCCTGTGATGGAGATTCTGGCTCCAGAGCCCATGTTCTCTCTCTCTCCAGTGACTGCTTCTCCTCCTAGACAGTCCTGCCTTTCACAGCAAGCCCGTCCCCTCCAGTCTGCTGCTGGCCCTTGGTATCATTGGGGCAGCAATGTCTCTGCAATCTCCACAGCACTTTCTGCCCTGAGTGTGGACAGTCAGGTCCATGAGGTTGTGCTTCTGTGTCTTCTTTGAAGCTGTCACAAGACACTGAGAGGTCAGCAGAGGCTCAGCCCTGGAAGGCCTTGGGCTGGAGCCACCAGTTGCCCACCAGTTGGCCTCGGGGATTCGCCTGTTGCCCTTCTGTCATCCATGGGGTTATCCAGATGAGGCCACTCGGGGACAAAGCTAGGAGCTCTTCTAAATCTCATCAGAACTCAGGCACAAAGGATATTACTCAGAATATGAAAACAAGGGTCTCGAAGCCCCTCCCTCCGTCACGGTGAAGGAAGGCAATGGCTGCCTCTTTGCCCTATGCCAGCTGAAACTGTCTTGCTTCAGTCACTTCACCCTCTGGATTCAGTCCAGGAAATATCCATCCATGGAATCTCATTGCCTCCCCACCCCAGCCACACCGGATCCAGGGCAAAGCTCAGCTTCCCAACCATGGCGCTGAGCAGAACCTACTCCCCAAGCCACACCAGTTTCCTGTGACATAACTTCTCTCTCCCTCCCACTGCCAATGAGAGGTGAGCCCATCTTTGTTCAAGAGAAACTGGATTCCTGAAGGCCTTCAGCTGGAGAAGAGCAGCTGGATTCCACACCCAGAATGCAGTGGGACAATGCGTGCAGAGCACTTGGGAGGCAGGATACAGAGGGAGCCCCACAGGCTGCTTGCGAGTGGTCTGTGTTCTGCAGAGGAGCTGGGCATCCTATGGCACCTTTCTCATTTGAAGTTCCTGCAGATGCCCCTTTATATGGACCCTCTCCAGATCACAGATCTCTGCCTCACCCCGCAGACCAACCTCTTCCTCCAAGGGCATTCAGGGAAGCTATCTACCTTGTGTTTGAGGGATCCCATGGAGGACATTCTGCCAGGGTGTTTAGGGAGCAGAGAGAGACGGCAGAGGGAACACTGAAATGGAGCAGGGGTCAGGGACAGAGATGCTATGTGGATGGAGAGTTCCCTGCTGCCTTGACATGGCAGTGTGGGCTAGAGGTGCCCGGCCAGATTCTTCAGCACAAATGTACTTGGAGCTGTAGCAGGGAAGGGCGGCCCCGGGGACCACTGATCTCTTCCATGCTCACTGCTGCTGCTAATTGCAGGTAATGCATTAAAAATACAGGGCAGTTTAATAACTGTATGAAAAATACAGCTCACTCTAGTATGGGTATCAGATAGCTAGGGTGGCTTATAATGAAGGGATGTAAGCCAGAGGTGTTACACAAAGAGAGTGCACAAAGAGAGCGATGGAGATGTGCTTGGGAACGCCAGGCAAGTCCTTCTCGTGCAGGCACCAAGGAGTAGATCAGGTGTCAGCAGTCAAACATAGAATGTGTGTCCAGATACATGGGGACCTATGGCCTGCAGTCCGGTGTTTGCAAAGATCTCCTGAAATCAGAGCATCAGGATAAGAGGAATAAGTCATGTCTCATCACTCACCCATTCCCCAGAAAGCACAGGCATATATTCCAGTGCCTGCCTATTTCATCTGCAAAAACAGAATTTTAAAGTGCCTTGCAATGGGGACTGTGGGTCAGCAGTACAACACTCACCTGGCATGGTCAAGGCCTCGGGTACCTTCAAAATAATGTAGGGGAGAGGGACGTGGCTCAGCCTATAAAATGCTTGCTGTGCAAGGCTAAGGACCTGAGTTCAGATCCCTAGCACCCATGTAAGAAGCTAGGCTTTGTGTTGGTGCGTGCTTGTATTCCCAGGGTTGGAGAGGTAAAGACAGGAAGATCCTTGTAGCTTGCTGGCCAAGCAGTCCAGCCAAATTGTGAGCTACAGCTTCAGCGAGAGAGCCTGAGTTTTCACCCTGGGCAGGTGTGCGGGTGGCAATCAGGCAACACCTACCCAGCCCCTCCCTTGTAAGGCCCCAGTGATAACCTAAAGTTCTCCATGACGAACCTTTGAGTTTATTAGGCTTACTTACAGTGGGGAAGGGCTTGTGGTCAGGAGCATAGGTGACCTGAAAGTGGCCACCGAGGGAGACTGAAACGAAGCAGGGACAATGGCTTCCCCATAGATGCAGAGTGGGTGCCTCCTCCTCTACTCTGTCCCTCCTTATATACCATAGCTCCGGCCAGAGATCTGAAGGCCATGTGCAATCAGGGCAGAACTGCAGACAATTGGCTGTGAGAAATGGCTGGATTCTCAAGTGGGAACATCAACAGCCAGCAAGCTCAGCTGTGATGAGCAGTTGTGAGCAGGCCCAGCTGAATTCCTAAAGATGGCAGCCATGATTGCTAGGAAGACAGTCCTATACAACACCTTCACTCAAAAACAATGTGGCAAACAATTGAGGAAGACATTGTGGTCAACTTCTGGCACATTCATACACACAACACATACACACACACACACGCTCACATACACACACCAACATGTAGGCACTTTCATGTAAGCATGCAAGAAAGTACCTACCTCATTCATATTTAGGTTTTCTTTGTTTTGGTTCTTTTTGTTGTTTGCTTGCTTATATAGACCAGCTGACCAACCTGACCTTGAACTTTCCCCTGCTATTCTCCTGTGTTAGCCTCCTGGGTGCTGGAATTACAGTGTTGCATCTACATGCTCAGCCTTTCTGAGTCTTTTTATTAAGGAAGATAATTACATTAAATTGCTTCCCATAGTAGCAGGCACGACCTAAGCACCAGTAAAAGTTTGTTATTCTTTTTTCATCTGGGTGGAGACATTGTATCAAGTTTTAGGACACTAGACTGAGTGAGAGAAGGTTATTGCCCGTCTCCACCTGCTGGGTTATAGCTCCCTATGGGTTGAGATGGCCACTGATGGGCTTTATAGCTGTTATGGGAGCACAAAGTGGGTTGTCCAAGAGGACAACCTGGAGGAAGTGCTTCCTGACTCATAGGACAATGGGAATACTCCCTGACCTAAAAGAAGGGATGACCCTGAGGTGGGAGAGATGGTTCATCAGATAACACTTGCCTGCCCCCCAAGCCTGCCGACCTTACTTGGGTCCCCAGGGCCCACATGTAAAGAGAATTGACTCCCACAAGTTGACCTCTGACCTCCTCCATATGCACGCTGTGGCACATGTACTCATGTGCACATGTGTATGTGTGTGCATGCAAGATAAATAAGTAAATGTGGAATGTTAGAGCATCAGGTACAATGATCTACTACTGGAAGGGTTAGGTTGACATGTCTAGTGGAAAACACATTATAGGACATCAGAGTGGCTGAATCAGTCATTGACTCCCTATAACAAATCCCCCCCAAACCTGGCAGTTTGGGAATAATGTTCATTCTCTCTTATTTCCCAGGTGTGGCTATGTAGGACTCTCCGGTTTTAGATTTCCACTAAGGTCAGAGCAGGCTACACAGCAGGACTCCCAATGGGGAAACGTTGACTTCTAAGCCAGTCTGTGTAGTAGTGTACAGGCTCCAACTTCCTGGTTGCCATTGATGGGAGATCACCTCGGCTTCCTTCCACAGGGCAGCTCTGACAGGTTGCTCTGCTCATCAGAGCAAGCCGAAGAGAAGATGACAGAAGTCATGGTCTTTTTCTATATAACCTGTTATCAGAAGTGACATCCCACTACTTTTGCTGTATTCAAGTCATTAGAAGTGAATCTCTTGGTCCAGCCCACACACAGGAGGACAGGATGGCATCAGCGAAAGGATGTCATGCAGAAAGGTCATTCTGCGTCACCTTTGAAGCTGCAGACCACAGTGTGCCCACTGGCCCCTGCTGGTTCCTGTCCATGCTCAAAATAGCCAACTCGTTCCCAAAGTCCCAGCCCATGATGGCATTCCCACGTGAATCTGGCCTGGTGTGCATGAGGCTACGGCACGCATTCTTTAAATAGAGACTCTGGAAAGCTGTCCGGTAAGAACTTGGAAATTTTCAGAATGGAACCAAAAAAATGACCCTTCTCCGCCCGTCTTAACATATGATGGTGCTGGATCACAGCGTCAAACATTTCTACTTGGAAAGAAACATGCAGAGGAGTCGCTGGCCCAGAGCAATTTTGAAATCCAGCCAGAAAACGTGGACGTTTTCTTGATTCCATTCGAAAGCCTGAGACAGTTCTCCGTGACTCGGGGCTCCTTCTAAACCCCTGGATCCTCCCCTTAAGCCCTCCTTCCTTCAAAGCATGTGTTTCATGGTCACTTGCCTCTTCATCCAATAGCCCCTTTATGTATACCGGGCCAGTTCTGTCCAGGTGCATTCCTGTAATCTTAGCACTCGAGACTGAGACAGGAGGATCACTGTGAGTCTGAGGCCAGCCTGGGATAGATGGCAAGATTAAAAATAAAATATTGGTTAATTAGCCAGTTGGTTAATAAATTGAAATTTTCACCCTCAGCCTCTTTCAGCCCCAGCTGTCAGTCTTTTCTCCAGTAAGACCTTTTTCAAAACCTTTGGGGGTGTCTCCTGTAACTCTCATTGATACCCCACCTACTCACTGGGACTGTCTCCAAATACAGAGCTGTTAGCCCCAGAGACCACCTGTGCTGCAGCTGTGGCCCCTGACAAGCAGAACCTATGAGATGTTTCTTGCCACTAGGGTTTGAGCTCAGTTGCTACCATCTGGAGTAGACCGCGAGACTCTTTTAATGAACTGAACCATAGCGATACCCACATATTCACTGGAACTAAGCCTGCCCTACTCAGACCTCCAACTAAGATAGCCCAGGGGAAGCCTGTCACAGGTTTGATCTAAAGGATCCTTGAGGCCACACCTGATCTCAGAGTTTCCAGGAACTTTTTGAGCATCTGAAGTCTTAACCAAAAAGCTTATACCAACCCCACCCCAACTTGGTCTCCAAACACCCCTTAAAGCCTTTTCTCAGTGTGTAGCATCCCTTCCCCTCAGTAGACAGGATGTTCAAAAGGAGCATCCTGCTTCCTCTGTCTCAGGGATTTCCTCTCAAGGGATGGAGTGAGAAATCCCATCTAACCCTGGGCACTTCTTTGCCACTCACTTGACCACAGACAACCCTATCACCGAACTGTGCCTTGCAGAAGACCCCTTCCTTCCAGTTTTGAATACGTGTTCCTCACCTCCTCTAAGCCCCCACAGGCAGTACCTTCCACGTCTGGCTTTCAGCTCTCTGCTTGAACGTTTGAAGATTGTTCTACCGGTCTTCCTGATGCGCTTCCAGCCCACCTCCCATCCCCCACTGCCAGATACCTGGTTCCCCCTTTTCAGGTCATAGCTCTCTATGTTGGTGCCAAACTCTGCACCCACTGTCTAGGCCAGGTGGTAACAAATGGACTTCAAGTCTTAGTGGCTTGAAGCATGGAATGCCTCTCAGGTCCTGTGTGTTGGCACTTGGGTTCAAGTGCCAGAACAGGTGGTCCCTGGGACTACAGAGCCCACTTCTTGTCTGGGGACAGTCCAGTTTGTCTCTCTTGGGTTTTGGAAGGATTTCGTTCCTTGAAGCCCAGGCCTAGTACCTCAGTTCCTGCTGTGTGCCACTTTCATCTACCCTCTGTGTCTTGCCACGTGATCTTCTTTCAAGGGCAGTTTTCCATATGTCAGCGTGCTTTAAGTAAGAGGGACTAGGTGAAAGTCAGGGGCTATGTGGCCCCATGTTCTTTAAAATGACATGGTTGGGGAGGTAGCTCAGTTAGGTAAAGGTCCGCATTTTGTCCCCAGAACCCAAATAAAAGCCAGGCAGGATGGCATTCTCTTCTAATCTCATCCCAGGCCAGAGACAGGCAGACACTTGTCAAGTTCCTGCCAGTAAGAGACCCTGTGTGTGCATTCATGTGCTTGTACATGTGCCTCTGTGTGTGTGTCTTTGTGTGTGTTTTAAGTACCTGAGAAACGAGATGTCCTCTGGCTTCCTCACATGGGAACATACACAAATGACAACCCAACACTCTTTTCACTGCTCTCTATTGGAATGGAGTCTCCAGGTGCAGCCCACACTAGCTGGCTGAAAGTACCAGGAGGCGGGGCCACTGAGACCTCCTACAAGCCCTGGGATGGTGTGACTGGTGAGGCCTCCATGGCCTGATTATGTCATGTCTGACTCCCACAGGTGACAGGCGACCAGGCAAACATTTCACTGTTAAAGGGGGGAATCTTAGAAGCATAGCCAGCCAGTCTGCAGAGCAGGGACGGGGCAGGAAACCCTGAGTAAGAAGAGCAAAGCTGTTGGGGAGAGCTCTAACGGAAAGTTCATTGTCACTGCACCCCAACTCAGAGATCCCCTGGTCCCTTTGGCTGATCCTGCTTCCTTCGAGTGGATACCCTCAAGTTCTTCCAGCTACGCTCCAGCAGACTAAGCGAAACACCATCTCTCACTACCAAGGGCACACAGAACACCGTCTACAACAATGGCCCTGCCTTACTCTCAGCTCACCTGAAGGTCAGATCTTATCTCTGAAAGTGCGACAAGAAGCCATGTGATAAGAGAGTGGGGCGCCCCTGCCCTTATGACCTCACCTTGGTGACCGCACCCTGTCTGTGGCCTTTCCACGTTGGGAGAACTGGAGCTTTAATCCCCGAAACAGCTGAGGCTTTGGCGGATGGCGCAGCCAACAAAAAGATCCCAGTGTGGCTGAATGACATCTCACATCGATCATCCTGCAACCTTGATCTACTTCTCTGTTGGGATTTGAGGGAAACCCAATAAACGAAATATTCTTATTTCCCTCTCCGGCACAGAATCAATTGGCAGATGAAGGAAAAGCAAGAGGAAGGTCCGCCTCATTACTGAGCTGATCGGCAGGTGGACCTGAGCACACTGCAGGGAGGGTGAGGAGAGGGGGGGTTGGCGCAGGACAACTTGACCAACTCCCCCCCCGCCAACACACCCCTCCTCCCGCCCCCCACCCCGGCCAACACACCCCTGACCATGAGATCCCAAATGAAGCATTTCTCTGGAACATTCTGGCACACATGCCTACCAGCCCCCTTTCTGGGGAGAACAAATCATAGAGAGAGCAATCTCACAGTTACCACGCTGGGTTTTTAGCTATGGCCACTCCAAGCAATTCCCATTGGAGGAGCCTCATTATCTCTGCTCTTGGAGGGGAACACGAGTTTATTAGCCTCGTGTCTTCTAGCTTTGCCTCCTCTTCCTGCACTCATCGCAGGAGATTGGCACTTGATAGTCTGAAGACTCTAGAATGATCAATAACAGCCATTATAGATGGAAGCACACGGCTCCTCTCCACTGCATGGAAAGCCCTCTGCGGTTTCCTACTGCAGTCCTACTTCAGATGAACTTGCCAAGCCTAGCACCCCAAACTTCAGCTTACACGAGGCACTCTGGCATGCCTTGAGTCCCCCTAAGACACCACACCTACTTCTGGCCTTAGGACCTCAGCACTTGCTGCACCCACTGCAGCTTCCCTTCAGAGTTCAGTATCCTTAACTGTGCTTTAAGCACAGACGCTGGGATGGTTGGTGGCTCCGCAGGTAGAGGCACTTGCCATGGAGCCTGACGACTTGACTGATCCTTGGAACCCGTGTGATGGAAGAAATCCAACTACTAGTTCCCCCCCACACACATACACACACATACACACTCACTCTGACCACCTAGAGTGTCCTCTACCCAACCTGTCATTGTTTCATCACCTGGCATAGTGATGACTCTAGTGATGATTTTTCTGTCTCTTCCTCGATGGACATACCCAGAGTACCAGAAGTTGCTGGTATGATGCGGGGCATTTTTTTAAGAATGTATTGATTAGATGGAAAATTAATAACTACAGAGAGAGAGGTACCTGTGGCAGAGGTACACAGCAGAAGAATTTGGGCATGAAAACGGTGATAGGCCCAGAGCCTCAGTCTCTTGTCTTCTCAAAGGCAGCGCATCACACTGGATTCGCCCACTCTCTCACCCATCATGTTAGATGCAAGCCCCTCTCTTCTTCCCCCTCCTGCTTTCCATGTTCCTCCATTGTCATCACACGGTCATTAGAAGCCGATGGACTTATCTCCTCCTATTGTCTTTATCAGAAAAACTTGTGAGTGGGTTTTTGTGGGGGGGGGGGTGTTTCTTGTTAGGGGCCTGCATTCTGTTGTCAAAACTCTGGCTTGACCTCCCACATTCTCATAATCACAAGAAAAACCAGCAAGGGATGGCACAAGATTCCAGAGCAGAGTCTGCTAGCCATGCAACTGTCCACCAGGCCTCCACCATTCCAGAGCCAGCCATGAAGGAGGATAGTCTGGGTCTAAGTACTGGACAGAGGGGAAGCTGTCTTGTTCAGTCTACGGTCCAAGGGTTCGTTAACAAAGGACTGGAGAGAACAGACAGGGCAGCAGCTAGGCAGAGAAACAAGGCTGCCGGTAATGCCTTCTAGAAGCATGCCAGCTGGCATCCTTTGGGCCATGTCTTAACACCTCTGTAGAGTTTAATCATCGGCTGGCTGGGGAGGCTCATCCATTATGCATCTGCTGAAGACAATAAGGCAGGAGGGCCTTAAGTTCGAGGCCAGCCAATGATAAATATCTTTACCTTTAGACTTGCATCCATCGCTTGAGGCTTCACAAGGCCACAAGCAAGGTTTCAGCCATGGTTGAGTTGTCACGTGATGGCTGGAGCTGTGCAGGATCTACGGTCTGCTTGTGTGGTTGCCACAACCTTGTGCTTGCAGGACGGAGCCTCTGCTTTTCACTGTTAGTTTAACATTCCTTGGCTGCCGGAGGTTTTCTCCCGGTTCCTGGGACTGCTCACTTCATCCAACAGGCAAGCAAACTTTCTAGGGTGAATGGGCTAGCAAGGTAGAGTACCCACTGGCTACAAGCAATGCCGCCTATTAGATATTCAGAGCTGTGCCACCTCACTTAGTGACTAAGATAACTCATAAAGCAGGTGCTGTACCCCACTTCAGAGGGGGCGGCGGCAGCGGCTCCCTGGGAGACGCAAGGCGGGAGGGATGAGTGTGGGTTGCCTTTTGAGAGAAAGGAGAACACTTATGTTTGATGATCTCTGTCTTTTCAATGAAGCAGAAAACGAGGCTGTCTCCTGAGGGGATGGAGGGGAGGCAGAGCCGAGCTGGAGTACCAGCTGTAAGCCATGGGGGAGTGGGGTTTCACTAGCATGAGAACTTCTTGGGTGGCCTCATCCCTCCCTCATGACTTCCCTTCTCACACAGGGAAGGAGGCTTCACAACCGCCCCTCCCCCTAACACATCCACACACAAAACCACCCCGTCACATGGAGCTGGCATGTGGGAACCCAAACAACCTGGCTGCAAACCCAGAGTTTTTCATTGCTATCAAAATCAAAATAGTCCCCTGGGCAGAGCACAGTCCCTCTCCGTTTGGTCCCGTTCTTGTGAGATGACAAATATCAACAGCTAGGACGTTTATTAATTTCCGAGTCAATCACTATGCTTCCGTCACAAAAGCAGCTGTGTGACCTAGAGGGAGTGGAATGGGTGGCATCTAGTCAGTAAATGCAGCCTGATTCCAGGAGTGCCCTAGTGAGAACCTCACAGGCACCCAAAAGGCTAGGGCTAACCTGCCTTCCTGATCCAGCTTGGATGGAATGAGAGCCTGGACTCAGCTCTTGGCCTGCCATCCTCTGTTAACTGGAACCGAGCACGGTGTTCCTATGCCTGACTTCAACCCAAGGAGGCCCCCCTGCTCACGTGACTTTCATTTTCTCACACACGAGCTCCACCACACCTGTCAACCCAGGCCAGTTGGACCCTGCAGCCGGTCCCCGCTTAAAGCTACCTCTCCGAAAGCCATCCTCCTCCCAGGACCTCTCCAGCTAGACCTCAACAAAACCACTCACTTTCATCACAGCACACCAAGGGGCATTCTAACCACACAGGATACCAGAGCCCGAGAGCCAGCTCATTGACATTTTATTTTTTCATACTGGTTCTGGCCAGTCCCCGGCGGTTCCTCTTCCGACCCTGGCATTGCTTGCGGTAGATCTCCACTTCCTCGAAGTACTTGGCTCGCAGAAGTGCAGCCTTCTGTTCATACGGCTGCTTTTCCGCATCTGAGATCGTGGACCACATCTTCCCGGTGGCCTTGGCCACCTGCACCACTGACCAGCTGGGGTTCTCTTGCTTCAGCTGAGCATAGTGGTCCAGGGAGAAGAGCAGGAAAGAGGACGGAGGCTGTCTCGGAGCTTGCGGGTCTCTCTTTCTCCTCCTTCTTCTCTTGCCTATGTAATTCATCATTTCTTCCTGATACCGGGCCTTGTCGAGCTTGGCTAGGGCTTCATACTTCGCCTTTTCATGCTTTGAGATGGATTTCCATTTTTCTGAGCACTTTCTTGAGAACTCTTTAAAGCCAAGGTAAGTATTTGGCTGTTGCTCCTTGAATTTGTTCCTGTAATTCAGCATAAAGTGAATGTAAGACGAGACATTCACCTTGGGCCTTAGCTGTACGTCTTTTCCCATGTTTATATAACCATGATTTTCTTCTCTGGATCCCGCTAATTTGGAGAGCAGAGACTCCTGTCTCCACACCCAGGAGCAATCTAGAAGGTGCTCTGTTTGCGGTGAAATTTCCTCTCTGTGTGAGCCTCAGCCAGGGCCTGGCCTTTTCAGGGCTCCTGGCTTTGTTGAGTCAAAGAAGGGAAATTGTGATGTCATCCCCAAGCTGGCCAATGCCAGCTAGGCTCAGGTGTCAGTTGCAGGTTGGTTACTCCTGGGGAACTTTTTTTTTTTGCCTCTGAGGAAAGATGAGGGTTTATCTGAACCTTATTAGAGTAGCTACTGGCCCTAGGAGTCTTTCCCCTTGGCTTCCTGGAGGCTCTGGGCTTTGCTCAGCCTCTGGCCTCTTTATATCCCTGTACCCCCAGGGGTCGTAACAAGGGCTGCATTTCTCCACGTGAAACTGTCAGGATGACACCTCCTCATCCTCCACACAGGCTAGAAATAATGAACACGAGGAGGGTGGATGGCTCAGGCGCTGTCATGATAATATGTGAAGGCTTTCTGTTTGCCTTGAGCGGTGGCAGTGCCTGCCGCACAAAGGGTTTAGTAGTAACTCTAAAAATAATCAGCGATGACAGCTGGGACTCGGTTCCTGTCAGGACAAAGTTGTCTAATTTAAAACCCAAGCACTCCGGCTCTGAGTCTGAATCCTTCGTTCCTCTGAAGAAATTTGAGGCGGGGGAGGGAAGGAGGGAACAGAAACTGGGAGTTTCTTAATTACATTGGAGTTCTTGAAAAAACGTGAATTCTTAGCTCTTCCGGAGGCCCCCTCATCACGCTCGAAAGAGTCCCCATTTCTTAGGGTTAGTTTACAAACACAAGTAATAGGCAAATTGGCTTCTTTTGGATAAAAGTAGTTAATATCCCACTAGTCATCCAACTGAGGAGAGTGTAATAAAGGCCAACAGACTTATCTATGTGTAAGCGGATTTACTAAAACGCCAGTGGATGACAGCATGCATAGGATAAGAAAATGGATTCTCATTGACATAAAAAGGTAAGAGTTCAAAGTTAAGCAGCCACCAACAGGCAGGAGCTGTGGTTCTTGGGCATTGATTGATTGATTAGAGACATGCTGCTAGAAACTTTTTTGGGGAGAGCTAGAGGTGAGATTTTTGGTCTCAGCCTGTGTAGACTGTTTTCTGGGGTTCAGAGGATAGGGGGTCAGATGCATAGATGGTCTCAGTAAGTGTCCTTACAAGGAAGCTGTCCTCAGACCTCCAAGACTGGCTTCAACATTTGGCCTATGGTGAGGAAAGGCACCTCAGCCATGCTCTCTGCCTCCCTGTGAGCCCATGGATTCTCCTAAAATGTGTATGCACTGGCAGGGGACATTGTTCCAGGTGACCTGGAAGGTACTACGGCAGGCAAAAATAAATAAATAAACAGACAAACAGACAATAAATAAACAATAGACACTGTAGACTTGGAGGGATGATGGGAAATGCTTTGGCCAGAGGAGTTGACCTGGGTCCTCTGCTTCTGAAGTCAATGCTGTGTGCTGGTGAAGGCCCACTGCTTGCCCTTCCCTGGCTACTCTATTTGAAAATGACCAAGGTCTATTTCCTGTGACGAGTGAGGAGCCTCAAGAGATCAGGAATGGAGGACTCAAGTTTGGAGGCCTGTGTCTCCTGGCTGCACTCGCTAGAGGTCACCTGGAGTTGTCAGCTCCCTGGACGTGGTAATGTGTCCTGTCTAGGCCGGTGACAGTTCTGTTTTCACCGCCTCCAATCTGCTGTCACTTCCCTACATCCCAGGACCTTCCTGAACGCTGTCCCTCACCTTTGTGGGGAGTCTTGTTCATTAAACATTCCTCAAATTCTAATTTGAGTCACCATCTGTTTTCTGCTGGGACCTTGACCAAAGTACCACGTCAGCAAATCTTTCACCATATAGACTTCAACCCCAAGCAGAAGGGTATTGAAATTCTAAAGACTCAGATTCCCACAGTCCCTAGAGATCCAGAAGCACCTTCAGGGGCAGGACCTGCTGAGAGTAAGGCAGCCGCTCCCATCTAGTGTCCCAAACTACAAGATGTCCTTCAAGCAGGGACATTTTTCTTGTAGCTGTGCAGTAAAGACCTTAGGCTTCATGGATGGCAGGACTTCTTGGTGCAAATCCTCAGCTCTGCCATTCTGGTTCAAAGGTAAGCACAGGCAATGCACAAACAAATGACTGTGGCTCTGCTAAGAAAGCTTTCTTTACAACAAACAGGCTACAAGCCAGGAGTTTAAAACTACCGGCCCTTGGTCTGGCTATGAGTTCAGTTTTTGAGGTCTCTTGATTGCAGTCCACAATCAAAAATAAACTTTTTATCATGGCTCATTAGCATAAATGTACATATATAATGTGTGTCAGCCTCAGTTTCTGAGGATGATATATACATACATGCAATGCAATGGGGCGATGTTTTCCTTACCGTTGTAAGGAGGTCACAATTCAAATTTTACTAAAATGTGCTTAGTATGTATGTTCTATAGTGCTCTTTCTGTTGTGTTGTATCTCGATGGTTGTAAGTAAACCCACAGGCTGATCTCAAGGCTCACTAATGATCCTAGCTCATCTGAAGCACTCCAACCAAGCAAGTTCACTTGGAAACGATGAGGGCCCCTTTCCGTGGCTGCACAAAGTGGGAAGAGTATGGCTTCCAAGGGCTAATCAGACAAGAATTTCCAGAGCTTGTCAGTGGGTGACTCCGGTCAAGTCTTGTTCTCCAAGTCACGTCTTTTAAAAAGCAGTGATGGAACTGAGGTGATGACTCAGTTGATAAAGTGTGAGGGCCTCAGTTTGGTTTCCAGAACCCACAAAAGCACTGGCTGCTCTTCCAGAGGACCCTGGTTCAATTCCCAGCACTCACATGGCAACTCCTAACTGTAACTCCTGTTCCTGTTCCAGGGGATCCAATACCCTCATACAGACATACATGCAGGCAAAAATACCAGCATACGTAAAATACAAATAATTATTAATATGACACCAAGGAGGTAGAGACAGGAGGGTCCCTGGCATTCAATGGTCAGCTAACCTACCTCAATCAGCAACCCCAAGACCCGTGAGAGGGACCCTGTATCAAAAAGCCAAGGCAGACAGCGGCAGGAGCAACACCAGTGGGTGTTGACCTCTTCACTCTATGTTTATATGCACACACACGCAACCACATACATGAACACATGCGCACAAGAAAATCAAAGGCAGTATGAGAAGCCGATAAAGCCAGGGTTTACAGACTGAAATGAAAGGAGACAAGGCTGTTGGCACACCCTCTCTGGTATAGCACAGGCTGAACGCAGGGTCAGGAAGAGGATAGCAGAGTGCCCCAAAAGCAGAGGAAACCAGCAGGCATCCCCTCAACCAAGCTGTCTAAGAGGTCAGCAGCAGTAGTGACAGTGCATGGGTCCTTTCTATGATGCCATTATAAGCTCATTGCCCCTCCGTGGTGGCCTCCCTCCACACTCACATCCTGCATCCAGTCCCGAGAAAACATTAGATCAAGCCACATGCAGGGTCCTGACATAGGATTGATGCCCTTTGAGCATCAAGTCTTGGGAAAGCAAGGGAACGAATATACATTGGATGAGACTGATGTGGCAGCTCAGTGGGAGGAGGGACGCTGGGTTGGAGGTTGGAGCCAGAAAAGGGGGGGCTTTAAAAGACATCTGGGCTAAGCCTTCCACTCAGCAGATAGCACTGCATCAGTGCTGACTTCTTAGTTTTAATGCGTGTTCTTGAGATATGACGCCAACCTTGGAGAGCCTGGGGGAGAAGAATCCAGCACCATGATCTGGTGGGTAGGGACACAGGAGAAAGAAAATGATCAGGTACAAGAATGGAAACATGATAGTAGTAAGAGTCAGACAAGCCCAGTCACCTCTGGAAAGGAAGATCTAGGAGCAGACCATGTTTGGGGCGGAGGGAATCCTTCAGGGGCCTTGAAAAGCCACTTGAGCCACAGGGTTAGAGAGCGGCCTTATTTCACCCAGTCCCGTGACCTTCATCCAACCACAGCGAACATTTCTGGTACCCCTTCCTTTCCACACATTCCTTCTTTTGGAGAACTATTCTGACACCAGTCCTAGGGGCCGGGGTGGGGTGGGGTCCTGGAAACCATGCTCTTGTCCTAAGGGGTGGGCACATGGCCTAGGCAAATGCTCCGAGACCTGCCGTGGGCCTTTTCTATTTACCGTGAGAAAAGATGTCTCTGTGTTCTCTCTGACAGTGAAGATGAGAGAGAGGCCGAACCAGGGAGCTGCCCGGTGGCTGTCATTCAGCCTCGAGCAGCTGCCCTTCGCCGTTGGCCAGCAGACAGCCCTGCAGAGCAAGGCTGATGGCATTTGAGCCTGTAGCTCCGGACATCCCTGAGCCAGCTGCAGCTCCTCTTCTGTGGTTTAGCTACAACGGCTACTGGTTGCTTCTCTGCTCCAGACCGCTCTGGATTTCTGCAACCTGAAGTCACTAGTACATGGGGCATGTAGAGGTGGGATGGCACGGGGTACATAGCATGGATACAGGATAAGAGGAGACAGAAACTCCCCTCTCTCCCCACCCCCGTTTTGGTTCTCTCCTGGGGCCTGCTATGGACCAAGCACAGTGCTGAGGGTACCTCTCAGGCCCCGTGCAGGCTCTTTACTTGCCCGGAGTGAACCAGCTGGGAATTTAAAAGATGCAGAGCCAGCACGCAGACTACTTCAGGGGCCCCTATGTGGAGCCTCTACTCACATGCTTCCACGCTGTTAGTCCCTTATCCCTGGAGTCTCCCTGGCTGCACAGAGATGTGGCCTCTCCCGGGGAGGTCATTGCTGTACCTTGAGGCTTCTTGACAGCTGGCTCTGCCTGACTGTGATTATTAGGCAGCATCCTCGACCCTTGTCACGGTATGTGACTGTGCAGAGAGTAACGTCACTGTCACAAGGTCATAGGGTCAGTGTGGGATGAGAGCAGGACACACAGCCCCATGACACTCCAGGACCCCTTGCTAGTCTTAGTGTGCAAGAGGTCTAAGCCCCCGACTCAGCCCAGGGGTCCCAGTCATCTAGCCACGCTTCAGAGCCGCCTTCTGGGGGTGAAGAAATGACACTCAGCATGGCAGTGGAGTGCGAGGTGCCCTTGGAAGGCATCTAAGACATTTCCTCTGTGGAACAATTCCAAGAGAAGTGTGCCGGAAGCCACCACGAGGCAGGTGTGTTCACCGTCCCTGGAAGAGGCAGGCGGGTTCCTCCTCCTCCCGTTTCCTCCATCTTCCAGTGCAGGAGGAAAATGGGCTGAGATGGTAGGAACTGCTGCGCTTGGGGCGGAGCCGCCAAGGTTCCCGCCTTCTCAGCCAGCTCTGTTCAGTTTCTAGAGCAGATGCTAGCTCTCTCGTTGATCTTGGAAGCCTGGGGGCGGGGCAGAGGGGTCTGATTAATCAACTTAATCAACCCTGTGCCCTCTGGAAGTAGAAGTAGCATTCTTTGTACACTGCCCAGGCACCACCCATGTTCCTCTTGTGAGGCCCTTACTGTGTCAGCACGGTCCTCAGTGTGTAGTACACGGAGCACAGCTGTGCTGAGGAATCCCGTGGCACTGGAGAGGAAACAGAAGCGGTGTTACGTGTTTACCTGGTAAGAAGCAGAGCCTCGATGCCAATCTAGGACTGGCTGAGTTCCCAAGCCCTGGCTCCCACCCTGGACCTTCTCGTGTTGCATCTGTGCAGGGTCAGCCGGTGGCATCAGCGCTGAGGCAGGTACCTGCAGGGAGAGTGTTGGTACCCTGGGAGGGTGTCATGGTCACGAAGCTCTGAAAGCCTGCTCCGTAGGCCTGGGCCATGCCAGGCATGAGGGGTTTCAGTATTCCAGGGCATCAGCCACCACCGTGGATCTCAGATCTAACCTGCCATGATAGAGACCTGGGTGGGAACAGAGCACAGCCTCCCCGAGGACACGGAAGCTGGTGAGAGTATGTCTGCGCTGAGACACTGCTCTGGGCAAGCCTGGGACAGGACTGGAAGAGAGCTAATGGCCACAGCCTAGGACGTGGTTTAGGTGTGTTGGGGAGGGTAGGTCAGCGTGGCTAGATGACGGCACTTCCTGGGCAGAGTCGGGGGGGGGGGAGGTTAGAACCTCTTGCACACTAAGACCAGCAGGAGGTCCTGGCGTATCATGGGGCTGTGTCCTCCTCTCACCCCCACACTGACCCTGTGACCTTGTGACAGTGACGTTACTCTCTGCATCCACAGTCACATACCGTGACAAGAGATGCTGCTTAATGATGACAGTCAGGCAGAGCCAGCTGTCAAGAAGCCTCAAGGTACAGCAATGACCTCCCCGGGAGAGGCCACATCTCTGTGCAGCCAGGGAGACTGCAAGGACAAGAGACTATCAGCGTGGAAGAAATGTGAAGTAGAGGCTCCACACAGGGATCCCCGAAGAGTGGAAGAGTAGATACTGGGACATCTTCCCTACCCCGTTCATACCTCACAGAACTAGACCAGCAGGGGAAACCTCCCTCCTCCTCATCCTTCTCCTCACCAAACAACCTCAAACCAGGGTCCTGGGACCCTCTCTTCCTGATAGAAACCCATCTCCTGATAGACCTATAGGTCACATGGCTACCATGATCCAGTTGGCTGTTAGGAATTGTCATGAAATGCATATATGTGGTCATCCTTTTGGGTTGAGGGACACAGACTGGTCTTTGTGTGCTGGATTTTAGTACTGAAGGAAGAGTGGAACCATGTGACTTAGACTGGACCAGAAGGGGACAGGGCTGGACATCATCCCTAGGAAATTTCTGAGGACCCATCCCCAGGCTCCCATACAGTGGCCCCGGCCACTTGCTCTGTTAAATCACTTCAGCATCTCAGGTCACAGGCTAGAAGCATCCATCCCTTCAGCCCTGTGCCTGGGAGGCAAGGCCACAACTGGCCCTGCCCGCATGAACCCTTAGTGTGCTGCCACTCAAAAGTTACCCCTCAGACGTCAACAGCAAAGCTCTTTTCCCAGCCACAGACCCAGTCCAGGACCTTGTTCCTCCATGCTCCAGGCTCAGACACACTCTCCAGAGAGCCACACATCTGAAGGAAAAACATTTGCCTGGTGCATCTAGGGGCCTCCCGGGAGTCCACAATCAGCCAAACTGCAAAGCTCTGCCCTTTGGTGGAATCTGTGGAGCTGCTTGTGGGAAAACAGAAACATTTGCCTACACTGACAAAGACTCCACTGCTGCTGGTTCTTGGGGTGCTTGTGGTCCCCTGGGAAGGTGGCCCGGCAGCTGCTGAGTGAGTGCACAGCATGCCTGTCAACCCCAGCAGCTCTCCCCACTGTCACCTGCTCCCTATCCCACACACACCCTCTGCTTTCATCAGCCGGGCCTCTATCATACATGCCCTCACTTCATGGTCCCTTCTTCCACTGTGAGGTATTCAGTGAGTCTGTCCCTGGTGGAGAACACTCTACCACATACTGAGGAATGATGGGGCAGATAAGAAAGAGGCAGTGGTTTTTTTAGTCTGTAGAGAAACAGGCCTGGGAGAGAATGAAGTGAGCCCTGGGGACATGGGCAGAGCAAGCCAGGCCAGGCGTGGGTTTCCTGTTGCTGATTTTCATCCCCCCTGAAAAAGGAGAGGAAGTAGCTGGAACAAAGATATGTAGAGAAGCTGGTCGGGGAGAATCGTGAGGAGATGAATTTTTCATCGCTGTGAACATTCCAAAGGAAAGAAGACTATCTTAGGGTTTCTATTTCTGTGATGAATATGATGACTTAAAAACAAGTTGGAGAAAGTTCATTTCATCTTAGAGCTTGAAGCCCACCATCCAGAGAAGCTGGGGAAGAAATTCAGAGCAGGGACCTAAGAGGCAAAAGCTGATTCAGAGGCCACGGAGGAGTGCTGCTTACTGGCTTGCTCCTCACTGCTTGCTCAGGCTGCTTTCTTATAGCACTTAGAATCAAGGAGTACCTCACCCAGCAAGCTGGGCCATCTCATATCAGCCATTAATCAAGAAAATGCACCACAGCCTTGCCCGCACACCTATCTGGCAGAAGTTCCCACTTCCAGAATGATTCTAGCTTGTGTCAAATTGATATAAAACTAACCAGCGCAGGGGTTCATACAAAGGTGGGCACCAGGCCAGAAGACCCCAAAGGACTTCTGGAATCTGATCCAAGATGAGTTAATCATGTTCCCCTCTCTGACTGCAGAGGGAATAAGTAATTGCTATTAGTTCATCTCATCTGTTGCTCCATATACATTCAATGCAAGTGTCCTGGGGCTGGAGAGCTCAGTTTGAAAAGTGCTTGCTGCTCAGACATGGGACCCTGAGTTCAGTCCTCAGAACCCACTTGAAAAAAGTCAGGCATGGCAATACACACCTGTAACACAAAAGCTGGAAGGCAGGACCCCTGGGGCTCACTGGCTACAGAGTGCCAGGCCAATGAGAGAAACTTTTTCAAAATTCGAAGGTAGTTAACTCCCAAGGAATGACACTGGAGTAATCTCACACACACACACACACACACACACACACACGCAGGCACACAGGCACACACACATACCCCCCGAGCGCCACCCTGCCATCTCCCCCCCCCCCCGTATTCTGGCGCTCTCACCACCTTGACAGAACTTCTTGCCTGCTGCCTGTGGCCTCCAGCCAGCAAACTCCCACTCTACCCTCCCGCCTCTGAGCTCCGGCTTCCTCCAGCTGAGCCTTGCACTTTCTGAGAATCGGCTGGGTCTGTTGCCAACTCTCCCAGTGCGAGTCATATTTGTTATTGTAATTATGTGATTTAAATTAAACATCACATAAACGGATGAGATACGAGCATGGAAGGAAATACAGTCGCTGCGGTGGCAACTCCATCGAATACTCCTGAATGATTCTTCGAAGCGGAGTCTCTGGGAAGAATTAGAAGGGCACAGCTACCCCCAAAGTTCAGTGCCTCGGGTCAGGAACAAGATCTTGGTACATACTACCAGTTAGTAAATATTTGTTGCCTAGGTGTCTGGTGTGATTTATATGAGAAACAAAGTCTGGACTTACAAGCCTGTGGGTCGGGGAGAGACTGAGTTCTCTGCAAAGCTAATTACATGGATGTTCTCTGCATGGCAATTACATGGATGTTTAAGTTGTTCACATGGTAATGACATGTCTAAGGCACATATTTGTCTTTTTTGTGATTCCCTCCTTAGAAATTCAGCTTTAATTTAGTGACGTCATCTGTGAGGCTTACGTGCTGAGAATGAGCAAACTTTGCAAGGGGCCAGACAGTAAATGACATGACAGTGCAAAGCTTCCTTCCTGTGTAGCCAAGAAAGACCTTGAACTTCCTTGTCTCTCCCCACCCCTCCACCCCTTCCCAATAGCTATGTACCCTGCAGCCATTTTATGGGGTCTGGGGTGGCTTGGCACTTCACTGTAGGCACAGAAGCCTTGCACAGAATGCAAATGAACGGATGGGCATGGCTGTGACTCAGCAAAGGGTGAAACTGTAGCCACAGAAATAGGCAGGAGCTTTGCTTGGCAGCTACATTCTGTTACTAATTTGTCCTGCAGCCTGGCTAGAGGTAAGCAAAGAAAACTCCCATCCTGCATCTGGTGGAGTTTGCCTTCTAGCTGGGGAGACTGTTCGGTCAATAGGCCGAGGACAGTGGCATGTGAACATGCTACAGAGGAGGACACACTGAGCAGGCAACAGTCCACCAGGCTTAAAGGACCAGTGAAGTGCCAAGGAGTCAGATGGGACAGCCGGGGAGACACCCTGGGTAGTGGAAACTGCAGAGGCAGGGACTCAGAGTGGGTGTCGCAGGGGAGGGAAGGTGTGTAAGAGTTTGGGCTCGATTCTGGAGCTGGTGGGTCTGTCCCTCCACTAAGATTTCTCTGGAAGGATTAGCTTTCTTGTGTCACAGCGACCCCTCCATCTCCCTGACAGGTGGCTGGGAAGCAGTGAGATAGGGTTATGCCTGTCTCCCCTTTCTAGCCTTCCTCCTCCGGGCCTGCCGTGGAGATGAGGGATGCCTCACACTGTAGTCTAAGGTGCAGAAAGGCCCGGGGCCCCAATCCCACAGGCTTACACTGGCTCAGGACCACTACCAGGTGAGGGGTCATGGGTGTTCTTGGCAGAGGCAGCGACCACAAGTGGACGGGCCACTGCACAGAGACAAGGACTACCCAGTCAGCCCTTCATGCCACACAGCACCCTTGTCCTCTTATGCCCAGTGACTGGAGCAGGCACGTCCCCCAGGACTGGAAGTTTTCAGAGATGCTGGCTTTTAAATCAATCTCCTGTGTCTCTGCTGACGGGAAGCAGTGCCGTGGGGCTCATTGTTGCATGGGGCGTCCCTCAGCACCGCAACATCCTGGCTGCCGGAGATGCTTCCATGAAGGAATGCTTTCCACAAACCACCTTCCTGGCGGCGGGAGCAAGGCTGAGCGCGCTCTGCAGAGGCGCTCCAAGCCACTCTCTCCCTAATCAACTGTGGGCCAGATTCCATTAATGAAGCCCCATTTAACAAAAGTCAATTTACCAAAAAGAGAGAAGAAGAAAAAAAAACTCGAGTGTAATTGCTTAAATACATTTTATGTAGTACTGTGGTAGCGATTTACTGGGCAAGCTTGGAATTCCCCAGCCCCCTAGAGAGAAGTTAATGTGGACCGAAAGGTTTGAAGGGGGAGCCTCTCCCTTCGTGTTTCTCTCCTTTAATTATGATTCTAAGAGGGAACAAAATTAAAGAGAATCCTGGAGGGTAGAAAGAGAGGAGGGGAGATGCAGGATGGAATTCAGCCTGGACTGGCCCACAGGCGTGAGTATGTGACAGCGCCTCCCTGGCTGAGTGCCCAGGCTCTGAACGAGATGGCCTAGGTTATGATCATACCTCTGTGGTTAAGCGCTGTGTGACGTGGAGTGGATTTCTTTACCTCTCTGTGTAGGGGTGGCTCAGGTGTAGTCAAGCTCTCCTGCCTTACTAGTTAGTAACAGTGCTGTGTGTGTGTGTGTGTGTGTGTGCATTCATGTACAAATGTTCAGGCTGAAAGCCAGGCAAGAGACAAACCAGGAAGAGGAAGGCTCCACTGAGGATGGGAAAACCAACCAGGTAGGGGTCTAGAAGGAAAGCCGGCATGGCAGGCAGAGGGAACTGGTCAAGTGCAAAGGTCCTGGGGCAGAAGCAGGCCTGGGAAGGTTTTCACAGCAAAGAGCCCATGGGGCTAGAGCATAAAATTCAGGAGTTAAAGGTGGGAGCAGGAAGGGAGGCCCTCCTGAAGGCCATGGAGGTCCACACTGGGGACTTCACCCCGAGGACAGGGACAACTAGGGATTCATCTCACTTTGTCTCCTGTTAAATGAGCTCTGCTAAGGGCTCGTTTACGTAAAATCAGACTCCGGTTGTGAACGCACACTCGTTGGATCGCTGGCAGAAGTGGCCTTCCCACACCAACAGAGCCTAGATCCAGATCATCTCTCTCCTCCTTAGCCACGCAGGGTCAACCGGCAGCTCTCAGCCTCGCTCTGGTTCCCTCGAGTCCACGCGTCTCACTGAACATTCGGCTTTCCCAGGGGTCACTGTCCACACTTACTCTTCATGATCATGATCTACCCTCATGACCCACACTCATGTCCACACTCACTCTCTCTTTCCACCTCTGATCCCCATAAATCTTCACTCTTCCGCCTGCAAGCTTACCCATATCTCTGTACTTACTGGCATGGAAAAGAATATTTTGGTTTGTTAGTTTGGGGGTTTTGGTTTTTGGCGACCAAGCTCTCTTGCTGTGGAGCGCAGACTGGCTTCAAATTCCCAGAAATCCTCTTGGCTCCATCTCCTGAGGGCTGAGATTTCAGGAGGGAGTCACTGTGTGTGGTTCAGTTCAAAGCTCTGAGCCCAAGCTGGCACCAGCTTTCCATAGCAATTTGGTGAGGATCCTACCACAGAGGTGCCAGGTTCTGTGTTAGGGCCAAGGACATTCTCAAATGCTCAAAAGACACACTTGGAAAGACAGGATGGGATGGGAGTGGGCAGAATTGAACACTCGCACATGTGTGCGCGCACACACACACACAGTCGTGAATGCCACACACACATGGAGAGAGAGAACACACGAGCCTTGCCATCTGGGGATGATGGGACCTCTGGAAGGTGTAAGGTAAACTAACTATAGGAACATGAACATCAGCTTCCACCTCACCCTGGAGCTGGGAAGTTCCCTGCCCCAACTTCCAATTATAATCTGGATGGCTAGACTACCCCCTCTTTGCCTTTTAAAAGCAGCAGCCATGGGTTCTGAATTATTCAGGTGAATTTCCCCTAGTTCTACTTCCATATGTAAATAGCCTCCAAGCTCTGTCATTGAGCTTGAATTGAATCTGGCCTAGGGTGGGGGTAACCCACGATGTCAATTGAGGCTCCTTAGAAAATTTAAATGACTCACCCCGTAATAAACTATTTTAAATGGGATCTGGTGAGATACAGTAATTGGTTTCTATAATAGTTCCTGCCCAGGCTCTATGGGTTATGTTCCTGGAGTTTTGTGTGCGTCAGCATTTTCATTATAGTATGAATTCGGTTCAGAGGGTATCAAGCTTCTTGGTTAAACCTTTTGTTTAATGTATATTAATGGAAAGCCACTCAGTGTCTTTCCTGTTGGCTTCCCAGCGTCTGTCCCTCGGGATCCCCCTCTCTCGCCTTCTCCTCCTTCCCCTCTGACTGGGAGACTCACCTGTGGGCTAGCATCACTTTTTCATCAAGTTTCCAATGGGCCGGATCAACAAAAGCATCCGGGAGTCTGGGGGAGGACATATGAGAGTGTGCTCGGGTTGTTCATTCGTCACTCTTTCCTGTCAGGCTTTTCATAACCCAGCTGAAGTCTGGGTAGAGAGTGGCTTTTGCTACGCTGCCCTATGGGTTAGAGATATTTCCTGTTTCTTCTGCTCCAGGGGGTGGAGGGCAATAATGGGTCCTGTCCCTCTTTAGCAGCCTCCAGGACTACCCCCTTCTTACTGGTTTCCCCACTGTCTGCCCTCACTTTAGTAAGGAATGCTTCTCCAAACTGCTCTCTGCTGGGGCTCTGACATGCCTCTTTGTACCTAGTGTCCTTTTGGGTCCTGAGCACCAAGTTGAGAATAAATAGCACATGCTGTTCCCAAGAGTTTGCTGTTGCTGGGGACCCCAGGCTCTCTGCAGAGTGTCATCTTGGGGAGTCCCTGAAACCCTGAGGAGAGGATGTCACCAGAACCTCCTCCATAGATCAGGTCACAGAATCTCAGAGGGTCTAAGTGACTTGAGGTCATATGGCACAGCTGGCTGATCCCTCCAAGACCCAGCTGCCTCTCTACTCAGTCCCGCTGCCTCTTAGTGAAGGGTGATCATTGGAAGACTTGACAAAGAGATTGTAGCTGGAATTGGTTTCTGTGGGATTATAGGGCAGAGAAGGAGTTGCTGTAGGTGAGCTGGGATGTGCCAGGCTCTGGGATAGCCTTAGTGCCCAGACATTTCCTCACTTAGCCCCACAGACTCGGGGTCTGGGCTCCTCACTTAGAAAGGCCTGGTGCTGGGTACAAGTTTACAGTAGGGAAGCCTTGATCTGAGCCTATGCTGAGACCTAAGTGGCTTTCAAGTCCAGAAAATTGGAAAGACTGCCCTGGGGCTGGAGTATTTCAGGGACCTGCTAAACTCCTGTAGTGTCTGTACAGATAGTGCAGGAGGAAGTGAGACAGAGGGAGGCCAGTCAGAGGAGTGCAAAGACCCAGAAAACAGGGAAAGCAGTAGAATGGTGATGGGATTGTCTGTAGAGAGCCCTCAATTTAGCCCCTAGCCTCCTTGGGGTGGTCTCAGGCCCTGAGCATATGGTGGGATTTGGTGAATCAGGGGAGGAGGGGGTGATTTGCCTGGAAATGCCTCCAGCTGCACAGGCCCCAGGCTGCTAGAATGGGTAGTGCTCACCTCTTGCTGCAGAAGGGGCGCAGACTCCTTGAGGTCCTGTCTTGCCCCTGACCTGTCTGTGTCTTGTCCCCCAGGTTTACCGGAGCCAGCCTCCCGGCCCCTGTCATCAGCAGCAAGAACTGGCTGCGGCTGCACTTCACCTCAGACGGCAACCACCGGCAGCGTGGCTTCAGCGCCCAGTACCAAGGTAAGCATAGTCAGACTGGGGATTCCAATAAGAGAGCAGAAGCGACCTTGGGGGCCTCAGCCCCTCCACACTGGTAACTCACATGTGACTTCTGGCACCACTGTCTTGGGTCCGTTACAACTGGGGACCACAATTGGTCTCCACGTCTGCATCTCCGCACCTGCCCCGGTGGCCTTTAGCCACCAGAGCATCAGTCCCCAGATGCTGTAGGCCTGGCTGTCACTCTTCAGGCCAAGGTCATCATCATGATGAGCACTAAGAGTCAGGCCCAGTTGTGAGGAGCTTAGCAGGCACCTCTATTGCGCCTCCTCGCCGTGCTGTGAAGTAGATGCTTAACCGCATACCCATTTTTACAAGGGAAGCCAGTTTCCCAGCCACCGTCCCTACCACTCTTCTGAGCCAGAGCCCCGTGCTTCCTCAGCAGTTAATAGCGATCTCCCTGCAGTCGGGAGGCTCCCCACACCTCCACCCTTCTTCAGTCTATCTGGAGTACAACTTTATTGCAAGCATGGGCAAGACTCCTTCAGGGAGTATCCGTGCTAACTTCCCACCTCCTTTCTGGGTAAGATCTCAGAGCAGGAGCAGCAGGTAGAAACCATGGGTAAGCATATTTATGCTCCAATAAGGAAGGCTTTCTGAACCCCAAAAAGAGGAGTGGGTTACCCCAGAAAGGGGGTACATCTTCCACCTGAAGGAGGGGGAAGACAGCCAGTGGACGCACAGTAGGAGACCAGATGTGCCTCAAAACCTTGCCCGTAGTTTGAGGCAGTATTTAAATTTGATACTCTGGGGTCTAGGGTTAGAGCTTCAGTTGTGCAAACCGTATTTTCATACCTGGACTTAATGAGCAGCCTCATTCCTTTTGACTACACCAAAGAAAACCTTTGCAATATATATAAAATAAGCCAGATGCCCACGGGGCCTGAAGACCTCACAGAGTCTAGCTTTTCTGGAAACAGTATTTACCACCATGGAGGCCCAGCACCTGAGCCAGAGAGGCAGCCGCCTGCATCTTCCTATCACGCTCTCCAAAATAGAAAAGCGGAGCTTAAAAATTCACTTTCTTCTGATTAAATAAGTGCTATGTGTGCCTAATAACAGTTCAGGTTCTTGAGTCCTCCAATGTCACTGTGATAGGTGAAGGCTCAATGACAGGCCTGAGAATCAAGATCACACACCAGGCAGACTCTAGAGTATCTGATTACATCCCTACTGTGTGTGTGTGTGTGTGTGTGTGTGTGTGTACTCACGTGCTTGTATATACATGAATATATGTATACATACATATATGGATGGATGTGTGCATTTTTTCCCAATTACAACCTACAGTGCACACACATCTGTAGAACAAACTGTTACCCATGGTGTTTGGCCTGGGTGTGAGGCACCCTGAACATCTCTCTTCCAGTTCAGAATGCTAGCAGAAACCTCTCACCTGATTTCACATGTCTGAAGTGGGATAGGCCCACAATATGAGTTCTGCTTCGGGCATGCCCTTCTTGAAGCGTCATCCTCCAGTCTGTGTCCCCAAACCTTCCCACTCAGGGCTTTTGTGCTCCTGAGTCTCAAGGCTGCCGAGGTCAGGAGCACTTGGTCCCAGGTGACTCTGTTTCATCCTAGACATGTTTCCATGAAACAGGTGAGTAGGCAGCTCCATTTTAACAAGCAAACAGAGTGTGGCCCAGCTCTGGTGTACCAAAGGCCCCAGGTTTCATTTACTGCACCCCAGTCCAGGAAGACTCAGCTGGGACATGGGCTGCTTAACAGCTGTGTTAAGGCATGATTGTTCCCTGGAGCCTACTTTTTCTAGTGGTGGTAGTGGTGATGGAGGTGGTGATGGTGGTGATGTTCTGGTGGTGCTGATGGTGATTGTGGTGGTGGTCATGAGGAGAAGGAGGGATGGATGTGGTGGTGGTGAGGCTGGGAGATGACTCAGTGGGTAAAATACTTGCTATGCGAGGATGAGGATTGGCGTTCAGATCCCCAGAACTTACATAAATGCCGTGTTGGTGTGGCAGCCTACCTGTACTCCCAATGCTCAAGAGGTACAAACAGCAGGTCCCCTGAGCAAGCAGGCTGGTTGGTCAAACTGGCAAGTCCTGGGTACAAGTGATACACCCTACCTCAGTAAATAAAACAATAAAAGGGAGTATGACAGAGGAGGACTCACACATAGCAACACCTGCACATATGCACGTAAACATGAACCACATTCCTACGCATGCACACAAAATAATAGTAATATTTCATGACACATGAAATTTAGATTTTAGCCTCCATGAAGGAGCATATCTACATTCATTCTTTCATAGCTGAGTCTCTGGCTGCTCTAGAGCTTTTTGGACAGAAGAGACCATTCACAACCAAGGAGAGTGGCCTTCAAACACAGTCTATAGTCAGGAACCCCTTTATGGAAAAGGTTTGCCCATCCCAGGCAAGGTGCCAGCCAGAGCACAGGGCACAAGAGACGGTTATCTTGGGCTGTGGAGTTAAGGTAAGGTGGGATGTGAGAAGTGACTTCCTCCATCTGAACCCCACCTGCCAAAGGTTCCACAATCCCCCACCCCCCAAAAAATAGTTCTGCCAGCCAGAAACCAAGTATTTAAACCCATGTCCCCCCTGATGGGGACATTTCACACTCAAATCAAAGAAGCACTTGACTTCCTTCACATACATGATTACCAGGCACCCCATTGCTGTCCTCTTTTGGAGACATGGATTCAGATTCACCCCGTAAGGACTACAGGAAGTGAAAGGAGACCCAGACACACGCTAGGTCCTCAGGAAAGGGAGTCCTCCTCCTCACACCCCACCCAGTGTCTATCTAGACTTCTTTTCTGTGGAGAAACCTGTGCAATGGGAGAGACAGGGTTAGGGCAGCCCCTTCTCCTTGCACAGGCGTCCTTTGCCTCCAGCTCTCACCCAATGATCATCATCGGGTGCCTGTTCCTCCTGTAGCCACATCCCGGTCTGGCTCCAGTGCCCCTCCCATTGCCTGTCTTTCCATGTGAACCGGAATGCCACCTATGGCCTCTTCTTGCACTGGGCTCAGTCATCAACAGAATGGCCGTATTCACTTGAAGACACATTGCATTGTAGCCCGGAAGCCTGAGGTTTGTGAGCAGCTGGTGACAGTTATATTTTTTGCTGTTGTAACAAATCACCCGACAGAAGCAAGTTAACGAAGAAAAGGCCTGTTCAGGCTCACAGTTGGAGGGCACAGGCCGTCATAGCAGGGAAGCCATGGCTGCACGTGAGCAGTCAGGAAGCAAGAGAGAGACAAACACAGATGCTCAGCTTGCTTTCTCTGTTTTATTCAGTCCCAAACTCCAGCCCAAGGAGTGGGGCCCCCTAAATTTAGGGTGAGTAAGGTTCTGGCCCCTGCCAAGAAGAAGTTGTCAGATGGAGAATGGAAGGAAGAAGTGGAGACGACAGCCCAGCACAGGAAACCAGGAAATGATGGAGGTAGAGAGTCACTTAACCATCTTCTCTCGGGTCACTTTTTGCAGCTGAGTTCTCTGAAGTTGTCTGTGAAGCCACCACATTGCCCACCAATAACTGCAAAGACAACATTCCAAGAGTTACTGTGTTGGGCGATGGCTCAGTCAATACAGTTCCTGCCACTCCAGCCTGAGGACCTGAGTTGGGTTCTCCAGTACCCATGTAAAAGGCAGCTGCAGTAGCACACATCTGTAACCTCAGGACTGGGCAGAAGAGGAGAGAGTGGAAATAGGTGGATGCCCCAGAACTCATTGGCTAGCCAGCCTAGCCAATCAATGAGCTCAAGATTCAGTGAGAGACCCTGTCTCAAAAGGATAAGGTGGAGGAAAATACCCAGTGCCAGCATCTGGCTTCTGTATAACACACACACACACACATCAAGGGTCCCCTTCCCTTCAGAAATTACAGTGGCCACACATTGTTTCTTCGGTGGCTAACCAAGAGATCACAGCAGCAGCATCCATTAACACATTCCTTAGAACTTCAGCTGGACCATGATGAGGCTTTCTGCCAGATTTGAAACAGCTCCAAGCATCATGCGCAACCAGCTCTGAAAGCTTTGCATAATTTTCTCAAGTATCAGTGATCCTCCAACAGTTGCCTTCTTATCGATGGTTTGTGCCAGAGCTTGGGTTACTCTCTGCATTATTTCTGTGCAACTGTTTGTTCTTCATTCACTGGGGCAGTGACTCCAAGGACACCCGGGCTCCCTGATGGAAGCTTTTCCCATCGCCAGATCCGGGAGCCCTCAGCCTACCCATGTCTGTTTCTTTCAGTCCCGTCAGTCTTCAGCACAGCTACTGCACTGACATTTTGACTTTGGTTTTTTGGTTTTTTGTTTGTTTGTTTGTTTGTTTGTGAGTCAGAGGACAGTAGTAGCAGAGTCTCACTGCTAAACATTCCTGCATCTGGTTCGCAGTTTGAGTCTCGTCCCCTTTGCTGTACAAGAACATGCCACCATCTTGTGTCCCAGCAGCCTGTCCCAGTTTTCCTAAGGCCTTCATGAATCAGGGTCATGCCCTCTTTCCCAAACAGCACACCATCAGTCACAAGAGCTTTGACAGTGAGTTCTATGTCAACAAAGCCCAACTGGCATGTCCAACCTTTTGACGTGAAACTGAGTTACAAAAATCACAGCAAACAAAACAAAGACAGCAAGAATAACAAAACACGCATACTGTTTTAGGTAAGCTTATAATTTTTCTTGGCCCACATCCACAGCTATCCACGGCCCTGTATGGCTTGTGGGCCATGGGCAACACATGCCTGACCTTAGAGCGTTGAATTGCTGGAACTTCAAGCTAAATTTTATCCGAGAGATCTCAAACAGTATGGCCAGAGACTTTAGGTGGTCGTTGTCAATTTCAAGAGAGTTCAAGGCGCTGGAAACCTGAGCATCTAGAGGCTCCCGTTGCTGAGTTTAGATGTGCTCTGGGAGGAGTGAGAGCTGGAATCCGGTCATCTTCTTTGACTTCATTTTTGACTCAGACAATGGGGCAGCCAGTGGAAGCCTAAGGATGCAGCCTAAATCCACAGGCTTTGCCTCAGCCTGCACTCCCAGGACCTCAGGGGAAGATCAGGCTTCCCTCTGCCCTAAGACGTCCCTGTCTCTTGTTAGTTCAGCCAACCAGCCTGAGCTTCAGACTAGAGAGCTGTTTGTATCGCTAATGGCATGCCTTGAGTCCCGCTAACCTTTATGACAGCGGGGAAACGTCTTGTAATTAACCACAATGTGAAGGATGAACGGAGCAGCCTGGCAGTCTTCTGTAGTCATTCTCATTTGGACGAGATGGATGTGGCTGCTGGGATTCCCGTCAACCGGGTGGAGCCGGCAGGCTTCTCTTAGGAGTCCCGACTCTTCACCTACAGTGAGAAAGTACATATCCATGTGTAACTCACATTCTCTGGGTGAATATCTGTAGACATGGATTCACATGTATGCTTGTGACAGTCCTGCTTGCAGACATGAATGACCGTATGTGTGTGGGTGCCAGCTAAACACATGTATGCAGCAAGGGGTGTGCATCTGAGGGTATTGAGAAGCACCAAGCTGGCACCAGACTGTACCTTATTGTTAGTTATAGGTCTTTACCTTATTATAAGGTCTTTGCCATATTGGTAGTTTAGAGCCTTTATTTTTTTCCTTCTTTTCATATGTCTCTGTGTAAAGTGTTTGTATGCATGTTCACATGTGTGTATGTATATGTGTGCTTGTGGAAGCCTAAGGTTGATGCCCCCAAACTTCCTGCATCACTCACTCTTGCCCATTCTTCACGGAGAGAGGGTCTCACAGCCAAGCCCAGAATTCACTGCTATGTATAGTCTGGCTAGCCAGCTTGCTCTGAGGACCCCGTGTCTCTGTTTCTAGGGATAGAATTAGGGCAAGGCAACATAACCCCACTCCCCTGGCATTTATGTGTGTTCTGAGATCTGAACTCCGGTTTACTTGCTTGTACAGAAAACAGTCTAACCATTGAGCCATCTCCCCAGACTCCTAGGTAAAGCCCTCTTTCTGTCAACTAGTGCCTGAGTGCACCCCCAGGAGCACAGTGTTTGCAGGCACACCCACCAATGAATGAAGGTGTAGGCGATAGGAATGAACACACCCTAGAAATTCTCAAGGTTCTTGCTGATCTGCCCAACTATTCATTTGATCCTCCTTTCTTTCCTTTTCACTTTTATTTTTCCCTCTCTCGTATATCAGATCCCGACTGCAGTTTCCCCTCCCTACCCCCCTCCCAGTCTTTCCTCTCCTCTGTTCTAGATCCACCCCCCTCAACCTCCCCTCAGAAAGAGAAGGCCTTCCAGGGATATCAACCAAGCACTGCATAACTATAAGACCAGGCGCACACCATCACATCAAGGCTGGACAAGACAACCCAGTAGGAGGAAAAGGGTTCCTCAATTAGGCAAAAAAGAGTCAGGGATAGTCCCCGCTCCCATTGTTAGGGTTCCCACAGGAACACCACCAAGCGCCTCAGCCATAATATATATGCAGAGGACCTAGGTCAGACCCCCCTCTTTTCTGACTGGGCCTGCAGACTGGGCTTTTGGGGACTCAATAGCGTCATTTGTTCTGCGCTTGGGCCCACCCCTTGGCACCCTGGTCCACTTGGATCTGCTGAGCTAGTTTTTCAGTGAGTTCGTTTTGTGGCTGATTTCCCCTGGCGCGCCATGTTCCACCCACCTGGGCAGGCTGTTTTGCTATATGCAAATGTAAGGTGTGATTGTGTCCCTGGGATCCTAGCAACCGAAGCCCCAGTGTGTGAAGGTGGCTCTTTGATGCCAATGTCCCTGGTGATATATAGATCTTGCCTAGATCCACATTCCTGACTGTCTTAGACAAATACCCAAGAGGAACAACTTGAAAGGAAGAAAGATTTATTTTGGTTCAAAGGCCGCTGACTCCATCATTTGGGGACCGAGGCATGGTGATGAGAAGGCGTGGTGGAGAAACAGCCAGAAAGAAGGAAAGAACAAGAATGAGCCAAAGCCAAGCTGTACCCTTCAAAGGCACACCCAGTGACCAGCTTCCTCCAATTAAGCCCCGCCTCTCATGGTTCTGAACTCCCAATGGTCTGTTCAGATTTGAATCCATCAACGGACAAAATCATTGACTAGGTCAGAGCCCTCAAGTCTAATCATGCCTCACAGACACTCACCAATGTGCTGTTCCCAGGCTCCAAGGTGTCCCTCAGTCCAGCTGCTTGAAAATTAATACTAGCCATCATAAGTCATACCCCCTTTCCTGTTGACCTGACACTCAGCAGCTGCTTAAACCATCATTAACTTTTAAACAAAACCAATAACAAGTTCCTAATGCCATCCAACATGATGCGACTGCCCTGCACTGAACGAAGAAAAAGCAGTGAGTCCTACCCTAGAGCCTTAAGACCTGAACAGACTGTAGAGAAATTCATTGCCACAATGCAACAGGGATGTCCCACATCCAGTTCTCAATAGAGGTCCTATCTACATGATTATCTTCTGAGCTCCAATCAGAGTTTCCCAGGAGTCTGTGCTCTCAAGATCCTAGGCTTTCCAGCCTGTTCCTCCAAACTCTTCTAAAGTTCCTCCCAAACCCACTTCCGTAGGCTTCTGTAACAACCCCACTTCTCCAGAGCCTTTCCTGTGTTAGATGTTTGTTGCTATAATAGCATAAATTTAAAGGAAAAGATTTGTTTTTGCTCTCCATTCAAAGGTTTCAGCCAATGCTCAGCTGGACACATTGCTGAGGGCCTAAGGTGGGGCTGAGCAAAGGCACCCACTTCACAGTGCTCAGGAAGCAGAGAGAGGATGGATTGGGGCAAGATACAGACCCCAACGAGATGCTCCATGGCCTATGTCCAACCGGCAGATGCCACTCTAATTAAAGTTCCCAGGACCTTTCAAAGTAATGCTATCAGCTAGCATCCCAGGCTTCATAAGCCTTCCCAGGGACATTTCAGGTTCAGATTATAACACTGACCCATTCACCAGCTCCCACTTGGCATGGACCAGGTGTAGATACCTCCCCAGAGCCTGGGCCTGGGTCAGCTGAGCCTGGATGGTCATCTTATAAGATTGTGTTCCGGAAATGAGGACCATCTGCCCAAAGAGTGATGACTCCTGAACTTCATGAGGGCAAAAAATTCTGCTCATAGATTCTGATGTGTGTCCAGTGGCCTTGTGATGTATCATAGGTAGAGTAAACCTGGAGACTCAGCTCCAAGGAGCAAAAGTAACAAAGTTAATGCATACATTAACTATTTAGATTCTTCCTTCTCATTTAGCACTCATCACCTTGGTAAACTCTGTTCCAGAGTAGAAGTCGGAGGAAATGAAAGGGAAGGATGAAAGGGAGCTCTAGCTTGGGCTCAGGTTGACATCATTTACGGCTGACAGCAGACACAGCAGCTGCTAGTCCCCCAGCCTGAGGCTCAGGCAGTTCTTCTTGGGGAGAGGAGAGGAAGGGAGATCCATCCTGTCTTAGTCAGGGTTTCTGTGGCTGTGATGAAACAACCAGGACTGATAGCAACCTGGGGGAGACAGTTTGCTTCAGCTGCGAGTTCCACATCTTGGTCCCTCACTGAAGGAAGTCGGGGCAGGAACTCAAGGCGAGAACCTGGAGGCAGGCACTGAAGCGGAAGCCATGGAGGAGTGTGCTGCTTGCTGGCGTGCTCCTCCTGGCTCGCTCATTTTGCCTTCTTCTACACCTCAGGAGAAGCTGTCCAGGGGTGACATCATCCATAGTGGACACTGGGCCCTCTCCCATCAGTCACTAATCAAGAAAAGGCCTCATGGCTTTCCCACAGGCCAATCTGGTAGGGCTATTTTCTCAGTTGAGGGTCCCTCTTTCCAGGTAACCCTGGCCTTGTGTCTGGTTGACATGAAACTAGCCAGCACAGACTCCAAAGTCAGAAGCCCTTCTATGGTCTCTAGAGGGCAGTAGGGTGGGAGGTACAGGGGCGTGGGAGGCTTTTCCACAAAACTGTTTTAAGAGAGAAAAAGAGGGGCCTTCCTTAGTAGCCTTTCACTTCTCGGCCATATCTCTCTCTCTCTCTCTCTCTCTCTCTTTCTCTCTCTCTCTCTCTCTCTCTCTCTCTCTCTCTCTCTCTCTCTCTCTCTCTCTCTCTCTCTCTCTCTCACACACACACACACACACACACACACAATCAATAGCTCTAAGGAAAACCAGTCAGTCATGTGCCCTTAGAATGGCATCTACAGTTCTCTGCTCCCACCCTCACCCCTTGCCTCCAGTGGACACCAAAACCAGAGATGGGAGGCCATGAAGGCCCTCCCCAGCCAAAGCCCTGCCTCTTAGCCAGGTGTGGTGGCCGTCTCTGTAGCTTCACCTCAGGTAGGCTGCATTGGGACTGAGACACACCTCCCCTCCCACCCCCCACCATCCCCACTCCCTGATACCCTTGTTGGTCTGGGGCCTTAGGGACAGGAACTTAAACTTTCCTCACAGTACTCAGACAGCTCTGTTTCTCGCAGAGATGGTTGAATCCCAGCCATACGGTATTAGCTGGGCTTGAATAATGCATGTTTCCCCGCTAATGCCCTCTGTTTGATAATGCGCCCATGTTAGTGTTCATTGGAAATTTTCCTGCTGGATACACACAGAGAGCAATGCACATTTATAAAGGAGGCTCCAGAGTGCCGAGAGAGAATGGGGCTCTGTGGTAGTGGCTGAATTTCATCATGCACTCCACGTAGACAGACACTTGTCAGGGGAACAAATCCCTAGGCTGGCTTTTTTATTTAGCCAGAAGTAGGGGCACTGGGAGACCCTCACACACATCTTATTCCCGGGGCTTTGGTTGGGGAAGTGGTGTGTTCCCTCCCATCCTAAGTGAGTGTCTGAGCCTTCAGCACTGGGACAGGGGAAGGCTGGGGACAGTGGATAGTACTCTTGGAATCATTCAGGGGACCAATCACAGACAGTCTGGGCCTCATTTTTGTGTTCCAACTCCTGTTCACCTGACCATCTTTGATCCCCCATTTCTTTTCTATTAAGCAAGCAGGATAACTACCAGGCAAGGAAGTTGGAACTTTAAGGAACCAGTGACTGATTCCTGGGACCCTAGATAGTTTTTTAGGCACCGAGACTATGGTAGCCAACAACAGGACTCTCCTTGGTCGAGCTCACAGTGCAGTATGGGATGATAAAGGTGTGTACACCACACACCTTTAATCCCAGAACTGGGGAGGTGGAAGGCAGGTCTCTGAATTTGAGGCCAGGCTGCTCTATGTAATGAGTTCCAGGCCAGGTAGGGCTACATAGCGACAGCCTGCCTCAAAATTTGATTAATTACTAAGTTAGTTGGTTAGTTAGTTAGAGAAAAAACTAAAAATGATTTAGTATGCTAGAATCCTCAGTAGGTGGACTGAGGGGGCGGGGCAGGAGAGCTGGGTCTGGAGATGCCATTTAGTGGCGTGCTGGGTGAAGGCTCATGAGGAAAAGAGGTTTTCTCAACTGTTTCCAGGGAATAAGGGGAACAAATCACAGACATGTGAGGGGAATCATTCTAGAGAAACTGGCAGCCAAGGCAGTCTGTATTCCAGGCACACCACAGCAAGGTCTGCGTAGCTGGGGAAGAGTGGTGGAGGTCAAAGAAAAAGCCAGTTGGGCCACGGAGAGAGCAGGTTGGTCCTTGTGGGCCATTTACAGACTCCAGCTTGTGCTCCAGGAGAGCAAGGTTCCACCAAAGAGCTCTAAGCAGAGATGGATGTGGCATGGTCAGGCTTGCGCTCAACCAGGATTCCTCTGAGGTTTGAGCTAAGAGCAGACCACTTGGATACAAAGGAGGAAGGCAGAAGGTCGTGGCAACCAGGGAACAGGTGTCCACAACTTGTGACAGATACGGAAGTGCCAGATATGGACACTGTCACCAGTGGCTCACAGGGTATACACTGGGGAGGGTTTACTGAGGGACTGTGTGTGGTTCAAGAGTGAAGAGCCAGGAAGGCCAGTGAAGAACTGGTAAAGCACCCAGGACCTGGCACTCGGGCAAGTGCCTGGGCACAACTGTTACCACTCCTGGGCACCAACCAGGGCTGAGTCAGCAGCCAGGGGCCAACTAACGTGGCACAAGGGGACCTAAGATTGTACACATGGACCAAGGTTTTTACAACCAGAGATGCAATGAGTTCTTGGTAGCCAGGTGAATGCCAAGAACAGGGGAAGCCAGGGGAAGCCAGGGGAAGCCAGACCAAAGGAGACAGAAGGGGCAAAGGATGGGCCATTGTAACTGGGAGCCCTGCCTTTTGCACGCCACTCAGCAAAGACCGGAGGAGCTGTCAAATAGACAAGGTCAAGACTTTTATCCATCAGGCAACCACCCACATTCCGTCCCTCAGTGACCTCTATAACTCAGCTTCCCTTGCCTCCAAGCCAGCTGGTATGGACTGGGCCTAGCTAGGTCTATTGGCTCAGCTCCACAAACATCTTCCCTTGATGGTGAAAATGCAGCAGACAAGCCTAACCTGGCAGGTGCTTTTCAAGGCTTTGGACTCCAGGCCCCCAAATTTCCAGCAGCCAAACCCAAGTCAAGGGGTGGGAGAAAAATATACCTCACCTCTGCAATGGCTACAAAACTCAAACCACAGGGCAAAGATTTGTAGCCCAGTAGTAGATTGCTTGCCTGGTATGCATGAGTTCTGGATTGACTTTCCAGTACCACAAATATCCATATCACAAATAGTATGATGATATGGGAAGTAGTGACAATTTGAACTTGGCCCAGCTTACCATTCCCAGTCAGGGCTGGCTCAGAAATTTTGTGTGGGAAAGGATCCACAGGGTACAGGCATGCAGACTGAACTATGCCATCATTGGCTTCCCATTGCCATAAAAAAATGCGTAAGGCCAATCAAATTAAAAAGAAGAAAGGGTTGTTTGGGCTCACGATTCCGAGAGGTATCAATGTGTGGGTTAGGCCTGTGGCAGCACAATACAGGATGGAGGAGGTACCTGGTGGAGGAGCCACTCGCTTCATGGCAGCAAGGAAACAAACAAACAAACGAAACAAAACAAAAAAAAGGATAGGACAGGTCTAGAGTCCAAAAGAAGCCTTTAAAGGACACAAGTTTAATGACCTAACTTCTTTCACAGAAGTCCCACTTGCAGGAGCTTCTAGCACCTACCGGTAGTGTCACAGGCTGGCAACTGAACCCTTGGTACATAGTCAGGGGGAGAGCATTCCAGACCCAAACTAAGCAGACTGTGGATCTCACAAAAGATCCCCATCCCCGCCCCCCAACCCCCGCCTCCAACCCAGGAGAAGACTGAAGTTAGTTCATACGCAGGGACCTCAGCAGCAGTGGAATTTCATTTCATTCCCAAGAGAGGCCTGGGCAAGCCCGGAGCTCTGCAGACACCTCAAGGTGAGGGAGCTCCTTCCCTGCTTCCCTCGGAGGTCTGTTCCTTCATGGCAGAGACCCTGCCGGCCCTTGCTTTGTTGCTGAGAGATAAGATAAATCTGATTTGCAGGCACGTCTAACTGTGGCTCCTGAACCACGTGCAGCCCAGCATAGTTGTGAATACGTCCAAAAACGTACTAAAAATGAGATAATTTGGGGGGGGGGAAGGGCGGGGGCAGGCAATGTTTTTTGGTGTTGTTGCTGCTGCTAGAACCCACGGTTCTCAAGCTTGAACTTTGTAGATAAGTTATGTCCCAATAGTCAAAAGGAGAGGCACACCCCATTCTATAGGAGCCCCGTGCCAGTCACACACTACCCCTTCAACTGTCTTTTTCCTTCTCTGTCCTCTCTAGTCAAGAAGCAGATCGAGCTGAAGTCACGAGGCGTGAAGCTGATGCCCAGCAAAGACAATAACCAGAAGACGTCTGTGTGTAAGTGTTGGCTGGCCCGCCTCTCGTGCCAGGGCACAGGGCTCACGCTTGAACCTCTGGTGCTGTGATCAGATGTGACCACAGGGAAGCCAGCCTCTGCTAGATGACTTCCCTGGTCCCTCCCTCCATCTGCGAATGGACTCACTGAGCCTGCAGCCAATGAGCAGCCCCGGGGCTGCCCTCTGCCTTCTTCTTCCATCTCCTCCTTCCTCTTCCCTCCTCACTTCCCATTCGATCTGCAGTCCAGGGAGTCATTACTGCACATTTCTCTCTTTATTTTTCCTTTTGACTCACTTCCACCTGCTAAGACAGTCCTCTCTCTGGCGCCTTTTCAGGCTGGGGTATGGAGAAGGGTGGCTCCCAAAGTCAGATGGTGAAGAAGATGAAGGGATGTGTCTAATGAACTTCTCCAAGGGTGCTGGACCTGGCTGGGCACAGTGAAGTGGGGACTGGGGTCCTGGCTCTGTGGGTGGTGGGACACTCTGGCGGCACGCTGCTTGGGCAAACTGCGTCTTTGAGAACATGTTTTTGCTACTGGTGTTTGGGAGCTGAAAAGAGGTCTGGTGCTGAGGAACGGTCTAGAGCATCAAGCCTAGAGAGACACCTAATGGGCCTGTGCTGAAGGGATTTAGAGTGTAAGCCTTGGGGGTGGGAGGCAGACACTCTGTCTCCCTTCTGGTGCCAAGTACAGGGAAGCTACTCTGGTTTCCCCAGGAGACTGATTCTGAGTTTCCTTCCTTCCCTTTTGCTGCCCTCCTCTCTCCCTCTCCTGACCTGCCTCTGCTTCCCTCTTCCCTCTGCTTCTCCTGCTGGACTCATTTTTTTTTCTGTGATCGCCAGAATTATACTTAGTGAGAGAGAGAGAGATGGAGGAAAGAGACCAGGTTCCCAAGGTCTGTGGTGGGGCAGAGATTGGGCCCTAGGGGAGCCGTGGTCCAGCCCTGGACCCTGCAGAGAATAGTCCACTTTTGCCATGGGCCCAAGTGCTCCTTTTGTAGCCATGGAGACCAAATGAACCACGGCAACTTTGGCTCTGCTTTCTACTTTACCATAGAGCCATAAATAAGCCTAAAGAAATGTCCAACATTGGTAGGGGAAGGGTGGAACCTCACATGGCTATCCCATGCTACCTTAGAAACTAATGACTTACTTTAAACATCTATAAGATGCTGCTACAGAACCCTAGCTTGCCTTCCTTCCAGGGATGCTGCGGATCTAAGATGGGTCTTGCCCAGGGCCTTCCTTCCTGTGGGAGGCCCACAAAGTAGCTGAAAAATTACATGTGGTTCGGGAGTACATTCACCTGAGAGAGCACATGGTTTTCATCACCCACACCTTCCCCAGGTGCCCACAACAGCCCCAGAAAACTGAAGAAAGCAGTCTAAGGAAGTAATATAAACCATCTGTAGACATATCTATGTATATGTGATATTTCTTTTAACAAGGTTGTAAGACTTCCTCAAAAAAAAAAAAATATGTGTGAGTTTGGCCCAGGTTCCTCTGAGGTAGCTGCTGATATCTGCATTTCTAAGGACTCACCTTGTATATTCTGTTCAGACCCCCTGTGGACCGCTGTCTTGAGCTCAGGGAAGGGGCGGGCCCTCCTGATTTCCTCCAGCAGACTGTCTGTGGGAACTGGCCCCTGCCGAGGCTCTCAGCTGCACACCTGTCAGCATCTCCCTTCATTTCGGGTAGAAGGCATTGACACAGATTGTCCTCATTGTGGGGCCATCCCTGGTTGGGTGAGGATTACCCTGCGTTTTGACCCCCAGTAGCCAATAGCAAGTCAAATATGCATTTCTGGTGTAGACTGGCAGAGGCGCTAAACGTTCTGAAGACAGCTGGGAATGCCTTTTGCTTCTGCAATTCATGTAGTGATCTGATCCCTGGATGTAAGTTTGCTTATTTCCTGGAGGGCCGGGTGGGTCTTCAAAGGACGACCATCAGTCACTGCCCAGGGAAAGGGTGCTGGCAGATGTGAGTGTGTCAGTGGCCTTCTAACCTCCTGAATGGCACCTTAGGGGCTGGCTGACTTCAGGGAGGCAGGGTGGTGGGCTTTGTCATCCTTAGCTCCAGTTCAGCCTTGCCTACTTCCTGGATGGCTGTCAGGATTGACAGGGGAGATAAACTGCTGAGAAGTCTCAAGGTGCTGCTAAGGGGTGGGTGTTTCTGTTGTTAAGGACTTTAGGATGGGTGCGGTCCCTGGGCAAGTTGAATGAGTGGGACCTGAGGGAGATGGGCACTTTAGCTTAGAATCTGCTGCAGGGAAGGTCCACAAGCCAAATGACAAAGTCATCAGGGACAGCTCTTGGATGAGGGACCATCTTCCCCTTCCAGCTACCACCTTTACTCCCCAAACTCCCGTTCACCTGGAGCCCAGTTACCTTCTCCTTTCCTGACCTTGCAAAACACCCTGGCTCCCAAAAGTTCACTCTGCTTCAGAGACTTCAGTCTTGCTGCTCCAGCCTGCAGGTTACGGGGCTGGTGGGAATCGTAGTTCTGTTAAGTTGAGGACGTCCAACGTTAGAAGTACAGGGTTGATATGGAAGGGAATAGGGTAAAGAGTAACGTCCAGAGAGCCGGCATGCCTCAACCTGGAAGTATGGAGCTACCCAAGAGGCCGTGCTGGCATCACCACACAACCGAGAGTTCAGCCTGGGTCTGGCCTGAGCTAGAGCCGAGGTGGGCAGATTCCCTTGTCAGCTACTTGGAGGATGTGAGCAGGGGCTGTTCTAGGCCTCTGCTTGTGGCAATGAGCTGAAACCTCAGCAGTTCCCAACCTTCCATCAGCTACCAGTGTCCTCACAGCCCCAGGCTCAGGAGGCTCCTGCTCTTCCTCTCCCTGCCTTACCCTTATTTTCTGATGCCCCTTTTCTCATCTGTTCCCTGTGACACATGCCTCACCAGACTCTTGTTGTCCTTGACCTGGATGAGCACAGAACTTCCTTCAACAAGGATGGCTTTTATGCCACTCAGGACTCTTCATTTGTTTTGTTTTGGGGTCTTGGTTTGGTTTGTTTGTGTGTGTGTTTGTTTCACTCTGTAGCCTTGGCTGACCTGGAACTTGCTATGTAGCACAGGCTGGCCTCGAACTCACAGAGGCTTACCTTCCTTTACTCCTCAAGTGCTCAAGTACTGGGATTAAAGGTGTGTGCCTCACACCCTGTTGCACAGAGCTCTCCAAAAGCCCCCTGTTCCTGTGTATGCAGGATAAGACTCATAGTCCTCAAAAGTCATCTATCTGAAACCCCACATTCTACCTTGTCATCTTCCCCTTCCCTATACTCCAGCTGCACCTGACAACCCCTCCCCCCGGTTCTGTCTCTCTGTCTCCACCTCACTCTTCTGTGCCTGCCTTCTGCCTTGTCACTGTCCCCATGTGTCTAAATCTTGCCCCTTTATAAGATGCCTGTCAAGTGCCGCTTCCTCTGGGAAAACTTTCTGGTCCCTCATCTGAGCATCCTTCATCACCCACTTCTGGTCCTGAAATTTCTTCAATGCTTCATGGCCTCCCTCAGTGGGAAACTCTTTGAAGACAGTGGCCATTCCCAACTGCCATTGGCTTCTCCCTCTTGTAGCCGAAAGAAAGTCTTGTACAAAAAGCTGGGGGTGGGGTGGGGCACTTGATGAATGTATGCCCACTGTGGGAAATGAGTGAGTAGTGTGTAAGTGGGTGATGGAGTACCTCTCTCACATTATTGGTATTGAGTGGAAGACGGGGGGAACATGAGCAAGCCCAGAGACTGTTGCTGCAGATACCCTGTCACTCCTCGCTTGCTGTTGCCATGGGATTGGTGGGTCCTTGAATGAGAACTTCTCTGGCCAAGATGTCTGCTGGGCTAGGTTATCAGTGATATGCCACTCTGGGAATCCAGAGGTGTGAAGTTAGGCCAGCCTGACCAAAGTGAACCATCAAGAACAATGAACAGACAGGGGCCTAGGGGTTGCCCGCTGTCTGTGTTGTGTGTACCCGCCGCCCCAGACTGAGTTTTGCTCTAGCTCAGGCAGCTATGCATATGGTTTTTGTAAAAAGGTGTAAGAATGTCATACCACCTGCTAGAAATACCCCAGATAGCAAGACACCCACGATACTCTTGGCTGGTGTAACATTGGGAGGGGTGGGAGAGAGTATTCTGGTCCTTGCTTGCCTACTGTGGTTTGATGGGAGTCTGATGAGAAGAGGGCTCTCAGAGGAAATGTCCATATCTGAGCTCAAGTCCTTGCTTTGAACTTGAAGCTGCAACTCTCTCTCTCATTCTTTACCGTTTCTAATCATGCATTCACCTTTTATTTACCTTTCTTTGAGTCATCTCTCCATCTGGGGCTGAGGTTGGGGGGACAGAGTCATCTCACCTAGAGTTTCCATCCCTGGATCTGAAGTGCAGGATGGGGAGGTCACCAGAGCTTTTGGACAGCCCACTTCCGGCCACTGGTGTGGGACGAGGGAACAGGATGGTTGTTGGGCAAGAGGGCTGCCTTGGAGCCCGCGTGATCCCAAAGAATCTCACTTGAATTTTTTTCTTGCAAAGGAAGTTTTCAAAAGCAGCCTCCTACCTTGCACAGTCAGGAAAACCCTGTCCAGTAGAGACCTGATACCCTCCACCACTCCAGGGGAGGAGGGCCTCATCCTGTCTCCTCCTCCCACCCTGAGACACTGCCCAGCCTGGTGCCTTCCTGAGACTGTCTATCTATGTGTGTGCTGTTTTTTTTGCCTTGTAGTAACTCAGGTTGGTGTGTCCCAAGGACATAATATGTGTCCAGACCCTGGCATACCCGAAAGGGGCAAAAGACTAGGCTCAGACTTCAGGTAAGAAGCTACTGGGGAACTTTCTGATTGCAAACGGGGTGGGGCGGCCTGGGCCTGAGGGAGGACAAGGCCTGGCCTTCCTGGAGGTGGGGTGGAGAGGGTGAGATGGATGCAAGAGTGACACTTACTGGGAGAAAGCTGTGGTCTCACCAAGTCTGATCCTTGGAAGGATATCCCTGCCTTATGGGCTGTGAGGGGGTCTGGCTAAAGCATGCCCATGTTAAATGCCTCGAAACACATGTAGCCAGAGTTCAAATGGCTGTCACTCTCTGACATGTCACATGAATGGTGAGAGGCCTAGGTCATCTGGTATACCCCAGAGCCCCTCGGATGGTAAATTTTGGAAGAGGTTTGTCCTGCCAAGGCATCTTCCCATAGTCCTCTGTTTTCACCCTGGTTCATGGGTACCCTCCTCCCACCCTTCACCCTAATTGATACTTACCTCACAGCAATACTCTTTGCTCACAAAGTCTCCTTTTAACTCAATCCTAAAACCACCAAATGTTCCCAAACAACCTAGATGAAGGGCAGCTGCATCCTCGAACAGAAGATCCCAGATGAAAGGCCGGAAGGAAAATGAATGTTCCCCGGGAGACTTGTGTTAGGAGCCAGGATGTACTCCTTCAGGGTGGGGCTTTGGCGGGCCCAGGGAATGAATTCACAACACACTTTGTCTCCCAGGTTAGGATCCAGCGTCCAGTTCACCTGTAACGAGGGCTATGACCTGCAAGGGTCCAAGCGGATCACCTGCATGAAAGTGAGCGACATGTTTGCAGCCTGGAGTGACCACAGGCCCGTCTGCCGAGGTGAGGGCACCTGGGAAAGGGAATAAGTCCAGACAGCCAGGTTGGGCATGGAGACCTGGGTCATACCCCAGGCTGGCTCATCTTGCTCTCTATTGCTCCCTAAACCTTAGGTCTTGCTACTTTGACTAATTACCACATTTATCTGTCATTTTCTCTGTATCAAGGTCTTTGCTAGGAGCAGGCATAGAGAGGTGGGGAAAACCAACCTAGCATGGCCTTCATAGTCTAATGGGAGAGGAACATAGGAAACAGGTTGCTGACACATTGCCCAAAGAGATCAGAACCACACAGTAATAGGAAGGCAAGCCACCCCTTCTACTCTCGTCTTAGATCCATCCGTTCTAACAGAGACACAGCTCAGCCTTCTGGTGCTTTTGTTGCTTTGCCCAAACTCTGCAGTAAACAGCCCTGTGGTTTCTGAAGCAATGCTTTTAGCTCTACCGAGAGGACGTGGAGCATGCCATCAAAAGGCTGCTCTGTGGGCTTCTCTGACAGCATACCTGGCCATCCTGTCCTCAAGGGCCCTGTGGCCCACACTCTCACCTATCACATGAACCAAAGAAGACTGCCTGCCTACAGCCATAAATGATTATAATGCTGCACGTGGGCAAAAGGCCATCGGTGGGGCAGGATGGTACTCAGCTGTTAGACAGCCCTGGGGAGCTGAGGACCCCTCACGGGGAGAAGGTGTATTAACCACTAACATGGTTCTATTCTGATCCTTCTGACCAAAGGTGATGCTTTACATCGTAAGCACCTTTGCACAAAGATGAAATTCGTGCAGAGCCAGAGCGGGCCACGGAAGGGAACTAAACTATGATTACACAGAAGAACATTCGGTCAGAGCTAAAACCCAGTGCATCTTGTAATGTGTTAATGAGGAATCTGGAAGAGAGTCATGAAAATATCTCCCAATTAGGCCTTCCATTCATTCCTACTTGTTCAACTTTAAGGTGGCCATGATCTGCCATGTATGATGTCCTTCGCTCTTTTTCGCACCTTATTCCAAAGAGCCTATATAGCCATTACCTCTTATTTTTTAGTTAAAGACACAAGGAAAGTATCCTTGGAATAACTGAGCATTTGGATAGATCACCTGTTTCCCTCTGGATCTACCTTCTTCCTTCCAAATGCTCCAGGCTTGCAGGGCTCAGAGTGAAGATGGTAGAGTGTAAGCATTTTATGGATTGTCAGGTGCTAGAAGGAAGATGGACACCCAGTAGAGAGTGGAGACTCCTGTTTTGGTCAGCACTTAGAATAGGGCTTGGTACATATTAGGTGCTTTATGACATGTGTTAAAGTAGTCGATGGAATGGTTGAACAACTGAATGGCATATAAGTCCAGGTGCAGAACTCCCAGACGCCAACCACATGGAAAGGCCACAGAGTATCTAGTCTGCAGACCATGAGACCCTTGGCCAATCTGTTCTTTCGGAGCTTCTTTGGGAAGCCAGAGCAGTGAGGCCTTTGGACAGTGGTGGGATTCGATCTCTTGTCAAGATCTTTCTCTTGGAGGAAAGTTGTTCTTGGTCACGGTGTTTTATTCACAAGCAAAAGTTCAGGATGGGGGAAAGGGCTATCATTTTAGGATGTTTTAGTCAAATAACCTGCCCATTTGTTTTCTGTAGATATGTTGTGGACCCCATCTGGGCCATCTCTAGTGACTCTGACACTGGACTAACTTCTCTGCATACTTTCACTAAGCACCAGTCTACTTTCACCTCTCTTTCCCCATTGCACCCCTGCCACTGTGAAAGTGGGTGGCGGGGGATTGCCACTCTATGGCTGTGTGTCCCTGGGCTTTTATCTCCACCTCTCTGGATCCCTTTTTCCTCCCTGCGGAGTTACAGACGCACTACCCTGTTACCCATGGCATCACCAAGCGGGACAGTGACCTCGACAGTGCTCATTTAGAAGTGGCGCAGGGACGATTGCGAGGCTCAGGCGCACACCCGTGCAGCATACCCCGCTACACAGCGGAGCTCCGAGCACGCCTCCTCCTCTAGTGGCTGTGGGTTCTCTCAGAAGCCGCTGTCTTGTCCGCTGCAGTCCTGGAGCTGGCTAGACATAGCTGGGACCCTCCATTAGCCTTCACCACAGGGTCCTTGTTATTGAAGGAGAAAACCCGAACCTTGCCTGTTTGGTGACCGTGAAATGGAAGCAAAGCGTGTTACTGAAGGGGACAAGAGTCTCAGCACAGCCTCACCCTCCTGCCTTCCTCCTCCTCCTCCTCACTGTTCCACAGGCTGTGGAGAGGGAGGCAGTGAGAGGCCCAAGGCTTAAGGTGACCATTCCCCAGCTTTCCTGAAGGTCAAGAGCAGAGCTCTATCCTAGATGGTCTACTCCGAGTCTTTGAGGCTTCCTCCGCCCCCAGGTCTTTTGTTTTAAACTAATTGGAATTCTACTGTAATTGTGATTTTTTTTCCTTTTGAACAGCTTGGGTGAATCTCACTGTTACTGTTAAAAAGGGACAAAGGTCCTTCAATTACATGAAGCTCCAATTTGAAGCAGGTTACCAAAAGATGGCAATCTAAAGCTCTCTGGCCGTTCTGTGTGGGGCATTGTTTTCCCTCCATGGTGTAAAATATGATGTGGCTTTAATTATTCACTTTTCCACACAATTAATTATACCAAAGCACACAGACAGGCAAATAATAGGTTCTCAATAAATGTTTGAGGGCCACCAGAATGAATCGGCTTTGTGATTGATGTGAATGAGGACGATGGAACTGTGGCCTCATTTTGGAATTTTTGAAATTGGTGGTTTATTCGAGCCTCTTATTTCCCTCCCATCAGAAGATGTTAGCCTCTTCTTTGACTCCTGGAAAGTCTTTGTTGTTTTCAGTTTTGAGACAAGGCCTCAAGTAGCCCAGGCTGGCCTCTTCCTAGCTCAGCCTCCGAGGATGACCCTGAACTCTTGAAACCCTTCTCTCTATGCTCCAAGTACAGAGATTTCAGATGCATAGCACCACACCTAGTTTCCTAGAAAAGCTTGATCATGCAGAGCAGGCAAAGAAAAAGGCGGAACGCAGGTTCTATTTGTTACTTTCATGTTGATGTCACCAAACACCTGACAGGGTGTGAACAGGAAACATGGCCATCTGCGTGCATGTGGCGTGTGTGGGTACCTGCCTGCCTGCCTGCCTGCCTGACTGTCTGACTGTGTGTGTTTCTGCCTGTCTATGTATCTGTCTGTCTGTCTGTCTCTCTGTGTGTATGCCCATCTCTGCGTGTTTGTGTGTGTGCCTGTGTGTCTGTCTGTGTGCATATACATTTATAATAAAATCATTTAGGGTGGATAGAATACCATACTAGGGACTCAAAGACCTAAGTTTCAGTCCCAAGTTCATTATTAACAAGCTAGATGGCACAGAAGACATTGATAACATGGATCTGCATCTTTTCCCTTGACTATAAAATGGAAGGGGGACATGGGAACTGTGCACAAAGCAGGCTTGACCAAATGGCATGCTCATTACTGATGTCTGTCTTTCTCCTTGGTGTCCATAATCAGATCAGAGTCCTGAGCCAAACCCTTAAACACCGGTGTCCAGTTACATTCCCCCTCCCCTCTTTCTCCTCCATTCCCTTCTATACCCTATTCCCTCCTCCTCCCCCTTCCCTCCATCATCCTGTCTTCTTTCCTGTTCTGGTGCAGATTTCCATGCCCCATTGTCCCAGCCCTAAGAATGTCCCTAAGCCCCTTACTTGTATGTGCTAATGATAAAGCTCCTGCTAATGATAAACCTATCAGTTGAGCTGTTCCAACCCCTCACTCTAAACACTCTGGCCAAACACTACTTGCTCTTGAGAATTGCTCCTGGACCTCCTTCAGAGTCAGAGTGTGGGGGGACTGTGGTGGAGCAGCTCCCCGCACCCCTGCTCAGAGCTTTGTTTTGACTGACTTTTAAATGTATAGAAAAATTGTCATTTACATACCGAGAACTCCGGTCTAGGAGCGTCCAGCTGCTTTGAAAGAGTTAATGGGGAGCAGGAAAAGGAGGATCAGAGGAGGAAAATCGAGGCGTGCATGTTGCTGTTTCTCTAGTAGAGATGGTTCATTGGGGTGGGATGCTCCAGAAAGGTCAAGGGTAAACAACCAGGGGGATTAAATATTGTGCCTCAATTTGGAGGTTGTTCTGCCGAGAACTGGAAGGGAACAGAAGGGGGACCAGGGATAGAAACCTGGTTTGTTTTGATGGCAAAACCTTGAATCTATGGTATCTATGGCTACAGCTGTCCCTGTGGCCATCAGGCCCCAGAGTTAGGAAGAGGAAAGCAGATAGGAGGTTTGAGCAAAGGCGGGCTTTTGATCATGAGGTGCAGAGGGAGCTGAAAATACTGGTGAGTAGTCTTGAGGTATAGTTTAGCTAGCAAAACAAACAAAAAAATAAACAAAACTGAAAAGAAGAGAAGCAGGGTCCAATTGGTGGGAAGAAGTGTAGCATCAGTGGACTAGAAGGGCCAAAAAAAAAATTATGTCGGATGCCAGTGTTGTGGACAGAGTGACCCCAATGAAAGTATTAGTGAGAGGAGAAGGGTGGCTGTGATGGCTGGACTTCCTGGTTCCAAGGACATCAGAGTTCTGTGTATGGCCACAGATGCTCCTGGGATGGGGAGAGAAGTGGTCCAGATCCTATAGAAGGGACCAGCATTTCAAAGAAAGGGCCACCTCTCTGATAGAGCAGGAGATGAACATCAGCAGGCAAGGTTACACTTTTGGGAGTCAGGAAGAGGATGTGTCTGCTAAATAGCTTCCTCCAAATACAGGAAGGCAGCAAAATCACCAGCCAGGAGACCAGAGAAGGGTGAAGGGAAAGGTGAGAGGCCCAAGGGCCATGTGGAAGGTGTGCAAGGGTCTCTGAGCAGTAGGAGCGTGTGAACTGACAAAGCTCAGTGGCAGGGTTGTTGGGACATTCCAGCGAAGAGTTGGAGGTAGGTAGCAAACGCACAGAGACACCAGGTTTGCTTCTCCTGTGATTTTTTTTTCCATCAAAGCTCAGTAATGTGCGAGCAGGAGGAGAGAATATTGAGCAGGGGGATTCACAATTGATGAAACTGTTAAGGAGAGAGAGAGAAGAGGGGCTTGGGACTTGCCAGAAAATGACCACAATGGCAGACGCTGAGGTTTAATCTGGGTTAGGATGGAAGGGAAAATGGGAAGATGGAGGAGGCCTGGTGAATGGAGAGAGAACACTGGTAGTAACCATGGGGCCGATAGAAATTCCAGGAATTGTCAGACACATTTGCAGAAAGAAATGGCAACGGAAGGAACAAGGTGTTCTCTGCAGAGAATATCAGAAGCCGGAGATGAAGAGGAGAAAGTCTTCTGTGAGGCAGAGGGCTTTGGAAAATGTTATCGTTTCAGGAGAGATTAGCTGTGGTTAGAATGAGTAGTGGGAGGCCAGCCATGAGGCCTGCATGTCTAAGTCAAGAGAGAGAAAGTTACACGCTAGCCTAGGCGGCATAACAAGACCCTTCCCCTGCACACACACATTCAAAAAATGTAACTAACTTGTGTGAGACCAGAATTGTTCTCAGGGCCAGAGGGAAGTCAGTCATAGGAGAAGCAAGAGCAGGCAACCTGGATCAAGGTGGAAATTAGGAGGAAAAGCTAGACTCGGGCGGTATCTCCGTAGAAGAGGCTAGATGGGAAATCGCAACTAGGGAAAGGAGAAGACACACTCAGTCATTGATTCAGAAGCTGCCATTTGGCTATAGCCCATCTGGGTTACAGCGAGGAGCTCTCCATCTGCTGGTGGGATCCCGATCCCTGGAGCTGGCTGCTCAGGGGGAAGGAGTCATTCTGTCTGCAGCAGGCCCTGCTTGACCTTGTCCAGGCAGCAGGCAGAATAAGCAGCTCAGACTCCATCCGGAACCTGTCCTGAGGTACTCGGTGCTAAGTAGCTACAGATTGTAAATTTTTAATTAACCCCTCCAAATCCTTAAAGTGGTAAATGCTTTTTGACCTATTCTCTCTAATTACCTTCAGCATATTTTTAACACACTGCAAATACCATCTAATTTCTTGGAAACAAGCGCAGGATAAATCGAGTCTTCTGGCAGCAAAATCAGTCTTCCCCGAAGAGGTGGGAGTTGCTGCCAGAGGAGCTGTTCCGGGAGTCTCGGTGGGGCTGGAGTACTGGATCCTCGGTCCTTGTTGTAAAGATGGGAATCACCTCAGAGGGAAGTAAAGGATCTTCAGGGCTTGCCTGGAGGTGGCTCAGACAGTAAAATGTTTGCCACACAAGCCTAAAGACCTGAGTTCAAAACCCCAGAACCAGTGTTGAAAAAAAAAAGGCGTGTGCAGCAGCTGGTACCTGTAACCGCAGCCCCACAGAGGCAGAGGAAGTAGGAGAGCTGGGATGTGGTAGCCAGTCAGTGTAGCAGACTTGGCAAGCTGTAGCCTCAGAGAGAGATTCTATCAAAAAAAACTAAGGTGGAAAGTGGTGGAGGAAGGTACCCAGGGGCTCCTTTATATAAATGTCAACATACACGTACACACAGAGGGAGAGAGAGAGAGAGAGAGAGAGAGAGAGAGAGAGAGAGAGAGAGAGAGAGAGAGAGAGAGAGAGAAAGCTAGAAGAGCACTCCTTAACCTGGGAGGACATCTTAAATATAGAAAAAGGCAGTGAGCATGACACCAGAGTTACCTGGCAGTCCTGGGACCCCTTTGTTAAATACTGAGAATGTCCCTAGCACAGGGGTCTTCCTGTGTGTCATTGAGGGTGATTTCACTCTCAGCAGACCTCACTGAGGTGTGTCATGTGGGTGTGGAGGGGTTCCTCATTCCCCCAGGCCTGGACAATCAGCAGATGGATTTAGACTGAAAAGGTTACGGTCCTAAGCATCCAAGATTGGCATAACCTTGGCTATGTTATCCTCCCCAAGTGCGACCTGTGAGTCAAAGTGTCTTTCAACACAGAATGAGAGGAGCAATTAGATACTCATGAAATGGGGACAGGGGGTTCAAAACTCAATTCAAAAGCTGAGAATATCAATGGATAAGGTACTTGCCGCACAAACATGATCTGAGTTTGAATCCCAGTCCCCATGTAAAACACCTGTTACCCAGTGCTAGGGGAATTCTGAGAGCTGGCTGGCCAGTCAGAACAAAACAAATCAGTGAGCTCTCGGTTCAGACGTGGTCTCAAAAACTAAGCTGGAAAGCAACGAGGAACTACAGCCAATGTTGACCATCTGGCCTACACACACACATGCATACACACACACACACACACAAACCTCTACACACATGCATACCAAATAAATTCAGTTCAATCCATATTGGGGCTCAGTTGTGGCAGACAATTCCTGCAGGTACAGAATAAGGTGAACTACAACAAGACTTCATACATCGCAGAGCTCCTCAAAACAGCCCTACAGGCACAGCTGCTGTGCTCACGGGTGAGGACCCCAGGTTCTCCAGGAGGCCTCTGGCTTTAGCTGTGGCCCTTGAGACAGGCAGGGCCTATCCCTGCTGGCATATCCCTCAGCCCACTTTCTAGCAGGCCCATAACAGGAGCTTAATAAACGTTGGAGTGAGTGAGCGTGGGAAACTGCACACCATGATGAGAAGCGATCCATTACTCCTGGGAGCAGACTCCGGGGAGGGGCTCCCCGGGAAAGGTCTGTCATGGCTGGCTCCACACAGAGAGGAGCTCCAGGAGGTTTGAGGTCATCAACAGAAGGCAAGTCTGGCAGCTCATCCATTTCACATGCTTAGGCCTGTTGAGTTTTGCGTGCTCTGCCTTTCCTGGTAGGTGCTCAGCCTGCATGCAACTGGGATGAATTGCCGTGTGGGCAATGACAGAGCGGGCTCACTGAGCCCTTTATTAAAATAGCTGTGTGCTAATGTTGAAGAATGAGGTGGCTAGGACTCCATTGCATGTGTTTTAAAAAGGAAGCAAACACCTAGACCCAACGTGGAACCTTAAATGAGATCAATCACCCCTTAATCTAATTAGTTTCGAAGCTATTTTAAAGAGCTTAATTAGATTAAGCCGTGATTGATAACACTTTATATCTACTTGAGGAGAGCACTTCTTCTAATTCACCTTGAGTCTTGATGCTTCCAGTCAAAAGCCTGTTCCAGCACATGGGCTGAGTAGGGGATGGATGAGGGAAGCAACAGGCTGGTTCTGAAGCCACTCTGGTGCCTGGAGCTGTCTGAGTTGGGTATTTTGGAAGAGTCCTCCGATACCAGTAGGGTGCCCTTCACTTGGACATCTTGAGACTCTAGTTCAGGAAGCCTGCACAGTGGTAGAGGGAAGGGCTGAAGTCAGGCTTCTACGGGTTCCGTGCAGCACCCAGCTGGTTTGGCGAAACAGGCTACAAACACAAGTGGAGCAGGATGCTTGGTGTGTCCTTCGGTGAGCAGACCAGGCAGGACCACCCAGCCCTGGTCTGCTCACTCTTCAGGAAGGTGAGCCACCCAATCTCAGGAGAATCAGGGAGGAAGGGTAGACATGAGGAGAATGTAGAGCTCCAGACACCGCGACTTTCCTCTGAGCCTGCTGGGAAAGGTGGGCACGGATTCAAGAAGCGGGTGGTTTCCAGGGAGAGACTGCCCAGGTGGCATCTCTCCTGGGCTGTGCGTGGGAGATGGGAAGGACTGAGTCTTCTCTAAACTTAACTGTCTGTCTTATCTCCTCCCCGCAGCCCGCATGTGTGATGCCCACCTCCGAGGTCCCTCAGGCATTATCACTTCCCCCAACTTCCCCATTCAGTATGACAACAATGCACACTGTGTGTGGATCATCACTGCACTCAACCCCGCCAAGGTAAGGATCTCACAAAGGGGGAGTCAGGGTCCTGTATAGAGTTGCAGGTTGGGGATACATTGCCTACCAGGGACTGCAAACCCACCAACCTCCCGGAAGTAGCGTCTCTGCAGAGAGCTCTGCATTAGGTTTTGAATAAATAAAAGGACGTAAGAAAGACATAAATTGCATTAATCCAGGAAACACTGAATATCTATGTCCCATCCTAAGAAAAAGAAAAGACCAGAAATAAATAAATATAAATAAAACAGCTACCTTGGTGGGGCTCTGCTCAGACCAGTCCTCTCCCATTCCCAGCACCTTCTTGTGCCTGCTAATACTTAATTATGTGTCTCCGCAGTAGGGACATCTGAACTGCATACAAATGTAATCTTGTTTTTAATGAGCATTCCTTACCTTGTGTCTAGGTTGTATAGAGTTCTGCTCCTCCACCGCCTTTCATGTATACATCCCCGTCACTGGGGGGCTGCTGTTGTTGCTGCTGTTGTTGTTTGGGTTTTTTGTTTTTTGTTTTTTCAGTTTCAAGTATGTTTTTGTTATCTTTTTAAAAAAGTAACAGTCTTGACACTGTCCACAGCAACCTGTCTGAATCATTTGGATTTTGTCTGAATTGCTGATGCTCAGTCCCTTGGGTCCATGGACATGGTATGCCTTCCTACTTGTTTAGGGTTTCTCGCATGTCTCACAAACTTGTCTCCATTACAGCTCTCACTCATTTCTTGCTATGTTTGCTTCTAAATACTATCTATATCTTACGTTATATAAACACAGCAGTTATGGTTTGTATAAATATAAACCATGGCTTCCAAAATCCATCACCTACCTGTTTCTTGATGCTTATTCAAAAAAATGCAGTTTTTGTGCTTTGACTCTTTTTTATACATAGCAAATATCTTGAGATCGTTTATCTGAGATTTCCTTGGCATTGTCTGCAAAGACAGTTGACATCTGCGAAGAATGATGGTTTTATCTCTTCCTTTCCGATCCATGTGCTGTTTGTGATGGTGGTGGATTGATGTTGAGTGGAATTTGTTTCTTTGCTATTCTGTGTGATGTTTATTTTCAATCTAGAGGGTTGCCTTTGGGGCTTTGGGGAGTGTCTTTCACATCCTAGTTTACCAAGACTTTTTACTGAGGATGGATGTTGAATTTTATCAAACAGCTTTCCACACCTATCACACCATCTTTGTTCTGCTCCATCCTCATCCTGTAGTGAATAGTGTTTGTTGCTCCCAATGCTGCCAGCCCCGTTCCTAGGTCCTTTAATTTGTCCCTTAGTGTGGATACTTTCCATACTCATCTATATTTAATTTGCTAACATCTTATTTAATAATATGTTTCTATTTTGTTAGGTCTGTTCTTTTATTTTATCCTTGCCAGAATTCTGTATCAAGAAATGCTGGATTCATAAGACCGTTTGGAAAGTGTTTCGCTCTGTCTCCTGGGATTGTCGGTGGAAAATTGCAATAACTTTTGCCTTGAAACTTGTCCAACTTTGATGGACTTTTTCAGCCGAAGTGTCTGGGTCTGGTGTTGGGGGATTCAATATCTGTAATGACTAAAGAGTAATCTAGGTCATTTGTTTTTGTCTTGAGTTCATTTAGCTAAATTTTTCAAAGTAATATATATATATATATATATATATATATATATATATATATACTTACACTTACTGTCTCTTACTGTAGCTATGATATCTGCTAATATTTTGTGGGGGGGTGGTTTTTCCTTTCTGATTTATACCTTTAAAAATCACTATTGCTAAAGGCTGCATATCTACTGGTTTCTTCAAATAGCCTAGTTTGGTTTTGTTAATACTCCTTTAAAAATATTTTCTGCCTCAGCAGTTTTTGTTCTTTAACATTTCTTTTCTTCTGTTTGTGCCTATTTTATTTCTGTCTAGCATTTTATTTTTCCTGCTTAGTCCATTATTTTCAATTTTATTTCAGCATCTAAGGCTACAAATTTCCATCTGAGGATTATTTTGACTATATTTCTACGAATTTTTATAAGCAATATTTATAGCATAGTTCTGACATTTAGCCCTTGTGGTTATTTGGTATTTAATTCCTATTTTAAGGTTTATCTGTTTTTATTTTATATGTATGAATGTTTTCACTGTACATGTGTGTGTATGCATGTATATGTGCACCATGTATATGCCTGGCATCTGAGGAAGTCTGAGAGGGAATCGGGTTCCCTGGAGCTGGACTTGCCATCTGAGTGCTGAGAAGCAAACCCAGGTCCTCTTCCAGAATGGCAAGGGCTTATAACCACTGAACCAGCTCTCCCCATTTTGATTTATTTTTTCTAACTAACGAGTGAACCCAGGGCCTCACGCTTGCTGGGCAGGTGCTCCACCGGTGTCTGTGCCCCTGACTCTTCTGAGCATCTTCCAGTTTCCGTCATGTTTTATCTTTCAATCATGTGTTCTTTAGAAAGAATGAAAGAAAGAAGGAAAGGTAGATAGCTATCTAGGTAGATATTTTCATTTTTTTTTTAGTTACAGTTTATTCACTTTATATCCCAGCTGTAGCCCCTTCCCCATCCCCTCCTAATCCCATCTTCCCTCCCTCTTCTTCACCTATGTCCCTCCCCCAGTCCAATGATAAGGGAGGTCCTCCTCCCCTTTCATCTGATCATAGTCTAGCAGGTCTCATCAGGACTGGTAAGGCTGCTCCCCACTCAGGGGGAGGTGATCAAAAAGCCAGCTACTGAGCTCATGTCAGAGACAGTCCCTGTTCCCCTTACTAGGGAACCCACTTGGACACTGATACGTCATGGGCTACATCTGTACAGGGGTTCTAGGCTATCTCCATGCATGGTCCTTGGATGGGGTATCAGTCTCAGAAAAGACCCCTGGGCCCAGATTTTTTGGTTCTGTTGCTCTCCTTGTAGGGCTCCTGTCCCCCTCCAGGTCTTTCTATCTCCCCCCTTCTTTCATAAGATTCCCTGCACTCTGCCCAAAGTTTGGCTATAAGTCTCAGCATATGTTTTGATACCCTGCTGGGTGGAGTCTTTCAGAGGTCCTCTGTGATAGGTTCCTGTCCCATTCCTTGTTTTCTCCCTCTTCTGATGTCTGTCTCATTTTTTAGCAATGAAATTTTCTGGTTATATAAATGACTGGTTATAAAATTTATGTTTAGGGAAAACTGCATCTCAAATCACTAGAAATTAATTTATGTATTTTTTGGATCAAAAATGGTCATTTTCCACATGGGTTTTAAGGGGGCTTGAAAAAAAAAAACAGATGTTTTCTCAAGGTGCATTCTGCAGTTTTCTCTGCCGCATCAATCTTGTTGGTTCTGTGTCTTACTTGACTTTTTTCGCCTTATTAATCCATGCCCTATGATAGAAGGATATTAAAAACCTCACACTATGACAGCAGGTGTGTCTCTTTTTCTGTGAAGCTCTGTCAATTTTTGTTTCCTGTGTTTCAAGGCTGTAATTAGAGACACAAGTTGAACCTTACATGCTTTCCTGGTAAACCAACTATTTCAAATAAATTATGTAATGACTCTCTGTCTTTTCCCTGAAGCTTCCTCACCCCTCCCCATACCCCAGCAGTTAGATCAAGTTTCTTTTGTTATCTGTATTTTCTTTTCTTTTCTGTTACTTTCAACTTTTACTTGGTTATGCTGTTGTTTGTTTGCTTGTTTGTGCCTAGCTGGATTTTAAAAAAACAGACTAATAATCTTTACACTAGAGAAATCAGACTGTTTAATCGTATTTAATCATACAGTTCTGTCTAGTAGAGCTAGCCTAAAATACTCTGGAAATATGAGTGTCTATATTTAGTAAGCCCCACGTTCTATAATTTTATGTTTTCTTCTTTCTTAGCGGTCAGGGATCTCAGAACACTGCACCTTGGATGGCCCCACTGTCCTCCACTGCATGTGTTTTGGTGTTACCCACACTCTGCAGTGTCCCTATTTAATAAGTCAGCCAGCGCTGGCTCAGGCTTCTGGTTTGGGCTTAATTGTATATTCACCACCTCCTTATTTCCAGTCGCTTCCAACACAATCCTACTCCATAGAATTACCTTCTTCCCTCTACAGCTCCATGCTTTTGAACTCGTGGTCCCGGGACATTTGACTTGACATTTTCTCTGCCGGTGTATTTATCACTCTGTCATCTTCTGACTTCCGCTGTCATCGTCAGTTTGTCATCACTTCTTTGCATGGTGTCCTTCTGTCTGCTTCATGGCTTTCTCCTTAGCTTTGCTGCCCAACATTACGCTGCCCTGTGCCCAGATGTGGGCATCTCACGCATCTTCCTGTGTGAGCTCACCAAGCTTCCTGGATCTGTGGCTTGTTCCTTCCCTCCAATCCTGGTGTGTTTAGCCATTATCTTTCTCACCATTGCTTGGTCTTTGTTGCCTCTCTTCTCTTTTTTTTCAAGAGTTTGGAAAAACTTCATTTTGTCTCTGTGCTCTGTTTCTTCAATTCAGATTTTTTTCCCTTTCTCCTGGTCACGACTCCTCCTAGCTATTCAGTTCTCTCTCTGAGGACCTGTTGTAAGCCACCTTCCCTTGTGACTCCATCATCTGTCCTTTGTGACATGTTCTTGATCACATTTCCCCCCGTATATGCTGGGAGCCTTCGTTGGTTTTTAACAAAGCCTCTTTTGTATTCAGTGTCTGTTACATTTATTTACATTTATTTACAGTGCCTGTACATTTTATTTGGGGGAACAATTTTGACCTCCCAACACTCCCAGAACCATGTTTTCATCTGTGCTGTGTAACTTTTTGACTGTATGGCTAGAATAATAAACTTTGGAATTATTTGGGACCAGGGTAGAACTTTTTATCTCTATGCAAAGCTTCTATCGGCCTGCATCTGGCTATAACCCTCTTCAGATTTAAGTTCTCCCCACAGAGGTTTCAACCTGCCTAAGGAACACGGAGGCCACGGGGTCATGTGAAGGGCCCCTTATCATCATGAAGGGTCAAGGGAAGTCTTACCTCCTGCCCTCTCAGTATGAAGATCTGGTCCAGTGCAACTTCCTGGTCCACTCACAGGGCAGATGGGCCCAGGTGAAAGCAAACAGACTGATTTCTAGTTCACTCCCATGCTGCAGGACTGTCCCCACCTTAGGAAGCTCTGGCTTCTGGCACCTGTCTCCTCTTCATCTTCAAAAGTTACCAACACTGCATTTCCCTTTGGCCTTCATGTCTTCAAAGTTCTGCGGGGCAGAAGGTACGATCAAGGTACTATCACACTTGGTTTCCGTAGAGGCCTAGACCTGGCTTGTAGACCTCCTATTGATCTTGTCCTTCCTCAACCTCACCCCTTCGCATACAGAGGAGCTCTCTAAGGCTGCTGCCTCCTGCTCCTCCTGCTCCTCCTGAGCCTGTTCCTCCTCATCTTCCTCATCTTCCTCCCCCTCATCTTCCTCCTCCTCATTCTTTTCTTCCTCCTTTTATGAGGACTCTATACCTCTCTTGTTAAGACTTTCTTTTAGAACCTCAGTTTACCTTAACTACCACCCTAGCAGGCCTGTCCCTTAATAACGTCCCAGGGGGTTCCACCTAGGAATTCACAAAGGATACCATTCAGTCTATATTATTGATAAAGAACTTTTTAAATCATTTTGGTTTTAAGTTTCCGCCAACACTTCAAAATCCTTTAGTTCACGAGCCCAAGGTCACAGCACTGAAAACACAGGAAGAGTGCTCTACTGCACAGCATCTTACAAGGAAAGATCCGCACTTTATTGCATTTTGTTGTGGTGAGCCAGGTCAACAGGGAAGGCTGCCTCCACCACATGGAGTGACGCTAGACCACAAGAGCTTACCATGGTAAAGTTATGAGGTGGCTGGAGTTTTTCCTCAACAGTCAAACACATTCCTCTGGTTCCGTTTTTTGAGCTTGAAGGTTGAGGTAGAAGGAGATCTGGATGAGGCTTGAGAATTCACTGAGGAATAGTTTATACTCCTCTCACTAGGCCAAGCCTCACCCACATTATGGAGGTTTGTAACTCCACACTGGCCCTTCTACCACACGCCAAAGAAGGGGTCTGGGCTCCTGGAGCCAGGTCCTCTGAAGAGAAGACCCTTCAAATCAAAAGGTTGCTTTTAGCCTCTCTGTGGATCTTGGATAAGATTCCAGAAGTAGCTAAGGACAAGCAGAAGAGCTGAGCGAGCAAGAATAAGCTTTCTCTGGAAGCTGCTCCCTTCTCTATAGGTCTCAAAGATCCCCAGAGTCTTGATGCCAGGTGGGAGGGGAGCCAGAGAACATGAACATGCCTTGCAACAAGGAGGGGGCTAGCTGGAGTCTCACAGCTGAAAGTGAGGCAGTGAAGTGGCCTCCTGCTGGCGAAGGGATCATGCATACTTTCTAAACCAGTTCCTGGAAATGGCCCCTGGGGGAGTTGCCCCAGATCATCTCCTTCAGCAGTAAAGCACAGCAGCTAAGTCTGGGGTATGTTTTAAGAGATGGCCATCAGTTTGGCCATCGGACTTCTGCTGTTGAGGATGCACACTTAGAAGTAAAAGCAGGTGGATAAGTTAAGACAGGAGGACAGGGCTGGAAGGGTGTCAGCGTACTAGGGGAGACCCAGGAAGAAGCCACTAACTGGAACGTCAGGGATAGTTTCACAGAGGAGAAGGTTGAGCAAGATCTTAAGGATAGGTAAGTAGGAAGGAGCTCAGAGTTAGCCGCTGCAAAGGCACCGAGGCTCAGAACAGCCTCTGAGAATGCAAGTAAGTCCCAAGCCCTGGATCAACCACTAAGAGAAAGGCAAACAGGATCCATGTCATCAGGCACCTACAAGCTCAGCCCAGAGGTTTAGGTTTTATCTCGAAAGATTGTGAAGCTAAATGCATTTGGCTGTCATTAATAACAATAATAGCTTTTACTGTACGTCTGGCCTGTGCCAGCCACTGAGCAAATGAATCCCGCTCTATAAAGGATCCATTGCATTTTCTTAATTGCATAATGAATTAGGTTTTTAACAGACCAGCCAGATGGGTGAGGAAACTGGATTACAGCTAGGTCAAAGGTTTGGAAATGGCCAGCAAGCGTGGCCGTTAAGTGCAGAACACAGATCTGACCTGCAGAGTCTTTCTGGCTCTGGTGCCCCTGCAGTCTGAGTTGTGATACTCTCTGCTACTGACTGGAAAGGTACAGATGGGAGCAGCCGGGACTGACACTGTAGGGTAGGCAAAGTAGGGTGAGCCAGAACAGCTTTGCAGTCAGGGACCTTTGACAAAATTCCCAGGGCAGCAGTGGAGAGGAGCAGAGGAGGATGCACAAGAGAGAGCAAGACCATTTAGGAGGCTGGTGCAGTTGACAAATTGAGAAAATGGTGCCATCAACCAGGAGCAGATGAGAGAGCTTTAGAGGGTGGCTGGTTGGGGTAGGAGTAGAGAAAGTACACAGCATTCCAAGTGATGATTGGTGCTTTGGCACACAGTAGGCACTCAACATCTATTAATCTAGTGAGCAAGTGAATGATTACTTGGTGCTAGCTTAAGCCAATGAAGGTCTTTAGAAGAAAATATAATGGCTGAGGAGATAGTTCAGCCTGGTGGATTGCTTGCCTTGCAAGCACGAAGACCTGTGTTCCATCCCCAAGCCCACAGAAAAAAAAAATCCAAGCATAGTGGTGTGTGCTTATATCCATAATTCCAGCCCTGGGGTTTACTGACTAGCCAACCTGGACTAAATAGAGAACCCCAGTTCCAAGTGAGAGACTCTGTCAATAAAAATTTAAAAAGGTAGTAGACGTCTCCAAGTGTGCTTGTGAACATGCATATACACACACATAAACCCTCCTCCATGCATGTACACACATCTTCATACACATGTGCACCCTCACACCCATATACATACATGCATTTCTGCAAACACACAAAGAGAAAATGCAAAAGGATGAACATCCTTTTTGCAGTGCAGAAGAGGGACACAGACTGTAGGGTGCATGGGTGCTCCATGGTGCATAAATCTGGGTTCAAGAGAGAGGGACAGATGGCACATGGGTAGGAATAGAAGCATGAGGAAGGGATCTGACAGTGAAGAGAACTGGGAGATTGCGTGGACGTGGAAGCCATCCTTATGAGTGAAAGAGCCATGGGGCCATGGGGAGGTAGGTGGAGAATCAGATGGGAAAGCAGGACTTCCCCAGCTAGGACATTCCTGTCAATGGCTGAGTGTGGACCAGACAGAAGGGCTGGGAGCTAGGTTGGTGGAGGTGAGGCAGCGGAGGCTGGGGACAAAGATGCTTCAACTTACAAAGAATGGACACAGAGGGAGAGAGGATGGATGGGGCTCTTTTGACCTGTATTCTTTGTTTTGAATGCTGACCAGAACCTGGAGTCTATGTGCAGGCCAGGGTAGAGCAAGCAGAGACACTCGGAGTGGAGAGGTGGATGGAGGCAGGTGTTGAGACCTGAGTATTTCTGGCAATATAGAGCCGGGGTGAAAGACCATGACTCCCTCTGCACAGACCAGGCATGGTGACTGGTGGGCCTGAGGCCTGAGGACCAGGGCATATTGTGACTCAGCCGCTTCAGTTATGCTTCCCGGTCAGCTGAACACATGTAAGCGTGAGGGTCCTTCTTGGACTTGCAGCTTCTGCATGGGTGTGCTCAGCAAGGATCTGGGGGTGCTCCGGTCCTGCAGAGAGGAGCAATTATCATAGGGGGATGGCCATGAGCCTGTGCTAGCATCATCACAGAAAGCAAGAACCCGGAGGCTCCTCAGTCTACACCACAGAGGCAAGAGCCTAGTCCTGAAGGGGAGGCAGGCAGAGGGCCCATCCCCTCTTAATAAACTAGATGTAAGAAACCCCACTACTTAGCATTTCCGGAAGTTGGCAGACCCAAGGAAAGAGGAAACAGGTGTGCGGTGTTCCTGGGCAATGCCAGGCCCACTCCGGGCATTTGGGCCACCTTACAGTAGTCATCTTGGCATTAATACGATATCTGCCTACCGTGATGGTCCCTGAATTTGGCTCACCATCAGAAGTATCTAGGGAGGCCCCTTACTGGTGCAGATTCCCAGGACCATTCCCTGCAAAGAACACATCAAGCCAGCTCCGTGAACGCCTGGAGCCTCTATGTTCGGGGGCACTCCAGTGGTCCCACCAGCCAGGCTGCGATAAAGAACCGTCTCCTCCTGGCCATGCTCGGGGGATACTCCCACTGCCTGCCCCAGCAGCCCCAGTGGCAGACATCTTGAAGTATGGTTAAAAGCCATGCCTGACCTGAGTGTCTCTGCCCGGGGTACCTCAGAGGTGTGTCCCTGTGCCTTCTCTGCTCCTCCAGGCTGAGGAGACACTGTAGTCTTCTCTAGGAGGCCATCGCCAGCCCAGCATACCCAGCTCGCCATTCCTCCCTCTGCTTTCTCATCAGCCCAGTGTTGGGTACACAGTCCCAGCCCCTGCTGCTGGCTCCCTAGTCTCCCTGAAAGCAAGACTAGTGAGGCTCCCGGCACTGTGCCTGTTTCTCCCACCATGGGCACAATGCTCAGTGGGGAGATACTTTGCCCTGTTCAGCTCCCCCAGGCCTGGGCTTCTTCCTCTGCTCAAGAGCATTCGTCACCATTCTCAGGAGAGGTCAGCTTGCACCTAGGAGTCTCACCTGCACCCCTGTCTGGTGCACTCTCTGTTCACCACCATCAGAGACCCTCACTTCACCAGCCCCTCCTCCCAGCCTGGGTCCCCACAACCAGCTCCTGCACTAGGGTCTCTCTGCTTCCTGTCCCTTTATGCTGAGTCATAGCTTCCCATCTACTTGACCATAGTCAGTCCAAACAGCCAGCCTTGGTGCACCATGCAACAGAAGCCTCCGGAGGACTGTTCTTCTAGCTCCACCCACCCCTGCCTCGGTTGACCTTTCTGCTCCTCTCCGACTCCAAACCACTTGCAGCATTTGCTAGCAGAGCCTGTGTCCTCCTCTGCACGGCCAGGCCGTGTGTATCGTCTCCTTCCTCCACAGATCCTCCTCCCGTTCTTTTCTTTCCTGCAGTTCCCCCGTGCTCGCGGTCTGTGTGCATCCTGGCATTTCGATGCCACTCTACTCTAAGTTGTGGTGAGATAATTTAATGGAGCTCCACGCGTGGTACATGGCAGGCACTCGGTAATCATGTCCCAGAAGATGCGTTTGTTTATCCATTTATCTAATGGGCTTAAGTTGGATGTCAGAGCTGTATACAAATGTGGCTCTTGATCAAGCCAGTTTCTCCCACTGAAGGCTCTCCTGCCCCACAAAGGGGTCTCGTGAGCTTGATTGATCTGCATGTTAGTTAATGAGTCATTATAGCATCCTGCATTTAAACAAAGGCCAAAAGCAGAGAAGAATAGAACAAAGGGAAACATGGATACCCGGTGTGCCCGGGCCTGCTGGAAGGCAAGTCGCTGTGTGCTGAACCCGCCTCTTGATGTAATTAGCCCCTGCATCCTGGTCTGTACTCCGTGGTGTGGTTCATGTCCAACGGCAGCATGAACCAGTGATGGGAATCATTTTATGACTCAGGGTTCTGCCCTTCAAAGCAATGTTTTCCCATTACGGAGCTGGTAATCAGGCACTCCCTCTGCGGAGATGGCTTGGTAAGTGGTGTCCCTTGCCCCAGGTCTGGCTCGAAGGGGCTGGTACAATGACCATGTTCAGCCAGAGCTGTAGAGCCACCACAGAGTGTGGCTGATCCTCCTTCCGGGGACATCGTATGGGGTGGGGTGCTTTCTGTGTGTCAAGCATTTGGCAAGCACCTGCTGGGACCCAGCTGAGAGCCTGGGGCAGCATGAGAGGGTAGGTCACTGTCCCTGCCTTGTGCTCCTGAGACCCTGCTGGGGTGCTCCAAGGCAGTAGAGCATGAAAGCAAGAAGCCTGTGTGACAGTAGTACTCTGCCATCGGGCTGGCTGAGCCTAGGCAAGCCACGTCATGTCTCTGTCTGGGCCTTCGTCTCTGTAGAAGAAAAGCTAGCTTAATTTTCACATGTGCAGACCTGAATAATAAGCTTAGAACACAATTAACCCTGTGTTAGGCATTAGCTTTTGTAGTGAAGAAATCTTCTAGGATGATTAAAGACTGTGCTTAGGCCAGGACTCAGCAGCCCAGGACCTAGGGGCCATCAAGCTCATCACTTGCTTTATAAGATTTGACTGGGACACAGCCATGTCCATGGAAGCACTTACTGTGTGTAGCTTTATTCCTGTCACAGAGAGCAGGGTAGCATGGCAGAGAATATGTGGTCCTCAAAGGTATTTCTGATGGGACCCTTTACCAAAATGGCTGGTCAAGCTCTGTTCCAATACTGTGAGGGAGCCTACGGTCTGGCAGTCCAGTACAGCTAGGCGTCAGAAAAGGCTGGGAAAGTGTCATGCTAGCAGATACTTTCTCAACTTTTACATATGCCTGGAGTATAGACGGGAACCATGGGTACAGAGGTGGTGAGCCCTGGGGCAGAGACAGTTGCCAGGTAGAGGGGAGGAAGTGAGCATATCCTGATGGTGGCCAGCCTTAGCTTTCTCTTTCATCGTTATGACCAACCCTTTGACCAGAGCAATAAAAGCTGAGACATTCTCTCTCAGGTCACAGTTTGAGACGAAACAGCACAGCATGGAAGGTGTGATGGAGTTTGGAGTGGCCCAGGACATGTGGTGGGCCTTCTCATACCTCAAAAGACCAGAGAGCAGAGTTGAAACAGGAAAACAAGGCCAGGCTGTGCACCTCAAGTCCCTCCCCCAGGGACCTTCTTCCTCCAGTCAGGTTCCACAGCCTCCTGAAACAGTGCCACTCACGGGTGACCAAGTGTTCAAACATGAGCCTTTGAAGGATTGTTTCTATCCCAATGGTCACTGTGATGAGAACCTCCAGGAGCTCAGGCAGCCAAACCAGCCCTGCAAGGGAATGGATGTGGAAGGGCTCTCCACGTGTGGTCTAGGATTTAACACTCCCAGAATGACTTTACAGAGCAGAACTATGGAGGACAAGAGATGGGGAGGAGGTTCCAGCCTGAGCAAGGAATCATTTGATGATGCCATTAGCCGACAGGGAACAGTCAGGACAGAAGGCTATGGAAAGAATACCACACACACACTATGGATGATTGCATTCTATCACATCTTGCTAGCATCTTCTCAGCGACTTCTTGATGAACTTGTCTCTTGGGTTGTTTCTGCAGCAGACACCTCACATCAAGCCCTGGCTTCCAACATTCTCATGGTTCCTGGTTGTCTTTAGGACACAGGCCCAAATCCTTGGATGGCCGGCAGCCTTTCTTAGTGTGGTTCCTCCTGCTGCTGTCACGCTTGCCAACCCCTGCTTCCCGCTTACTTAAATAACTGGATTTACTAGATGCCTCTGGACAGTGGCTGGAGAGGTAGTCCAGTTAGTAAAGAGGACACAAATGTAATCCCCAGGACCACCCCTACCCCCACACCTTTTTTTAAAGCTTGCCTGTCTGGTGCACACTTGTAATCCCAAGGTTCCCTGGGGCTCGCTGGCCAGTCCGGGTAGTCTTATTGATTAGTTCCAGGCCAGTGTGAGACCTTGTCTTTAAACAACGGTGGTAGAGAAGGTTGGTGTTACTAGAAGAACGTGCAAGGTTGTTCTCTGACTTTGATAAATATACAACACACACACACACACACACACACACACAGAGAGAGAGAGAGAGAAACACACAGAGATACACAGACACAGAAAACATACACACATAAAGACCACATACACAGACGTACACAGAGACATACACACAAAGATACACACACATAAAAACCATGCACGTACACACAAAAGCCCCTGGAAAAGTCACACGGTTTCAACACTTCCCTCTCCCTCCACTCTGATGATCATTTTATCATCCACATCTAACAGCTTAACTCCAGATGGTTTATTCTCCAAATGCCACTGGGCTTCACTTCCTCCAGGAAGCCCCTGGATTTTCTCCCAACCAGTGTGATGGCTTCTACCCTTATCTATGTTCTCACCAGACATGTGAACCCCACACCCAAGCTGAGGGGTCTCTGAGGAGGTGTAGCTACCCAGTGTGGGCAGCATTAGTTTGCTTCTGCAGTAAGTTGGGTAATAGGAGTAAGACTCGCTTGGCCTCTAGGCCTGGGTGCTGGGCTGGCTGACTTGAGCAGAGAAACCTGAAGAAGGCATCCATCACAGTCAGGGGAGACCTACCATAGGCCATCTGTCCTCCCTGCCTGTAGTGTCAACAGCCAAAGGACAGCTTCAGCTTCCCCAGAAGATCAGCATCAGAATCAAAGAGGAAAAAGGAGACCAAGCTAGACATTGGTTTGGCGTATCCACAATTGGCCTCACCCACTGCCCAGCTGCCCAAGCCAAAAACCTGTCAGTCATCCGGAATTTCCCTTCTTTCTTCCCACCCCACCCCAGCCTCACACATTCAGGCACGCACCCCCAAATGTCACTAGGGCCTCCGTCTCCTTTGCTGCTTCTCTGCCAAAGGCCTCAGCCCTTCTCATGACCCAGCTCACAGCTGCCAGTCAGTTCCACGCCAGCAACCAGAGTGACGTCGCCTCTCTCAGAAGAAAGGTCACGTGGGTGGGTGGGGACTTTGAATTAAGCTCCAGGCAAACTGCAGTTCTAAACCTTCCAGGCACGCCTTGCTGCTCTGCAGGTCCGGCCAGACAGCCTTCAGAGTGAGGCAGCTGGCAGGCCTGCTGTCTGCAGACCTGTTGTCTACTGTTTGTTCTAGAATGCTCCTTCTCTGCTATAGCTCAGATTCTTTGCACTGGATTCCCTCTCGGAGCATGCCCTGTCCCCTTCAGCCACCCTTAAGGTCTGAAGGGGGTCCTCCACAGCCTTCAGAATTCCCTCAGAGGCCTCCGTCATGAGTAGCACTGCACCTCCTCTCTCTGCCACAGGCTCCTCTCCTTCCATGACCCCCACAGTTGAACCTGTCCCTGGAGTGTTAGTGTGCTTCTTGGAACCCCCATCTCAAGCAAGGCAGACACAGTGTGGTATACAAATGGCATCCATGTATGGCAGGGACTGTGCTGTTAACAGAAGAACCACAGCCTGCTGTATGGCAACTGCTTAGTAAATGTTTGTGAAAGATGAGACTAAGGCAAGCTGAGAGAGAGAGAGCTCTTGTTGAAATTTCCTTCCAAGAGCATTCATTTAGTCAACAAACAAACCAACAGAAGGGATGGAAGAGTTGGTAGAGAAGAGAGAAAATTGTTGGGGAGTCTTCTCCAGCCCTGGGGACAGGACAGCTAAGATTAGACATGTGGTCTAATACTGCCACCAAGCCTGAGGGGATTTCTGACCATGAAAGCATGAAGAAAGAGTCCAATCATCCTGTGGTCTGCCAGCTGTGCCTGGTGGCTCTTTGACAGCTGCCAAAACTGGCCAGATGTGCCTCAAATGTCTTCAGAGACATCAGGGCCCCCCAGGGACCGTATAGCCTATGGAGAAATAGTCATGTTCCTCAGGATGGCATAGAAATGGGCAGTGTGTGGAGGAGGGACCCCCTCCCCTTTTCTCCCCCAGAAACACAGTGAGGCTTCCAGAGACTTCCTCGCTGCCACTGCCAGGTCCCTAACACTGTGCTTCCTCATCTAGGTGATCAAGCTGGCCTTTGAAGAGTTCGATCTGGAGAGGGGCTATGACACCCTCACAGTCGGGGACGGTGGGCAGGATGGGGACCAGAAGACAGTCCTCTACATGTAAGTGAATTGCTGTGTCTGGGTGGGAAATGAGGGACAGAGACAGGTTCATAGAGGGGGCTGTGGTGCTCCTGGTGTCTTGAATGATCCATTTACCTCTTTCCACCCCAGCCAAGGCAAACAGACTTCACAGCGAAGTTACATGGAAGGTTCAGACTGAGCAGTCTCGGGCAAAGCCAAACACTCTGTGCCTATGTGCCTGGCTCTCCCTGCTAGCCTATGGCTTCTTTGGAACCCCCTGCTTCTGCCACCTCACAGTGTCTACTCTAGGTGACCTCTGTCCCTGGCAGTCTAATCTCCCATTGAGGCGATGAAAGTGTTTTGGTGACCTTTCCACATGCCCAGAACGATCTGAGACATGGACAGCTTCATAGACATTATTATAAACCACTTTTATTACAATCACTCTTCCTGACCCAAAGAAGTCTCACTAAGGGAACGATGACACCAGGCTGTCCTGGACTTCCGTGGGGCTGGGCCGGACCTTTGCTTTGAGAGACCATTCAGTGACCCCTATACCTAGCACAGTAACCCAACAAGAGCCAGGAAACATCTCTGCCTTGTGCACGTGTGCCTTGTGCTCCAGATTTAGAACATAATAGTCCCACAGTGGGTCTGGCTCCTTGGTTTCCCTTGGCCCTTGGCAGGGTACAGACTTCTAAGGATCTCTCTCCCAACAGCCTGACAGGTACATCCGTCCCAGACCTCATCGTCAGCACCCATCATCAAATGTGGCTCCTCTTCCAGAGTGACAGCAGCGGCAGCTCCCTGGGATTCAAGGCTTCCTATGAAGGTAACTGCTTTCAAGAAGCCTGGCTCAGCCAGGAAGGAGGATTCTTGGGGTCTCCATCTATAAGCATGAAGTCTGGGTCCAAATTCTAGCCCCTTCCATGCCTCTCCTCGGACTCAATATTTGACCACTTTCTTTGTTCAGGTGTCCCCCAGTCCCTACCATACCAGACAATTTTGAGGATTACTTGGGACAGATCAGTTGGTGTGCAGGGTATCTTATGTCAGCTGGGGACACAGGCTTCATCTCTAATTCATACATGGCATTTGCAGACTTGCTGAACCTCATGTGGTTTTGTTTTTGTTTTGTTTTAATCTTTGCGCTGGGCCCACTGGCCTCCTAAGCTACCTTGTGGTAAGGGAGTGATGGTGTTTAGCACAGGAAGACAGAGAGCCGCCATTGTGGATGGCCTGGGGAAGATGCAGAAAGGGGTCTCCATTCCTTTTGGTAACCGATGTTAAAAAAATGGCACCTTCCTGGGTCCATGGGATATCCCCCGTTATCATCCGTCATGAACTTTCAGATCTGTTGGTCAAAAGAAGGCAGAAGGAGTCAGGTTGTGAGGGATTAAGCCCGGGTATTAGACCCAAGGCCTTGCCCCAGGGGGTCTCATTCTAGTAGGGAGACAGAACAAATGGGTATTAATGCAAGATGGCTTCCCACCCCAGCAGTGAGAATGAGAAAAAAGGAACAAGCATCTTTCTGGAGAAGTGGGTACTTGAATCCTAAAAATAATTCAGTGGCTATTAGAGAGAGGGGTCAGGACACAGAGAAGAATGTCCTCAGGGTGACTCCCATAACCAGACCTATCTGGTACACCAACTGTTTCTCATACCAGGACCTCTTGTGTTTCTACGCTGGGCACACAAGAGGTGCTGGGTGTCCTAAACCAGGGACACAAACAAAAACAAACCAGGTCCCTTAAAGTAACAGCAGCATGTTCCTGCACACATGTGTGTTCCTGCCTGGAGGTGGAGAATCTGGTACCCGGATCTCAGCAGGGCATGTTCCCTCTGAGACTCTGGGAGCATCCTTCCTCACTTTTCCTCACATTTGACAATGTCTAACAGTTCTTGGTACTCCTTAGCTTATAGACACATCTCTGGTATCTCTACACATTTTGGTGTTTATTTCTTCTCATAAGGGTACCAAGTGCTGAGTTAGGAGCACACCTCACCCTCTCTGTATGCCCCCATCCTGATGACATCTGCACAGATTCTGTCTCCAAATATGCTCTCAGTGACAGAGTCAGGGATTTAAAACTGTAGCAACTCAATAGCTAACTGGGGGCTAGCCCATAATACTAATGCTTGCTCTACCACGTTGCCAGAGTAGAGACAGCCAGCGTACTCTTCTCAGAACGGGAGCCTGGGTCTAGAGGAGGCAGAACTCTGGACAGGATGCCTGGTTGACCATGCCAAGTACAAATCCTACTTTTGACAGTTAGTTGCTCTGTGGTGGCCATGGGGCCTTTCCAGGCACTGTGTCCTCACCCAGAGAAACAGAGTGATTAAGTAATTAATACTTAAATAATAAATATGTAAATATGAATAAAATAATAATATACCCCCTCAGTCAATCTGTAGAGATGACGAGTTTAATAAATAAATAAATGGAAAGGGGGCGGGGAGGAGGAGAAGAAGAAGAAAGAGGAGCCCAGCCTGGTAGTGTAGGCCTGTGATCCCAACTACTCTGGAAGCTGAGGCAGGAGGACCACACACTCAAAGCCTGCCAGGGCTACAAGTGTGTTCTAGAACAGCCCAGGCAGCTCATTAAAACCTGAAAAGTTGGGCTGGGGAGATGACTCAGCAGTAAGGAGTACATACTACTCTTCAAAACTCCAAGGGTGCCATTCCCAGCACCCAGGCGGAGGCTCAAAACCTTCCTTGAACTCCAGTTCTGGAAGGTCTGGCACCCCTCTTCTGGTCTGTGTGAACCAGCCACGCGTGCTGTACACATACATGTACACAGATACTCGTAAAAAAATATATATGTATATATAAAACTGCGAAAAGAAGAAAAGTCCATGGAGGTGTGCTCAGTGGTAGAGTATCTCCTCAGCATGGGAGAGGCTCTGGATTCCACCCTCAGTGGAAGAACGAGGAAAGGCAGGGATCAAAGCAGCTAGGGCTACCTGGGCTATCAGGGCTACCTGCAGGAGTGCGCAGGAAGTTACCTCCTCGGGCCTTTCTGAACACCTGAGCAGCCGTGTGATGCAAAGAGCCCTAGGCAGGAAGCCAGGAGATCCTGATGGGGGCCCAACTCTGTCACTCACCACTGTGAAATGAGGATGTGCTCTCTGCAGCATCCCTGATTCTAAAATCCTGCGAATGCTCGTCAGTGCATATCTCCATACATGGGAGTGCATATCTCCATACCTGGGAAGTGACCCTTAATCAGTTCATGCTTCGCCTGAGGTTTGGATGTGACACAGATACTGTGAGCCTAAAAGAGAGAACACCAGTCAGCACACAGAACAATCTAGAGCTGGGAGAGCTGTTGGCTAAAGTCGTAGCAAACAGTGATATTCATATAATAAATAAGCGCATATATATGTATGTATGTATGTATGTATGTATGTATGTATATATGTATATATAAAGCCTCAGCTGCTAGAATGGAACCCAGGCCCTTCTCACAGTTTCTTCTGCCCTGATCAGCCGCTGGAGAGCAGAGCTTAGCTGCAGAGGACCCCAGCTTTGGAGAGATTTAAGCCAATCCCCACGAGAAATGTTTGTGACCCTCTAATGTTTATACGGTGCTGGGGGTGGGGGGGACACTCAGGAGACTTGAGAGCTGTGTCCAAATATTTGATGGTTAGCCACACAGGAGAAAGAAATCAAATCAGTTTGAGGTGACTTTGCTGAACCAGGAAGGGAATGACACTTGCTGAGAGCCTACTGTGTGCCAGCAGCCTCATGTCCGTCATCTCAGGACCGTTGAGTACTGCCATGTACAGACTTGGTGCAGCCCCAGGGACCGTCAGCATGGAACAGGGAATAGCACTGACCTGCTCTTCTTTCCTCTTTTTTCTCTACTTTCTTTTTCTTTTTCTTTCTTTCTTTCTTTTGTTCTTCCTTCCTCCCTCCCTTCCTTTCCTCCTTCCTTCCTTTCTTCTTTTCTTTGTTACTATTTCATTTCTTTCCCCTTTCTCTTTTACTCCTTATAACCCTCCATTGAAAAGAAGATTCATAACTAAATACCGGAAAAACATCACCTCCCCTCACCCAACCCCTTTGAGGCACAGAGGGGTTAAGTAACCTGCCAGAGGCTACACAGAAGTCCAGGGAGTGGCAGAGCTGGGATTCGAGCCCACATCTCTCTAGCTTCACAGCATGTGGTTTTCCTCCTTCGCTGACAGCTTCCCAAAGCTACTGAATTTTAAGCCCTTATAAAGTCTTTACAGGAACCAAAACTTCCCCCAATTAGGTGCACCGTATAGCAGACACCTGGAGTCCAGGTCACTGGAGGTCACAGGTGTGTTCATTAGTTCCTGATTCTGTTTCAGTCATCCAGAATTGATTAAACACCTGCCGTGTGGCCGGTTTGGTACTGGGTGCTTCAATCACGATGACAAGCCTCCTGGCCGTGGTCTAAGCATACCCGTGTGGATGCCTGTCACAGATTAGTACCGTCAGGACTTTCCTGGAGCCATGACTGATTATGAAAGACAGTCTATGTGTTTAGGGGCCTCTCCAACCTTCCTGGCTGGGCTGTGTCAGACAGTGTGCGGCAGGGTCTGTGATGATCAAATAGACTCTGGAATTGGATCAGACCCCGCTGAATCTCAGCATGGTTCCTCAACCATGACCCGGGGAACACCATGTGGTCTCTAAGAGCCTCAGTTTTCCCACTCATAAGACAGATAATGGTGCTGGCCTCAGAGCTGTTATGACAGTGAGATGATATCACAGAAAATTCATCAGTGTTCCCTCCACCCTGTCCCTCGGGTTCTGGACCTCTGGGCCAGACCTGGATCTGCCTTTTATGGCCCATGTTTGCTCATGGATCCTGGTTTTAGGACCTACCTCATTCCACATCCTCTTGCTGTTCTGGCTAGATGGAAAACAGGAGGGCTCACTGTGGTCAATACCAGGTGTGGGGATGTATGGGGTGGGGTGGGGGCAGTTAGTCAGAATTGTCACTGTTCTGACAGAACACCTCTGGGGAGGTTTCAGAGGATTCAGTGTCCCAGGCTCCATCGATCCCAGACCCAAGGAAGGCAGAACATAGCAGGAAAGGGGTGGTGGTGGTGGTGGAGATTGTTCACTTCCCAGTGGACAGGGAGCACAGGACTAGGAGAGAATGGGAACAAGATGTCAAGGACCATGCCCACTAATCTATATCCTCCACTAAGAAACGCCTGCCAACGTTTCTAGTACCTTCCAAAATGGAGGGTGGGGACCAAACTTTCAACGCACAAAGCCCTTAAAGGGACACTCCATACCTAATCTGTGTAAAAGGGGCACAGAGGGGCAGAAGCCCACTCACTGAATGCCATGGGGAATCATGGTCCAGTGGTAAGAACCTGGGAAAAGTTCAGTCGCCAGGACCCATGCTTCCTCCTGCCCTCTCCCTTCTACCTGGACTTCGTATTTGAGGGGTGGCTGAGGCCCATCAGCCTTCAACCTCCACTAATATCAAAAGGTGGTCAGTTGAGCCCCAGGTATGACTCCACTCCCAGAGCCTGGTCCCCCAACACATCTGGCTGTCCCTTCCGACTGGCTGTAATCCCCCACACACACCCACCGCTGCTGCTTCTCAGCATCTGTCCTAGTAGTTGGTCATACTGACTCTTCAGTTTTATTGAAACGAAACCCTACAAACTGCCCCCAGCTCTGTCGTTGCTCATGCTGGTGGCCCCAATGCCTCAAACCAACCCATCACACTAGTCAGCCAAGGTTCCCACAACGAAGTCCCACAGACTGCCTGGTTTGAACAACGGGTGAATTTGCTTCCTCATAGCTCTGGAGGGCTGGAAATGGATGGCCAAGGCTTTAGACAACAGAGTGTCTAGAGAGTGCTTTTTTTTTTCCTGGCTGGCAAACAACCATCCCCACCCCCCATGTCCTCATGCAGCCTTTCCTTGAAGAAAGCATGGGCTCTTTTCTATAAAGACATAAGTCCTGGCAGGCCAGCCCCCTCCTCTGACCTCATTTAACAACTTCCGTAGAGACCCAACTTTAAAAATTGTCACACTGGAAGCAAGGTATCAGTATACAAATCAGGGAGCATAAATGCCCAGTTCATATGATCACCCCAAAGTAGGTTCCCCTGACTCTACCCTTTCTCCTGCCACCCCTGTACCTCATCTATGCCCCAGGGTTGAGGAGCAGCACAACCGTCCATCACTGGACCTGGTCTCCTTGCTTCCATGCATGCACTCAGATCCCAGATTCCTACAGTTCTCCCTCAACAGCACCCCACTCTGATCGCTGTGGTCCAGGCCTCCACCATCCTCTGTTGCTGTGTTGCTGACAGCACAGGCCACCCACCCACCCAGCACCCTTCCCTCCCCATCTGCCACATGGCACATGGTGATCTTCCAGATTCCAAGTCTGGCGTTGTGTTCTCCTATTTGAGGGAGAAAAAAAAAATAGACTTGAGTGACAGCTTCTCCACGTCCCATTGACTTCACGAAGAAGTACCAAGTCTTCCCCATAGCACGCTGAGTTCTTAATGATCATCTCTGACCACATTCTGACTCCTCTGATTCCACCCAAGGCCATGGCTTCTCCCTGGACCTTTCAGGACCCCATCTAGAACATGATCTCAGAAAAGCTTAGAAGAGTTCAGTTGTGATGAACTCTTTGCCCCACCATATTCAGAGGCCTTTCTCAGAACGTTCTGATTCCCTTTTCTTCACCATTACCACACGAGAGTCATTCATTCTTCATTACCCCGTGGGCTTTAGGGTTGGGCAACCCCAGCTTATAATGCGATTCTTCCATGGCCCCTGGGAGCCAGTCCCCTCACCTGACTTTCCTTATCCATGAAGAGGCACAGGTAACTGGATCACCGGGGCTCTCAAGGATTTGATACACCAAAGCACCAAGCATGGGCCCTGGCATTCAGGAGTCACTGGGTTGACAACCTGTTCTCTCTTCCTTTCTCATCAGACCTGTGACTATTCTACCCCACAATCACTACTCAAAGCATCCATGCTTGTTGCATATGACCCCATATTGGCGTTCCACTGATCCCAGCCTCAGGGAAATCCCATGCCGCATAGATGTTTTGGGCAAAAGCATGGGAGGTTAGCCTGATGTTGATGCCCTGTGAGATATCAGCAGGCATTTGAATGCAGGGACAGTAACCATCATTTCTACTGCTCCTTCTGGTCCCTTGGCCCCATCCCTGAGGGCAGGGGTGCCACTCTAGGGCAGGCAGACAGTTCTGTAGCCTCCCCACAGTAAGAGTCCTTCCCTAACCCAGGGCTGGAGAGATGGCTCAGCAGTAACGTGTTTGCTGTGCAAACATGAGGACATAAATTTGGTCCCCAGAACCCCACATGAAAGAGCCAGGCATGGTAGTGCACAGTTGTAATCCCAAAGCTGGGGAGGGAGAAATGGGTGGATTTCCTTGGGTTTGCTGATTGGGCAGCCTAGCAAGGCCCAAGTGAAAGGGAAAGACCCTGTCTCAAAAAGCAAGATGCAGAATTAGCTGAGGAGCAATGCTAGAAACTGACTTCTGGCTTCCACCCTCACATGCATGCATGTATACACACGCGCACATAACATGAGCACCCTTTTACACATACACCAAAAGAAAAAGAAGAAACTTCTCCCCCATCTTTAAAAGCTTAAGCCCTAGTAGAAAAACTGGGACAATTACTCCCAGAGATTCTTCCTGCTCTGCTTGTCATTGCTCCAGCTTGAGTAAAGGAGGAGGCTCAGGATCCGCCAATACAGGACCCCTCTGAGCCTAAAAACCACGGTCTCCCTCCATGGGGGCACCAGCTGTGGGAAACGCATTCACAGTTGCAATTGCTTTGCTTCCCAGTAGAACCAGAAATATTTAAGGAACAGGCAATTAGCACTTACCAGAAACATTATAAAATTACACACAACTTGCTAACAAATTTTCACATCAGTCTGAATGTCTCTTTGCATCCCGACTGAAGCCTGGGATCTGGCAGCCTGATGCACAATCTGGGAGGCTGACCCAAGGGAGGAGGAAGTACATCTCCCCCCCTCCCCTGCTCCTGGGGAGATGGAGGTATAGAGGGGTGACGATCATTCAGGAAGGGTGTCCAACAACCCAGGGATTTGTGAGAGAAATGAGATCATCTTTTGACTCATGTCTTATGATGTGTTAGAGACACTATTCGGGACACTGGGGCCGTAGGGACAGGGCTGTCTCAGCCTTCACCCAATTTGTAGTCTGTTTTCGCCAGCATGGAGTAAATGGTAGAAGATGGGGAAATCAAAAGGAGTGGCCTCTGCCCTTGTTGGAGGGCACCAGGGAGATGAGTGAAAGTTCTTAGGGGACCCGAGGTCAGAAGCGGAGACTAACTTGAAGGGCCCAGAACAGGAGTATCAGAGTCACCCGACAGAAGGAATATGTTGGCTGGGAGACATGGTTTGTTGAGGGGGTGGGAGGCTGGGAGACGGCTCACTAGGCAAGTGCTGCTGTGCAGTAATGAGCATCTGAGCTTGGATGCCCAGAAGTGTGTAAAAAGCTGGGCACAGAAGTGTGCATCTATACGCCCAACCCCGAGGAGGCAGAGACTGGTGATCCCTGCCCGCCAGCTAGCCTTGTTGAATCAGTAAGCTTCGGGTTCAGTGGGAGATCCTGTCTCGGAATATACGATGGGTAATATTGAGGAAGACACCTGATACCAAACTCTGGCCTACACACAAGTGTTCACACTTTGCACATGTGGGCATGCATAGGAGCATACACATGCATACACACATGCACACATATGAAAGTGCAGACTCATGCATTACACACCCCCACGCCCCCACAGAGAGAAAGAGAAAGAAAGAGAGAGAGAGAAACACAAGACATTATTTAAAATTCAAATCTCTGCCTGAATCAGGTTCGAGAGTGAGTAGGGAGAAGGGGCCAAGACTGCCTCTGAGGGCAAGGCTCCTGTCTCCTTCTCTGGCACATAACTGAAGATGGGCACTGGAATACTTCCTGAAAGAGGCAGCGTTGACCAGGGCTTAAAAGGAAGCCAAGGGCAACAGCCCAGCAGAATCAGCACCCCTCCTCAACAGATGTTAGTTAGGTGCATAACCTGCCGCTCCTCACCTGCTATTTTCAGGATACCCTCGATGCTACCTGGCATCCCCAAACTGCCCCTCTTGGGCCCTGGCCCCATGTGAAGTGGGTTACCTACATTTCAGAAATGCTGCCTGGATCCCTGACAGGTTAAACATCAACTGGAGCGAAATACAACAAACACCCTGAGTGGAGATCACTGGAACAGCAGAGCACTAACGGAGCTCCTGAGTTGGCCTAATGAGTCTAAGGAGGCCAGGATTGGATGTGCTCAGGCCGAAGATGGCTCTGTCTGGCAGCCAAGCAGGGGGTGTTCGTTTTAGAAACAGCAGACAGCAGGTGCCTAGTTCCTGCGTGGACGATCTGGCAGGGCTCTGCAAACAATGGAGACCATGCTAACAATGAGGAAGTGCATGTTCCAGGTATCTTGGCCCTGAACTTACACATGCCTAAGCCCGTTTAGCCCTCACAGTGACCCTGGTCAGTAGAGCTGTTATTACAATCTCCATTTCATGCAAAACAAAAACTAGATGTCAGAAAGAGTTGACAGCGTGGGCAGGTAGATGCTTCAGTGGAGAAAGTGTAAGCATTAGGACCTGAGTTCAGATCCCCAGAACACACCCAAAGCTGGACACAGTAGCATATGTCTGTGAGCCAAGCATTTCTGTGGCAAGATGGGAGACATAAACAGGAGAATTTTTGGATGTTCACAGGCCTACGAGCCTGACATGTGGAGCAGACAGAAGGACTGTTTCAAAAAAGGGGGGAAAATGAGGACCAGCACCCAGACTTGTCCTGTAACGTCCATGAGTGTGCCATGTCATGCATATCCCCACACAAACACGCTGATTTCTAGAGTGACAATCTAATCCAGGCCTACTACATAGCGTCAAAACCAGGATTCAGGTCCAGGGCGCTGTGGCCTCATGGCCATCATTGCACTACGTCAGCTCCCCACAGAGCACTGTTTCCTGACATGCACATTCCAAGGTGGACACTGGTCAAAGGTGGGCCCCAGGGTGGTGGGAGACAAGGACCCTATATAAACAGGAAGTGCAAGTTAACCTGAAGACTTTAGGAAACTATGGGAAAAGTGAGCAGGAGACCATCTGACCTGATAAGTTTTCAATGATAAGTTTTCAATGATGTACCACATCAAAGAATAGGGCATAGAGAAGTGAGACAGAGACCAACCAGCTAGATACTGCAATCCAGACCAGAAAATTATGAGGCCTGAGTTGAGTCCGAGAAGAATTCGAGAAACAGGATGCCAGGCAGCTTAAAGGAGCAGCTGAGAAGGGTCCCATTGGAGTAAGATGAGAGGGGAGAATCTCCCCACAAATATCTGACTGTGTATCATTCTAGCACAGGGTTCAGAGGTCAGGCAACACCGGGCTTTCAGCACCCACTTTGCCTGTCATTAGGCACCATTTCTACACAATAAACATTTGGTCTACCTTGTACATTGCACCAAACGTCTACTGTGCTTCCAGCAGCGTGCTAGGTACACAGAGGTCCATGATACCTGAGCAAGCCATGTCTGCTTCCGTAGTGCTTACCTCCAGGGGTGGGCGACAGGGGCAAGGAGATCATGGAGCTGGTATAGGGAAGGTTGTCAAGTTGGGGACTCAGCTGGTACCTGATGCCTAACAAGTGGTAGATGCCAGGTGGGTAATATTGGTCCTTTCTCCCCACTGTTCTATCCCCAGTGTCTAGGACAGTAACCAGCAGAATGCTCCTTGAATGCACAGATGAGCAGCTACAAAGGCACCACAAAGGAAAAGAGCATTATGCTGGCAGAGAAAGTGGGTGGGTGGCCTCTAAGGTGTGGTCTGGGGTTTGAAAGTGTCTTGGAGGAGGTAACCTGAGGAGATCGTGTGAAAAGCAGGAGATGAAGTTCTACCTTGGGTTGAGGCACCATGAAGAAGTAAAGGAATGGACATAGCCACACTCTCTGGAAGGGCAACAGAAAGCAGTTTAGGTTGGGCACCCCCAACCCCCACCCAAGCTCCCTCCCAGCAGTTTCCCTTCTCAGAGAACATCAAAGGACTCAGAATATATCGTGGCACATGATACCAGCCCTTCTGTGCAGACATTGTCATAAAAGAGGATTCCAATTTAGAAACAGAAATTGAAAAGCCCGAGAAGACGGGGAGAAACCTAAGCGTCTAGCAATGATGACAAGGCTAAGACAACCAGGCAGAGGAAAGCAACTAAAGCAAGTCCAGTCCCCCACAGAATGCTAAGACACCTTACAGTCCACCTCTGAGGCCTCCTGGCTTGCTTTTGGTGGGCCCAAGGGGGAGGGGGCACACACTTACAAAGCGAAATTGGGTTAAACCAGATGATAGGGAAAATTGCAAGACTCATTTTTCTCCGAGTCAAAATTGCATTTATCTATTTGTAATTCTGGGTGCCGACATCAGGCATGGCTGGCATCTGGCCAGGCAGGGCCTTTCCTCCAGGCAGATGCACATGGGAAGCCTCTGTCAGCAGGCAGAGCCTCCGTTTCTAAGTTCCCAGTTCAGCTGAGGAGAAAGCCTAGGACAGAAAGCAGCTTCCTGCTCCTCTCAGAAATAGGTCCCCAGTTCTCATTTCTCATCCCTCCATCTCTAGATCTGAGTTCTTCAGGGAGTCCATCCTTCTATACTCCTCCTCCTCACAGCTAACAGCTCCTTCCCTCATACTTGATGACCACCATGTTGGAGGAGGCTCACGAGTTCCATGTTGACCCTTCCCCCCTCAGCATAGTTTTCCCCTTGGACATCACACATCCTCCAGCCCTGTGCCTCCTACTCATCACTGTCCCTTTCCCTCTTTCTTTACCTGACATTTTGCCATCTCCTTGTCTCTCAGATCTCCATCTTCCCACTTCCTTTCAGAGGCAGGCCTTGTCCTCTAGCTCTGCTGGTCATGCCACCTGCTCTGGGGTTCTTTGACCTTTGGCTCTCTCTCTTGGCAGTCCTCTAGCCCCCATTTGGTTTCCTTGGGGTCTCCATTTCCACTCCTAGCTCCTGCTCTCATCTTTTCCATCCTTGCTCCATACCTTTGTCATAAAAGAGGATTCCAAGCTAGTATCCAGAAATGGAAAGTCCAAGAAGGCGAGGAGAAGTGGTAGCCACAGTTGTAGCAGAAGCCTCAGCTCCAATTCACAGTCAGACCCACCATCCCTCTCATGTCTGTGTGAGCAAGGCAGGCAGTTCTGCCAGGCGCTATCCATGCAAGAGAATGGGCTTCATCCTTACCGGGCCATGGCTGCACGGCCGTCCACTGAGCTTCAGGCTACTGTTCGCTAGAGTGACAACTTCAGAAGTCTTCTCAGTATCCTGCTCTCTGCCTGAAAATTCACTGCTGCAATGTCCTTGTTCACTCCTGTCAGTGGAGAGAGTCTCTGCCTTGGTCGCTCAGGCCAGCCGGCCAGCAGGCACAGGGACTCTGCTCCCTCTCCCTCTGGAGCCTCCAGCTGCCCTTCCCCACTTCTCTGACCTAATCCATCTTCATCACCATGGCCAAACTCATCCCATCTTTAGAATATTTTAACCACCATCTGAAGGTGGGTACCTAAGAGTTATGACCTAACACTTCCTCCTTTTCCTCTCTGTCAAGAAACGCTTTCTTTGGGAGTTCTCTGATCCTCCCACGGTGCCATTGCCCCTCCCCCTGGACGCTGGCTCTCATGACACTGGTCCACACAGCAGCAGCGGTGATCTATACTCCCTTCCCATTGAGCATGGACTCTCGCAATACTGTCCATCGTGTCCCATTCAGGGATCATCCCACCTTGCTTGATTAGCGTCCTACTTCTCCCGGCACATGTATGAATTACGTCTTCAGATTTTGTACTTCTGTCCTAAACTTGAGATCCAGGTAACTGTTTCTTAGTAGCAGTTCCTCAAAAAAAAAAAAAAAAAAAGAAGAAGAACATACCCTTGTAAGCCTTCGCGCCATCTCCTGCCTCCTGTGTTCTTGTCTGAGGGGACTACACCCTAGTGGCAAGGCCAGACCTGTAGGTATGGTAGACTTCCACCCCTCCCTTACTCCTTCTCTTTGGGAGAGCCCGTGGCTTCTTCCTACTCCAGACCCCTCACATCTTCCTGCTTCTCTTCATCTCCTCTGCCTGGACCCAGTGTAGGGTACCATCAGAACATCCCTCACCAACACAGAGGCTCCAAAGAAGCAAGGCATCTATCTGCCCTGGCCCCGACTGCATTCTCTACTACCCAGGTGGCCCACATGAGACTGACAGTCCCAAGATTTGTTGAGTGAATGAATGTGAATGCTCTCCCAGCCTCCAGCCAACTACTTCTAGGCCATTCCCCAGACTGGGGTCAGAGTGAGCTTCCATCCATACAAGTAAAGGAGAATCCTTTATCAGCTTCCATCTACTGACCATCTAAAGTCCAGTCTGGCACCTAGGTCTCACAAGGCCCTTTCATGGGCTAGTCCTGCCCATCAGGGCTGTTCCTAGCCTTAGCTCTACCTGGCAGAAAGTGCTTGAACTTGAAGAAGGCAGGTGCCCTGGAAATGAGGAGCCCTGGAGCCAGGCCACTGTCTGTGGGTCTCAGATCTACCACTTCGAGCCCTATGGCCTTCCACAGTCCCGTATGTCTTTCTTCCTGTTTCTTCCCTTAAAATGGGAGAAAAGAGTGTCTTCCATTAGAGATACTGTAAGAGTGACGTGAGTTTATATGTAAAATGTTCGCAGTGGCTACTGGCTAGAGTCAGTGTGCAAGTCGGTAGTTCTATAAATGAAAATTGGTTGTGATATTAATGACTCAGTAGTTTTGTTCACTGACAATGGTGCATCTGGGACTTGGCCTGGCTTCTTCCTTCCACCCAGAAAGCCCTTCCTCTCCGTCTCACTGCTGAGCCTTTTACTGCTGCCTCTTCCATGGTCTTAGGCCTCAGCACAGATAGGATCCTCTCCAAGACTTTCTCTGACCCAGGGCTGGGATTCCATGAGATGAGCAGGACACTCGCCTTAAGTACACAAGTTGAGAGTGGGCCCCGTAACTCAAATTTTAGCATTTGAGACAGTGTTTTTTTAAATCAAGATTGTTGTAAAGAAGTCATGGCTTTGAAAAAAAATCGGTGTTTTAATTGAAGATAAGCCGAGAGAACAGGATGATAGTTACGAGGAGTACGTAAGCCATCCAAGTGCAGGGTTGGCGGCAGTATTGGTTCTAAATGTTACATATGCTAATTATGATCTCCTTAAAAAAAAACACTATATTGTGTTACGATTGAGCAGTCATCGGCATAATTGTAATGAAAAAGAAATTTGTCTGACTGAGTCCTCCACCACTCAACACTTTGTGTGCCTTGCTCTCTGCACCCTCATTTCAGCCTGAGACCCTACGTCATGGGCCAAGTTTCCTCCTCTGGATGCTCCAAGTTGACAGGGACTATGTATGTCTCCAGAGCCTGGCCCAGACCCCGGCACACAGCAGGTGCTCCTTATATGCCCTTGTCCTGCTGATACGGAGAAATTAGGCAGGTGTGGTGATGCACAAAGAGATTTGACTACACAGTGGGGTCTGAAAAGACCACCTCCATCCCCAAGTGCATGCTCTTTTGAGGCAGTCAGAGCATCAGACAAGGTGAAAGCAGTGACTCGGGCAGACGTACCCCACTCGTATATTTCGCATGGCAGGACCTCACTGGGGATCCCTAAATACGGGTTCTGTCTTCAGGGGCCAGGTAATATTTACCGTCACTGCCCTGATCGGTTCATGAATCCCAAAGAGCATGTTTGGGGACCACTGAGAGAAGGTGGGTTCTGCTGCTTACTTCGTCAGCTCCCTTTGTCACATGAGGCTGTTCTTCCTGTCCTTTAGATGACTGGAACTCTGGGAATCTGAAGCAAGCCCTCCCTCCCTTGGAATGCTTCAGTGTGGCCTAAAGTCAGCTGCAGCAGCAAAGGAACATGCATATATGTTTGGCCCGTGTGTGTGTGTGTGTGTGTGTGTGTGTGTGTGTGTGTGTGTGTGTGTTTGTATAAGGCAGAGGGCGCTTGAGATATGAGTGAGTTGACTTTTGCTGAAGATTCCTGGTGCTTGCACATGGTGATACTGATCCCTACATTCTGGGATCCCTAATGTTTGACTTGGAACACACAGACACACACACACACACACACACATACACACACACACAGTCAGTCTCTACATAGGATGCTTTGTCCTGTCTTCTCTCAGCAGACAGTAAGAGGTCCTGGCTTGGGGGATAATGTGATATTCTGGAGCCTGTGCATCTGCAGCTGAACCTCTGTAGCTCTGATCAGTTCAGAGAAACAGCTCCTAGGAAGAAAGCTTTTGCAGTCACACAGTGACTTCTGGAATGCCTTGGCTACTGACCACCCATAACAGCATCCACTGAAAAGACAGGGTCCCTTCCACCTGAGAGTCCTGGAAACTTACCCACCACTCCCCCAGTGACCCCAGGCCCCACTCTCCCAAACCTCAGGTCCTTCATAGTCTCCTTTCACCACTTGATGCTTTCTCAATGACTTCCTGTCTCCTAGTAGGCCATCTTCCTCCTCCCTAGATGGAGCTCCCCCTGACAACCCCCTTCTCTCTCTCAGCACAGAGCAGGGTAAAGGGTAACTCAAGTACCTCTAAAGATGCAGCCAGGACAGACTCCTTTCCTGAGGCACCTGGGTCCTGGATGACTGCCAGGAGAGGAGCCCACCTTTCCCGCTGAGTTCCATCACCCCATGCTGTGTCAGCCCCACCTCCAAGGATGACTCACCAGTTGGCGCAAGGAAACTTTAAGTGTACTTAATGCACCGTTTGTTTCTTGTTATCATCTGCTACTGTCTCAAATTGAATCTAAAAAAAAAAAAAAAAATCTTGAAAGTGCTTCTGTGTCAGAAGGCAGCCGGTATTGATTCCCACTTACTCCGGTTTGCAAGGAGGACAGGCTGTACAGGGCGGCTGCTTCTTGCCTGTGCTTGCTCACATGCTGTCACTGCGCAGGCTAACTGCTCTTAAGACTCTCTCCAGCAGTGTTCACAGTCAGATGCAAAGTGAAACTCAGGCAGGATGTCTCCAAACTTTGGGACACGTTAGCTCCTCCTCGAATAGGTCTGTGCCAGAATTACAATTAAAGAATGAAAGATTCATTCTGTTGCATTATGTCACGGGGATAGTGCTGGACCTTGATGAGGCTCCATCCATGGCAACGGAGCTTGCGACGCAGTTTGTTCATATCTTGACAGAGCAAGAGGCGAAGAGTTCAGGTCAAATTGAACCAGAAGCAGATGTCCCTCAAGGCTCCCTCCCAGCAACCAGCTTCTGTTAACTAGGTTACTGCCCCCAGAAGTTCCGTAGCCTCCCAAAACAGTACTACCAGACGGGGACTCCCAAGTATTCAAAGGCATGAGCCTGCAAGGGAAATTTCACAACCAAGACTGTAATGCCCCCTTTCACAAATGAAAAGATCCAGGTAGCTGAGATACGGTATGCGGACACAGAGTCACAGGCATGTGATAACTGAAGGCCCTGCTTTCCCAGGACCCTGCTCTCCAGGTCTCTTGAATCCCATGCCCTGACTCATTGTAGGAGGATAGCAGAGCGTGCAGTGGGGGACACGTACCTATAGAACAGATGTAAAGTCACATTTTCGTCTCTTGTTTTCTGTCTTCTTGTCTTTCAGAGATTGAACAGGGCAGTTGCGGAGACCCTGGGGTACCTGCCTATGGCCAGAGAGAAGGCTCTCGCTTCCGCCATGGTGACACACTCAAGTTTGAATGCCAGCCTGCCTTTGAGCTGGTGGGGCAGAAATCAATCACGTGTCAAAAGAATAACCAGTGGTCAGCTAAGAAGCCAGGCTGTGTGTGTAAGTGAGCAGGGTGGCCACTTCTGGGCTCCCTGGAGAGGCAGGCTGGATCCCTGACTAAGGCCCTGTCCTTGAAAACCTACAGCCAGTACCCACATCTCCTTTGGGGTGGTTTCTCTTGTTCCGAGAAAGGCGGGGGGCTACCTGGGTTCCCACATCTAATGTAGACTACAGCTCTTGACCTTTGGAGACCTTTGCCATAATATAAACAATCAACGATGAACCCTTAAATGCAAGGTAGAGACTGCTGAGCATGGCCCATGAAGGTCAGAGCAACACATTTCTCCTTCTTGTCACCACTGTGACACCATGCTATTGTGGGGTGGGCAGGATGTCTCTGGATTGGTAGATGCTGTACCAGCCTTGGAGTGCTACAGGGATCTGAGGCCTTGAGGGATTTGTTTCCCAGGATCACTGCCTCGTGTGTGGCATGAGGGAGGAGGATTGCAGGTCTTTGCATGGCTGATCTTCTGGGGAAGAGGTTAGAGTTTTCTGTTCCATAGAGACAAGAAGGCAGCCCATCGTCTTTCTTCTTGTATGTGTTAGACGCACTTTGCAGCACCACAGGCATCAAGAGTCATTAGTCTCTTAGTCACAGTGAGATTTTAAGTGTGAGGGGCTGGTGGCGGCGGCAAGGGGAAGCTAGACACAGTTGGTGTCAGGAAGTCTGAGGTTCTGCTTCCTATGGGCTGTCAACTCTTTTTTTCCCTAGCCCTCGGCTCTCAACTCGTCTGGCTCTCAACTCCTCTGGCCCTTTCCTTGACTTCTCAGGGAAGGGTACTCTGACTGACCTTCCGATCATCTGTCCACCTTAGTGGACATCTTAGGGCCTCTGGATTCTGCATGCCGCAGACTGAGCATCCTTTGGGGATGGGGAGGGGAGATCCTATGAACCTCATCTCCTTCGAGGAAAGTGGCTGGATGAGTCTGGTCATACTACAGGGATTATGCTGCTCAAGCTAAAAATAAATGCTTTTTTTGGACAAAGCATTTTCTGTGACTGATAAGTTTATGCAAAAATTCTTCAGAGGTTTAAAGATCAAATCACTCTTAGCTCCATGTAGAATAGCTCTTGGTGGAAAAAAAAATCAAATTGCATGATATCTGCCCAGTTCTCTTCCCGATGTAAGTTGGAAGCATTGTCTGCCAGTGTTGGCTCCACTGAGTGCTAAGAACCGCGGGGTAATGAGGATAAGGGATGGCTGGCAGGGGCAACCAATGACTCTGACAGCACAGTAGGACCAAGCCAGGCAGAAGGGCACAGAGCAGGCCATGTGACTGCTGGCCCTAACTAAGCTGGCAAGGCAAGGCCCAGACCCCATCTCCCAGGCAGCATGGAGCTTAATGTTTGAAGTTCATCTTGGTAAAATGAAGCCGGAACACTGGAAGAAGATGAGCTTCATGGGCAGAAACCTGGGGTGATCAAAGTTGGAAGGAGGTGTACTTACGGGGAAACTGAGCTCCCAGGCTTCACAGGCCAAACTGTGTCGAGCAAAGAGGATGCAAGCTCGGGGAGGGTAGCGGAACCACTGGAGGCCTCCAGGAAGATGCTTAACCCTGTGTTTCTAGAACGTTTTTTCTAGAATCTTCTCTAAGGGCCGAAATCCTTGAAGTGTTGCCCAGCAGGCCTTCATCTCCAGAAGCGATGTGCTAAATTCTGTTCACAAGTAGCTAAAAGGAAGAAGACTGTGCTGTCCTGTGGGTCCAACCTGTGTTCTCTCTATGGCTTGGAGCAAGGGTGAAGGACTGAGGCTTGTTAATAAGAACTGCAAAGCAGGCCCTCTGGGCATCTGGCATGAGGAGCTAGCTGGAAAGTTCTGGGATGGAAGAGGACAGTGTGTATCTTCAGGCACCTCATTAGTCGGCTGTGTCTGCTCACTTGGGTCTAGAAGTCCCTTGAGTCCTTGAGTCCCTTGGCTTGAGTGGAGGAAGGCAGGTGGAACCAGCTCTCCCCACACTCTACCCCACAGAACAAGCCCCTCTTTGTGGCTCACCAGTACAACAGCCTGCCATCTCTCTGCTCTCTGCCAAATGCCCAGTCCCTCAGCTCATACTTCCATAGATCCCGGATTTGCCCTCAGGACGCTTGTGGTTTGGTACTGAAAGAATAGTGATGAGGTGACTCAAGACCCCAAGCCTAGAGACCCAATTCTTGCCCCTCGCTGAGCTTCGCAGCTGCAACCGGGCCATCTTCTCTCCATGTTGGGTTATCTTCACTGACCCAACAGGGTGGTCCTCCATTCTCACTCCCCAGAGGCTGCATCTCCAGGATCGTATTTATAGCCAAAGATAACTGTAACAAGAGAGGAGGCCCCCACACTTCCCACGGTAAACGCCTGGAAACTGGTCCCCAAACTGGGTCATCACAGCACAGGTCACACTTTGACTGTGATGCTCCAGCTCCCAACTCTAGATCAAACGCACGCACACCATAGTTTCTGATCAGTAGAAAGGGGGCAACGTCTATAAATGTCTGTAAAGACCTAAGGTAGTGAGCTTGCCTGTCTGTGTCGTAGAGTGTTCCTTACGCATACACACACGGGCACTGCCAGCCAAAGGCGCTCACCTGGAGAGCCACCCCCACATCAGTCACAGTAAGCATCAGCATAGCACTTAGCCAAACAATGTTGCTCTCTCTTTCAAAGGAGTTGGAAGGAGACCGGGGAAATTCTTTTGATGGACAAAATGTCTTACAATCGTTATTCAAAGAAGTGTGAAACGCTGCAATGTTCTTCCTTCAAAAATGGCTCCTTCCTAGGGAGTTGCCCTGTGGAAACCACACACATCCACCTTGGTGATGCCGAGCATTTTCTGCAGTGAGCGCCGACTTGAGCATCATTCCCTGGCTTTTCTCAGCAGACAACTTTCCCCATCTAGGGTTGCGGGATGCGGCAGGATGATGCCTCTCATGCAGAAGCGCTCCAACTGAGCACTCAGAGCTCTCTGTGTGCTTCCCTTTGCTCTCCTGTCCTCCTGAGCCAGTCTACCTCTCCAAGGACCCCTGCTCCATATCGGCCCAGAGTAGAAGCACTCTCCATACAGGCAGCCATGCTGACTGTCTGTCCCATGCCAGGTGCCAGGTACAGAGGTTCAGAGATGTTCTATCTCTGCTCAGAGTTTGCTCATCGCAGGCTGTCCTAAGGACGGGGGCCGGGAAAGGGAGCCCATCTTCCTTACCTCGAGGAAGCTCTGTTTGTTTTAGCCTCATCCTTAACAGAGATTGCAGGGCCTCTTCAAGGCATCTACAGGCGCATCTTCAGGCAGTAGTCACTGCCATTTCAGAGAGACAGTGGGAATGAAGACACACGTAACTGTGAGGGTGGTTCACATAGTCCTTGATGCTTTGTTGACAGGCCAGCAGAGCACTTCACACTTCATAAGGAAGGCAGGAAACCAATTATCAGTCCATTAGCAACCACTTTCCAAGAAGTTGCCCAACAGCTCTCACCAGAGCCTGGCCAGGAGCACATAGAACCCTGCTTTCCTCTCCGTTTTCATGAAGCCATAAGACAGTGTGGGTCTTAATTGCTCAGGTCTTAATGGATAGGGTGCATGTGTGAAATGAGGAGGTAGGGCCTCCCAGGATATATGTGATTCAAAATATGCATCAACAGCAAAGACTTGAGGGTTTGGCCAGGGAGACTTGAACCCTTGGGTGCCTGGGGAAGATGCTGCAGAGGATGCTGGGATTGAGCTTGGCTTTGAAGATAGGGAAGAAGGGTGCCTCCCAGTAGGGTTGCTATGAGAAACCCTACTCATAGGGTCTCATCTCTTGGTATCTGCCTGTCCTTTCCCTAGTTTGCTCCCAACCCCCATCCTGCCTCCATGCTGGAGAAAGGACTGGGTTGGATCACAAGGCCATCAGGATACCTTTTCAGCTGTTAGAAGTTAGTTACCCCAGATTTTTCAGGCTCTGTAATGTTGATAACTTTGACCCAGAGACTTGTTCGATCTTGTAGATTGCTTTAGCAACATCTCTGTCCTCTACCACACTGAACACCAGCACCACACACTCCACACACCAGCTGGGACAACCAAAAACATCTCTATGCCCTGGCAGACATTCCTTGGTGGAAACCAAGATAAAGAGCTATAGTGTAGGGTAACTTCATCTTGTAACATTATGATGGTGAGAGAGCATGTGTCAGGGAGGGAGGAGACTGGTGGTTTTTTTATATGTTTTTATGTCATTGGGAAATTGTGAATCTTCCCTACAATGTTTGCGGATCATTTCTTCCCTCTGATTATAGATGGGAAAAGCAAGTTGAGGGGGATAAGGTACTAACTCAGAGGCTGTGCAGCCACCACATGGTGGGAGAGAATCCGGGGCATCCATTGACGGAGCAGCAATCAGATACTAGATTTCCTCTCCCAAGTGTCATTGGTTGACCTCCATCACACCAGATTCCCAGAATCTGTAGGCTCAACGGGGAAGCAGGGACAGAGAAAGAATGCGTAGGATAAGGTACTAGGCTGGAGTGGTTGGGTTTTTCCAGGAGGCAAACACAGTTCTTAGGGGTGCAGCACCTCCATGAGGGGTTAGGTCCACGACCTGAGGGAAGGAGCCCTATTCCTCACCTCCACTTCCATCTCCTCTCTATCCGTCTTTATTTATTGAACCAGCTCTCACTGTAAAACGCCAGTGGCACAGGGGTGTGTCTGTCCCCAATTGCACTCTGAACCGGAGTACCACTGAGGGTAAACCCCATGGGAATATCATGCTCCAGCCCAAGGGTGACCTTTGCCCATACCACATGCAATGACTCTGTATCCAGAAGCACCTACAGCTTAGGGGACAATACCCAACATAGGACTTTGGTATATTCTAGAATTTTAAAGTGTATGTAAATAGGATGATTTCAATGCAATTTTCAAAGTTTAAATAAAGTCCTCTCAATCTCCCTTCCCTAAGAGAAAAGCAGTTTCACACTGATCCATCCTTTTTGTCTGCTGAAGGTTGTCTGTTCCTCCCATCTGTGCGCGCCTTTCTCGTGGTCTCAATAGCATTGGGCATACCAGTTTGCCTGCTTGCTTTTAAAGTTCACATGATGCTGTGTACCTTGCTGGGGGGGGCTACGTGCCTCACATGCTTACATTTCCTAAAACCAGTGGAATGTTCTGTCTAGTGGATGTGCCAAGACTCACTCGACCAGTGGTCTTCAATTATTTTATATAAGATTGTAATGAAAACCTTCATGCATATGGCTTCCCCCTCCTTATTCTCTGAGGATAAATTTCCAGAAGTCAGGTGACCTGGCCAGTAAATGAGCACTTTTTATAACTCTCTATAAATATATACTTTTATGTAACTATCCTCACGTATTGTACCCATTCATAATGCCCCTAGCTAAACGTATTGCTCTAGTATTGCTAGGTATGCGGCCTTCTTGTCAAGACGTGTGGCCTCTCTCTCTCTCTTTCTCTCTCTCTCTCTCTCTCTCTCTCTCTCTCTCTCTCTCTCTCTCTCTCTCTCTCTCTCTCTCTCTCTGTGTGTGTGTGTGTGTGTGTGTGTGTGTGTGCTCATCTGCCTTCACCTTTCCAGAGATAACAACTTTGTGGCTTTCTATCCATAGGTGACATATGAGATAGCTTGTGACCTTTAACAGCTTCATTAGCCCTCCATATTTGTGTTGCCCTTTTTAAATGTGAGAATTTAATAAGTACATATTGAATGTACCCCTAAAGCATGCATCCATTGATTTCTGGGAATTTCCCAAGATTCTTAAAAGGGCTATGAATCCAGGAGTGAGGGGCACAGTGCTTGCCCCTGGAAACTCTCTGCATGGAAGACAGACCCAATTTTGTGAAGTGAAGCCGTCTCTCTGGGTCATATTTTTTGGGGGTAACAGGCACACTTAGGCTTGCGTCTATGTGAGTCTCACGTACTGGTCTGTGTTCAGCGGCCATCACCACAGATGCTGAGCAATGGCCAACTGACTAGACATCATCGCAGTTCAAAGACTTGACCTGAGAATGCCGGGCAGAATTGGGGCTGTGATGGAAAAGGGGATATCTACATGGTAGTAGTGACTTCTCAGAGGACCCCTGGGACATGTGTAGAGCTGTGCAAAAGGAGGATGTCTCATGAGCACATGCATACAAATGCAAGCATGCATGTGAATCCATGCACACATAAGCACACACCTGTACATCTATGTACACATACACACACACCTATACATCTATATATACACATGTACATACGGGCATGCACATATAAGCATATATCTGTATGCAAGCACATGCATACATGAACATCCATGCACACATAAGCACACCTACACACACATACGCAACATGCTCTCGTGCATTGATCCTGAGTTCTTGGGTGTGCAATGTTTCCTAGAGATTGTAGGTACATGTGGGTGAGGGACAGAGGAGTCTAATGACAGTAAAGTCTGTCAGGAACCTTGGACTCCCGTTGGGAGCGGACTTGAAAGGGGTGTTGGGTGTCCTAGAATTTTCATCCTGGTCATTAGACAAGGCCATCAGTCCTAGATCCAGCCATGGGTCCTCAGGTGCAGGTCCAGGAGGCTTGTATTTTCCTTTCCAGTAGGAAGGTGCTCATTCCATTATGTGGACAGAAGCTCCGTGTAGCCTTCCCCGCCCCAACACACACACACACACACATGCACACTTTACCAATCTTATACTCATTATTTTTGTGTTTGGCCATTTTGTGTTGTAAAGTTGTTTTACATTTCCATGCAGACAGATTCCTCAATATTTGTGGTTTCTTCCCAAAGCTGACAAAGTTGTCATTCTGTCACGAATCCGAGAGACGTTTTGTTCTATTTTTAGTTATTTGTCAGTGATTTGACTTTTAAGCTGTAATTTGTTAATCCATCTGGAGTTTATTTGGATGAATGTATAATATTGTCCAAACTCTTAGGCAGTCTTCCAACATAATTTTTAAGTAATTCTCCTCCCTTGTGATCTGGGGGAAATAGATTGTTTTATCACGCTCCGAATCCTCAAATGTAGTTAAGTCTCTTTCCTGAGTCACCCTTTGTTCTCTCAATCTGTGTTTGTCTCGGCCCTGGTGTTGAATAATTTTAATTGTTGTTTTATAATATGTTCTAATATCTAGCACAGCTAAAAATGACTCCTTCCTCCCTTAATTATTTTCTCTTTCAGAATAGTCATTGTTATTCTCATCTGTTTGTTGTTCAAGATTAATTTTAGAATCATTTTGTCAGAGTAAAAATAAAAGCCTCTTGGGATTTTGAGTGTGCGCTCCTGTTAAACTATAAATTAACTTGAAGGAAATAGACGCTTTCCTAATACACGGCTTCGCACCTAGACACTCGTGTGTCTCCTGCCTCCTCTGCTTGCACTTGTCTAAATATAGCATCTCCATCATGGGCTACGTAGAGGCCACAGCCATAGCTCCCTAGCTCCTAGCTTTTTGCATGGCCCTGCCCACCTCTGTACCATGCGCCACGCCCAGGTGAAATGCGCCTCTCCTTTGCTCCCAACTAACTATAGCCAGCACCTGGTATTTTCCTGTGAAGACCCGTTTCCAAAATTTTCAATTTCAGATGTCCTTTCCTTTGGCCCAGAAAATATGATCACTGTAAACAGAGTCCTCGGAAATTGCCTTTTTCAAAGGCCCAGAGCCAGGGTTGGGGTGGGCCTAGATCTGAAACTGTCAACCTGTGTGAGCTCCCTTAGCTTGAAGAGATGCCCTCATTCCTCCAGGCTTTCATTGAGACCCACTGACTGCAGCGGCGTCGAGGAAATGAGCCAGGAACTTGGGGAGTCCCAGGGTACTGATCCCTCTGTCCTCTAACCCTCAAAGACTTGGCCACTGAGAACCTGTGGCCTGGCCTTGGCAGCAATGGACAGAGTGGGGACTGGCCTGTTCTGTAGGTGGGCCCCATGAGAGCCGGTGATGGGGACAGGAGGTAGGATGTATATCTGTCACAGCACCAGACACGGACGTGATGGTCATGGCTGTGAAGCATTGTGGGGCCTTGAGGTCAATCTGGGTAAGGCAAGACCGGGGCTGAGAAAAGTCTAGGGCTGAGAGAATTGGCTCTGGGTAAAGAGTAGATTCACTCCATCATTATCAGTGTGTACAAGGAAGGAGTCAGAGCAGGCCGGGGTAGGTCCCATAATCACTTGTTACCTTCGCATTGGAATAGGCATGGGGAGAGGAGGCTTCTGAGTAATAGAGTCCACCTCTGCGGCATGCATCCATCTACCAGGCAGGGGCCGCAGTGACATAAAAGTGAATTTCTGAGAGCAAAAACTAGAGAAGAAAGCAAGAACTAACTCGGGAGAGCCAGTGCTGGCTGGGACATAAGCATTAGGAAGGGTCATCAAGAGAAGCACAGTGCTACTGGTAAGCTGTGCTCTTCCTCAAGTGACTCTGGGACCATACCACACCTCAGCCACTGGCTTGTGGGAATGGAATGTTCTACTCAATGTGTTGTCTGACCTAGATAAGCTTGGCTTAGAATCTGGCTATAAAAAGCGAGATCTGTGGGATATAGGTATGGAATGTTGGAGCTGTTCAGAGGCAGAGAAGGCAAAGGCTCATGATGGGTGCTCCCTGCATGCCTTCCATTACAGTGTCCAAGGAGGTAGCATCAGGCCAGTGCTGACCCTGCCTATCGCTTGCTACACTCACTGCAAACATTTTGTGGGTTAAGGGTGACTCTGCTCCGTCGGAAACAGACCTAAACCCAGCTCATCATTAGTGGCATCATTCGTGTGGACATTTCAAATGACAAACCCCCTGCCCTCGTTCTCAGAAGTTTCCAGTTCACTGGGCCCAGGGATTATGCCTTCTAGAATGTTCCTAAGTGATCTAACCATTAAGGCACATTTCCGAACCACTAACACGGAGCACCTACTGTGTGGCAGTTGCTTAGGGATTTCTTTAGGAAGGTTCTGAGATGTTTGGTCCTACCATGACACAGCAGCACGTGGGATGTGACGCCGTGTCATGTGAAGTGACGTATTACGGTCAGACATTGGGTCTGGCCAGGTGGTGATCTCCTGGAGTCTAGGGAATAGTAGCCTTCGTGCTCTATCCTAGCAAGGACAGGATGCACACCCCCCATGACTGGTCCTCACATCTTGTAGTGATTTTCGGCTTTTGTTTTGTTGAGGAGAAGCAGAATGGTTGTGGGAGGGTCTCTGTGCACTGAGTACTGTGTTTGCAGTGAGAGAATAGAGGAGATGGTTCTCCCTCGACCCTCTGGCTCGGCAGAGCGGTCTCCAAATTGCTACAATGGTATATGTGGTTCACAAACCGCTACAGGGACTCTTCTAGTTGGCAGCTTTCTCTTCTAACCCCGGAATCTATCTAGAACTGAACGGAGAACATAGCTGAATTCAAATCCTGGCCTACACGATTAGGAAGGACTGTCTGAATGTAACAGGGACTGGGGAAATGATCTCGGCTGTGGGTGTCTAGCCACGCACAGTCACCAGCACTGTCATTCTCACTCCTGCCTCCAAGTGTGTGACATCAGGTCTTCTCTCTGTAAAATGCCCAGAGACCTGGGTGTGCCTTCCTCTTGATCTCTCCCACATCTGCCTCAGGAAGCCATAGAGACAGAGGCGGAGCTCCACAGACCAGCTTCTGTTCTCCCGGCTGCTGTGTCGGGACTGGAGTTTGAAACCCTGCTAGTACCCCTCCCTGTTCTTTGAGCCCTTTAGAGAATCCGTCATCAGCCTGGGACTTAAGAGCAACATTTTTGGTTGTGGTTTTCTTCAGGCTCTGCGGTGCTCAGGAAGGTTCCTATCTCTAGGACCATTGGGTATATGGTTGACCCTCCAGCTCTTCCGGACAACGGCTGTCTTGTGGGGCAGTCAAAGAAAGGGGTTTCCAGAATAGGGCTGCTGGGCCTCACCTTCTGTATGAACTCCAGTAGACTCCAACCAAGGTCTTAAAGTCAAGAGTCCTCAGACTGTGTAGGTCTCTGTGTGGCAGCCTGAGCTCTTGGGGCAGGGGTAAATGAACTTTCAGATGACCATGCTAAATGGCCATGTGGGTTCTTCCTCAGTCTTCAGTGGATGGCAGCTTGGGGCAGGACTGGATGTCCTCATGAAGGTGTCTTGCTCAAGCTGCCTTAGGAAATATGTCAAACTCTGACAGAGCTCAGCGCTTGGGGATGAGAGCAGACCCGAAGGCCTCAGAGCCCCAGGAGCTTGGGCTTACAGCACCGATTGGGCAGTTGGAGATGTAGCCATTCCCTTTCTTGAAGTGCTGATAACTGATAAATTGATATTTTCTGCTAAGCTGATCCTGGCCTGACTTTCCAGGAAAATAAAAACTAAAGCTAACTCTAGAAGGTCACCTGAAGGACAGCTGGTGCCTGCCCATGTGACAAAGATATTTTATTTTCAGTTTTTGGTTTTTTGAGACAGGGTTTCTCTGTGTAGCTTTGGCTGTCCTGGACTCACTTTGTAGACTGGGCTGGCCTCGAACTCACAGGGATCTGCCTGACTCTGTCTCCCCAAGTGCTGGAATTAACAGGTGTGCACCACTGTGCCCAGCCACTCAGCATTCTTGAAGGCTGGCCAGAGGCAGCTATGGACCTCATGGGGGTGAGATAAACTTATGAGCAGCTGTTGCTGGGAACATGGAAAATTGAGTCATTTGGGCACTACGTTTTATCCCCTGTGTCTCAGAATCCCACTGCAGAATCTAGACTTAGAATATATATCACTCCAATTCGGGTTATTTAGTCTAGCGTCCCCCATGCAACTAGCAGAGAGCCCTTCTGCCCACAGAAAGGGGTGGCCTGCATCATCGTTGCTGACCAAGGCATGCACCTTCCCTGTAAGTGGGTTCAGTTGGAACCTCCTGCCTGGGTCTGGAGGAGAGTGAGAATCCAGGTTCTGAGGTCCCTGGGCTTGGTGAAGGCTGTGTAACAGGGAGGGCAAGAGGCGTGCGTGTGTCTTACCACCTCACTTGGACAATCTGGGTCGAGGCCAGCGGAAATGCTGAGTGAAGTGTGAGGGAAGACCCTGCCTCTTGTTGGAGACCTAGGCCACACTCCTTATTTCAAAGATCAGCAGAAACTGAAGCCTGTCCTCTGCCGCCTAAGCCCGGCTGCACCTAGTCTTTGCAAAGAAGCGGCAGCTTTTAGAAGTCATTGATCGGCTCTTTAATCGTGCAAAGAAAGGTCTCAGTTTGTGTAAAATGCACGCCTCTTCTCCCAGTCCACCAATGGGAAAACGGACGCCACATTGTTCGGGACTCACTCCTGCCCCACCTTGACATGGTGACTGGGGTTAGCTCCAAGAATTCATGGTCTGCTTTCAGGCTAAAACTCGAGCCCCACAGTTCAGGCTCGGCTGCTGAGCTAAGTCATACTGATCCCAGGTCCATCTCTGTGCTTTGTCTCGTGGGCTACCAGAATTTGCCATATCAGCTCGTAACACGGAGCCTAGGTTAGCATCCAAAAAGCTTATGAATGGTGGGGTTCAGAGACTGGTCATGATGGGAGGCTGGAGGCTAGGCCACGCGCCGGGACTGGCTGGGTGGGCTTGGATTGTGGAGATGTGACAGGAAGCTACCCTGACTTCCGGATGACCCCAGGTGGCTGACAGGTCATATCCTAGAGGTGGTTCTGGTGAAGGACAGATATTTGATACCAAAAACCTAGCCAATCTCAGAGGAACTCAGGGAACAAGGTGACGAGAACCTAATTGCCAGACCCTCCTGGAAAGCGTCAGTGCAGAGCTGGCAGTGACCAGAAGGCTACTGCCATGGAATGAGGGTTAACTGGTGACTGGGGTGAGAGAGATTGAGAGTGGGGTGACTGTGTATCCCCATTTGCTTCTGTTCTAGTGCCACCTTTCATTTTTTTTTTCAAGTTTCCTGGCCTTAGCAATATACGGCCACGCTAACCATGGCTCAAAAGACACCATGCCAAGCAGGCAATTTGGATACCAAGGGACATCTTGGCATGGGCTCTCTTCATACACTTTTTCAGAAGTATGTTAGTCAGTTTTATCTGTGGCGTCAACAGCCCCCATATCTCAAGGGGGTACCATAATCAGCATGGCTCGCAAGGTCCATAAGGGCAGTATTTGAACTATGGTTCTGTTGGACCCTATGTGGCATTCATTCTGGGACTCACGCTAAGTAGAGTCCCAGCCTATAAGTAGACTACTTTGCTTTCATGAATGCTCCAGAGGACAGAGCCACTCCCAACTGCCTCCCTCCTAATCCCCAAGCATTGATAGTTTGGAAATGTCTGGATCATGTCCATTTATAATTCCATGCTCTAAAACTCATCACAAGCCCAAGCCAAGGTCAGTAACAATAGGAAAAAAATGGGGTATTGCCCACCAGAAGGTAGAGTAGGAGCAGGGGAGAGGAAATGTCGCTATTCATTACAAAAAACAATGATTGCTGCATTAAATGGAAGGTAGAACCGTATATGCCTTGGTCAGCATTGTCTCTCCAGTGACTATCAGATGGGTAGAGTCTTGGCTCCCTGTTCTTCTTAGAGTGACTGTTGGTGATGTAGCTGTGGGTACTATGATATAGATGGAACCAACACTGTAAGAGTGGGAGTGGACTTGGTTTGGAAGATGCTTGGCCCTCTGGGGTCTAGGAGCAGCAGGAATTTGCTCTCTGGCCTTCAGTCTGCTGGAGTTGGAGCTATGGGTATTGTAGACCTGGAGTCAGGAAGCCTGATCTGCAGACTCTGTGCTTACGGTCAGGAAAGGTAAGTGTGAAATAGGCAGGACAGGACCTGCATCACTCTCTGGTTATGGTGCTTAGCTGTTTTATGGAGGAATAAGAGAAAATGAAAATGACCTAGAGAAAAAAGCAGAGGGTGGGCATTGCACATTTGCAAAGCTGCCAGCTCGGCAGTCTGTCTGGAATGTGGGACCCACTCAGGCTTTGGAAAGGGCTTTCATCGTTGTGAGTCTCGTGCCCTTGGAAGAGTCTGGACTTCATTCTCTGCGTAGCAGGGAGTTTTGGGGATGCTCTGAACAAATATGGAACACAACAGGATTTGTGATGTACAAAACTGACCGCCCAGATGGCGCCGACATGGAGGGTGGATAGCGAAGGAGAGAGATCTAAAGTTTGAGAGCAGAGAAAGGCAGTGTGGGGAGGGGCCTCAACCTCTGGGGGGGGGGGGTGACGAAGAGGTGAGACGTACAAGAGATGCTGAAGAGAAGCAATAAGAGAAGTTAATCACTGACGGGCTATGGCAGTAGCTCTCAACCCTCCTGATGCTGCGGCCCTTTAATATAGTTCCTCATGTTGTGGTGACCCCCCCCCCAACCATAAAACTATTTTTGTTGCTACTTCATAACTGCAATTTTGCTACTATTATAAACCATAATGTAAATACCTGATATGCAGGATATCTGATATGTGACCCCTGTGGAAGGTTCATTTGACCCCAAGGACTGTGGAGTAAGGGAGGGGGAGGCAATGGTATATTTGCTTGGGCTTCAGAGTTGTCATTCACAGAGGCTTTGGAAAACGATAAAGACTTTGGGTCTGGGTGCACATTTAAAGTACTAGTGGAATGCCTGGTAGAGACATGTGTCAGGAAGTTTAGGATTATGCCCACAGTGTGGGTCTGGGCATCTCTTGATTCCAGACACCTTTAAGGTCCTTGCATCAAATAGAACCGGGAGTGTGCTTTGAGACTTTGTTCAGTTCCTGTAGTAAGTTAAAACTCCTTCCTATGACCCTTGAGACCTTTGTCATCCTCTGCAGCTCACCATATGTCTCCTTTTCCGTTCACTGTGCTGTTCACTGTGCTGTTCACTGTGCTGTGCTGTTCCTGGAGTCTCGTGTCCCTCACATATGTCACACTCATTCTCCCCTCCTCTTAGGGCCTTGGTGTCTACAGTTCTTTCTGATGGGAGCAATCATCCTGGGGAGGTCTGGCTTCTTGGCATCAGGCCACAGTTCAAAAGCCACCACCTCCGCCAGGTCACCTCCTTACTGAAAACTTCCCATCCCACTTTGTCCACTCTTTCCCCCTCTGCCCAGTCCTGTGTTCTTTGTGCCCTATTAGGAAGTAAATGTCACTGGGAATAAGGATACGTTTGTGCATCTTTTTAGCGGCTGAGCCAGTCCATAGGATAGCAAATGGCACTCCGTTCCGCTGAAACTTGGGCTCAGTGGAGGCATGCAGAGGCCACCTCACAGGCAGGGGTAGAGCTTGTGAGAGAAGCCTCTCCTAGATGAGGTAGGTGAGGAGGCGTGGGTGCAGCAGGCTGCCCCAGGAGAGTAGGACTGGAGAGAGCTAACCCTGGACATTACAAGGTGTAAGAGTGAGGTAGGAAATCTCCAAGTGAACAGGAAGGGGCAGTGGAGGGAGAGGTCAGACATGGCGTGTGAGGAGAGTGTGGAGCTAACAGCTGATGGCCGGTGAGTGTTTCCAAAACAAGGGAAGAAACAGCTCCAGGAGTCAGGACACCAGTATCCAAGCCCTGCCTAGCCAAGCAGTAAAGCTTGGGCTGGAAAAAGTAAATGGAAGATACTGAGTTCAGTTTGTGGACTTCAGAGTAAGAGTCTGTCGAGTATGAATTGATGGAACAACCCGTGAGCTCAGGAAATACATGGTCAGTACTGTCCATATCTCTGGGTGGCTTCCCCAGTATCCTCAGAGGGAACCATGGTTGAGTGAAGTTAGTCTTACGTATAACAAGGAGGAGCCCCGCCAGGTGACTGATGTCACTGGAGACCTTCACACAGCTTCTTTGGAACTAACAAAGTTGGATGATAACTTTAAGCAAGCTCCAACACCAGAGAGGATAATTAACATATACAGATTACTGGGGTTGTTGGTCAGTTGGGAGAGTGCTTGCCTAGCATATGGGAGGTCCTGGATTCGATCCCAGCACCACATAAACCAGCATGGTTGTGTAATCTTGACATTAGGGAGGGGATCAGTTTAAGATTATCCTTAGCTGTGTAATGAGTGCAAGGCCTAAGCTACATAAGATTTTCTCTTTAAAAATGGAATAAAATTAGATATACAATATATAGTATATATGTATATACTGCAATATATATGTGTATGTATATATCAAAATATATTTCTGTATTATATGACATATATTAGAATATAATATATTATGTAAAAATATATATACACACATATATATATATATATATTCATACATATATATCCAAATAGGGCAAAAGAAACAGAAGGGACCATTTGTGATACTTCTGCTTTTAGCTCGGTCTTGCTAGCAGTCAACACAGATGCCTCAGTTTGCTGATCCAGAGACAGTGAAGCAAGCAGGCTCAGATTGGGTCACTTGCGCTCTGGTGAGCATTGCTGCAGAAAACCACCCAAGCAGGCAAATTGGCATTGCTGCAAGTTCACGGTAACCAATTCCAGTCAGGCCTGCAACAGTGCCCAGCAATCCATCTGTGTTCTCCAGTCTGCTCTCCCCTAGGTTGTGGAAACTGCTGCAAGCATTCCCTGCTCCCCCAAACCCACCCCAGCCCTCACATTGCCCTTGAGACTGACCTTAACTTCTGCTTCCCAGACAATGTACTCAACTTCTAACGCAAAAGACACAGGGACTGCAGGCCCCTAGCATCCTCTCTCCTCCATCCTGATCTCCTTTTGCAAGAGATGATCCAGCATTCCTGCCATCAAAACACCAGTATAGAGTATACATCAAGAAAAATATCTGGGGGCTGCAGAGGCGGCTCAGCAGTTTAGACTGCATCTGCTCTTTGGAGGGCCCAAGTTCAGTCACCAGCATCCACACCAGGTGGTCCACAACCACCTGTAACCCTGGCTCCAAGGGACCCAACATCTCTGAACTCTGGGGACACCTGTGTGTATGCATGTGCGTGCACTCATGAACACACACATTTAACTAAAAATTAAAAATAAAAAAAAAGACTTAACAGACCCCCATTTAGGCTTACAGTTTCAAGATCTTCAAATACCTTTAGTGTTACAAAAAGAAAAAAAAAGGTATCTGTATGTCCTAGGAGCATAGCTAGGATTGCCTAACATGTGTGACATGCTGGGTTCAGTTCCCAGCACCACATACAATGTGTGATGGTGCAGATTTGTAGCTCACGGTCTGGAGGGATGGGAGTGGGAAGATAAGAAAGTCGAGGCAAATACTGGTAAATACTGAATCTGAGGCCAGCCTGCTCTACATGAGACTGTCCCAAAGAACCCAAATCTTCCCCCTTCTGGGAGCCTTCCTGTCTGCATGACTCTTCTCTCTTTCTCCTTCGATGTCTTAGCTGCATACCTCAGTCCTGACACACCTCATATTTTTTTTTCATGCATGTTTCCATGCCATGTTCTTATATGCTGCTGCAATAACTGGAACTTAGCAATTTTTGTTTTCTATAATAATGTCCATTCTTCTATCTCTTCGTTGACCAACCTTGTTCCTTTGTGAGTTGTCTCTTAATTTCCTTGGTCAGTGTTTCTGTTTCGAATCTCTTTTTACTGACTTGCGGTTCTCCGCGTGTGGAGTGGAGCGGGTGTTTGGCTAAGATAACACAGTTGGGTTTCCCCTCCGTTTGCTCCTCACCCTTTAGCTTTTCTTTACGGCCATTTTTGAAATGCAAAAGCTTTCCACTTCTTCAGTGTGAAGCAATAATTGTTTCTTACGATTTCTGACTGTGGAACAAGGCTCAGAAATTACTCACCCATCTGAGAGCATATACAAATCTTCTGTGTGTTATTGGCCTCTCGATGGCCACACGTGTGGTCGGTTCTCTCCGGCCTCTCATCTTAGGATAACAAAGTCATGCCCCTGGACATCCACATCTTCAAGCAGGGTCAGTTAGATTTCCTTCTACTGCTTCTGTGACTCACTGAGTGAGATAACAGCCCTACCTCTTCTTGGTATCTTGTCCGTTTGACTGTTTGAACCCTCCCCACCCCCCCTCCCCCTCCCCCCCATCCCCGCTTACATGCTACTGTATGCTTTCTTTGTCTGGTTGCACTGATTTCTCAGTTGTAATCAACTCATGCAGATTTTTTCTCATTGTTGCTTTATAACAAGCATTAATACATGAAATTCAGTGTCTGCCCTGGCAAAGCCTTCCCTCCCCTGGGAGGAATCAGGTGTCCTAACTGAGAACCAGCCTCATCAATGAAGGCTGTGTGACTATGAGCAGGCCGCTCGAGCCCTTAGCCTTGACTTACGTGTCTTTAAAATGAGCTTATTCCTGACATCTTTCCCTTCAGTGATCACTGTTACGGGCACTCTGAGTGAGGTGATGACACTCTCAGAATGCCAACTGGCACCTCGTCTGCTGCCTTTATCTGTTTATTCTAACAGGGGAAGCGTTTTTGTAAGTCCCAGGATAAATCATTGCTGTGGATCTTACCTAGAATTCAGTTCACTTTCTTCTCTGATGTGGGATAATTGTAGTCTTCACAATGTCACCTTTCTAAACCAGGGTATTGTTTCTCTGTGTGTGTTTGAGTGTGTGTGTGTGTGTGTGTGTGTGTGTGTGTGTGTGTGTGTGTGTGGTGTATGTGTGGTGTGTGTTCCTGTGTGTATGTGTGTGGTATATATAAGGGGTGTGTGTATATGTATGTATGTGTTTGTTGTATGTGTCATGTATGTAAAGTTAGTGTACTTGTGTATGTGTGTGTGTGTGTCTCTGTGGTATATGTGGTATATGTAAGGTGTGTGTGTGTGGTGTATGTGTTGTGTGTGCACCTGTGTGTATATGTGTGTGCGTGCATGTATGTGTGTGTGTGTGTTTGCTGTATGTGTAGTATATGTAAGTAGTGTGTGTGTAGTGTATTTGGGGGTGTGTGCATGAGTGTGTATGTTTGTGCTTAAAACTTGCATTTTTCGTGTCTAGAGCAGGGTTGTTTTGTTTGGGGGCTGAGTCGGAGCAATTGGCACTTTGGGTCTTGCATGTGTGAGGAGGAGGGTGTGAATAGGTGTATCATCCCTCCACTGCCATGGAAATCTTTGTCGGGGGGGGGGGGGGTTAAGCTGCGTGGACATTACTGATGTGTCTGACACTGAAGCTCTGGCCCTGAATTGTCCCACCCGCTAAGCAGCTCCAGCACCTTAGGATTTTTTCTTCATATGAATTTCGGTAATTCAAATTTGTCTGGGAGATCCTTCAACAGGTCACAATTGTGTATTTATTAATATGTCACATACTATCTTTACTGAGTAGATAATCACCTTCATTTTATTAGAGTCTCCTCTATCATTTTCTGTGTATATATGCATTTGTGTGTGTGTGTGTGTATGTATGTGTGTGTGTTTATGGATCCATACAAATGTACAGAATATACTCTGTTTTTTGAGTAGATCAACTAGAAAATGTTTCTGGTTGTCACTTTAGAAACCAGCCGTTTTTTTCTGCTTTTACCACTTCTGAGTTCATTCTCTTTTCTCTTTATAATCCTGTTTACTTGCTGTCTTTGTAACTCCTTCAATGTAAACCCTCACTTCATTTTTATTTCTTTGTTATTCAATCATGGGTTAAGACTAAGAAACCCATGCCCTCCCTTCAGCTTTGGGCTGGCCGCAGCAACCTAGAGACATTGCGTTGACTGCTCAATTCTTCTTTCCCCTTTGGACTCAGAAACTTATTTGAAGGTTTCAAAAAAATAAGGCGTTTTTCTTTATTCCTTCACGGTTGATTTCACGGCTTTATCAGAGAACAGAGGTAAAATGTCACTGGACCTCTCCTCCGAGAGAGACTCCTGACTGTGAGTTGCTCCCACTGAGCTTGAGTTTGGAGTTTGGGTGGAGTGAAGGAGCACCTGCTGAATGCCACTCATGGTCCTGTAGATGGCTCAGCAGCCAAAGGAGGCACCAAGTCCTTAACTCCACTGACATTTGCATCCTTGCAAACAGAACAATATTTGTTCTGTGGCTGAATTTGTTTAGATAGCCTTGCAGCATATCTATAAAAGTCCGTCTTTTCAATATTCTCTGAGCATTGAGAAAGGTCATATTCCAAGCAGACATAGGGGCACAAGCCTGTGTGAGGCATTGGCAAACTGAGGCAGGAGGATCACCGTGTGTTTCAGACAATCCTGGGCTGCGTAGCAAGTACTGGACCAGGCAGGGCTACAAAGCAAGGCCCTGTATCAGAGAAACAAATGAAACCAAGCATGGTAGCGCATGCCTCGAAGTGCAGGCAGGAAGACCAGAAGCTCAAGGTCATCCTTGGCTGTCTAGAGAGTTCAAGGCCAGCTTGGCATACGTGATACCTTATTTCAAACAAGCCAAAAAGGTTGGGTTCCAAGTTTAAAGGCTAAAGGTATCATTTAACATACACTTATCATATCTTTTTGGATATCCTTCAACTTTATTTATTCATTTATTTTTGGTCCTTAGATTTAGATATTTTATTGTGTCTGTATTGGTGCCTTGGGGCACACAAAATTGTAACTGATGTGTCTTCACTCTGGAACCTTCCCATCCCATCCGTGTTGTAAATATCATCTTTGGCCTTTAAGTCTTTGTCAGGATTAGTGAAGGCAAGCTCGGCTTTATCAGCCCGTCATTTTAATTGGCATTTTGAAAACAGCGAAGCCTGGCATAAGGACCCCAGAAGGAAAACATGGTGAGTTTTCCAGCAAGCCACTTATTTTCTTCCCGCTCAAGATCAGTATTAAATTCCTATTATGTACAGTAATTACACATGAGGTTGTTAATGAGTTGAAGTTTTAACCATTATTATTTCTCCAGTCGGGGCCCCATGAGAGCCGTCTGACACAAAGCTTTGCTCAAGGTCAACGTCCTCAAACCTAGCCCGGTAGCCACACGTTGGCAGCGGAGCCTCCCAGTCTCTCCCTCTCCTAGGCCAGATGGCTGAAGGTGGTGATGAGACCCAGTTACAGCTCTTCTCGGTGTTCTTCCTCATTTGGGACACTGAGCTCTGTGAGACAGAGAGTACTTCCTGTGCCTGCCCTCCCTGAGACAGTCTGGGTCGGCCATATTCCTCTCACAGAGTCACTTCATCAGCCCTGGCTCTTTCACAGCACAAGAAGAAATGTCTTGGGGGCTCTCCAGAAAGCTCTTGACCTTAAAGAAGGGTCAAGAGTTGGGAGTAACAGAACAGGCGAGAGTTGAATGTTAAATTTAAAGCTGTTTGTGTGTGGTGTATGTATGGTCTGTGTGTGTATGTGTGTAGTATGTGTGAGTGTGTGTGGTGTGTGTTTACGTGTATTTGTGTGCATGGTATATGTGTAGTGTGTATGTGGTATATGTGGGGTGCGGGTGTGTGTTGTGTAGTGGTATGTGTGAGTATGTGTGGTGTGAGTGTGTGTATTGTACCTGTGTGTGTGGTGTGTGCATGTGTGTACAGATACACATACATAAGAGGCCAGAGGTCAACTTCAGGTGTCTTTCTCCATCACCTTATTTTTGACACTGAACCTGAAGCTCCTTGATTGGACTAGGCCAGCTGACCAGTGAGCTTCAGGGATCTGCCCATCCCCACCCCAAGTTTGGGAAGAACAGACTTGCCCCTGAGACACCTGCCTTGTCTGGGTGCTAGGATCTCAAGCTTCCCCACTAGCATGGCAGGCATGTACTCACCCCTCCAGCCCCTAGGAATTCTTAGCTCCTGGCTGCTGTTGAAGATCACCCTAATGTCTGTGCCCCTTTTACCAATTGAATAAGAGTATCGGGGGACCCAGGCATTGGTGAACTCTAACTGTCTTCCGGAGTAAATGCTGGGTGGCCCCTGGTTTCCCGTCAACTGTTTAGGGTCTCTTTGTCTTAGCTGTGCGCCTCACCTTCAGTCGAGAGACTTGTTTCACTAGCAGTAAACCTGTACACATTTGTTGTTATAAATTACGTTTTGTCTTCCTTTTAAAGCGCCCTGCTTTGCATTTCTTCTCTTTAAACATCCATGGCTTTTCCTTTGAATTCCACTTTTTTTTTCTTTCTAAATTGACTGCTTTGCTTTCTCCCCTTTCGGTAATTTTGAAGATAAGCTACTTCATATTCTATTACTAATTACACTTAACATCTTTAAATACATGCTCTAACCTATATTTCTCTAATTAACCACAGAAACTATAAAACAGACTTTCTTGCGAGATGAGGAAATTAGCGTATCTCCTTACTCCACCTTTCCCCATGGTATCAGTAGAATCTGAAATATTTTGCCCAAGGGTTCTGACTGGAATGATACTGTATGTGCTCTCTTCCAAGGAACATTTGTTACATTCACGTTCCATTTTACAACCACCTTCATAGCAGTTACCCACATTCATTACTGTGTTTGTTCTTTGCTGACTTTTTATTTTTTTATGAACCACAACTTTCTGTTACTTGAATTCTTCATTTTGATTCATCTCTTTGTTGTATAGAAAACCCCTCCAACTGGCACTTTATGGCATTTATGTGAACACTATATTCCCTGAAACCTTTGCTCTCTGAGAACAGCTTTCTGTCATCTTGACTCTAACAGTTCATCTGGATCACACCTGCATTATCTGACTCCATGGCTGTGCCGTACCTGGAGGGTCACTCCAGGCTATCTTCCCTAGGTTCCTGAGTTGACTCAAGCGTCCATCTACTTCCACAGAGCTTGGTCAACTACTTAGTTCCTTGAGTTTTGGAATGGGATGGCTCGTGGGGTTGACATCCTCACGTCACCTTTTCAGGGTGTGTGACGCTCATTGATTCATTCGGTGAGCATTAACTGTGCAGCTACCATGTGCCAAATGCTACCAGAGCCATTAGAAGTTCATGTGGACAGGATTTCTGCTCTCAGAATTATCTTCTGGGTGTATGTGTTGGAGTGAAGAAGGCAAGTCTGCAGTGCACTGACCAAGTGACAAGCTGATTGGCAAGATAAGCAAAGGTGTCATATATAACTGCCCTCAGGGTCCCAAACGGCACCGCCTTAGGGCTGAGGATGTAATGTAACTCAAAGCCTGGTTACATGCCTGTCTAGCACATAACTGGTTCACTTCCCAATACCATGGGGAAAACGAGGCAAAACGGTGCCTTTGCGTAAAAATTCAACTGTTAGCATGGTAATGCCAGCATGGTGATGCTAGGCATGTGTGCTAGGAATTAAATTCTCACAGCAAAGCTGTTTATGCACACACATCCTCTGCTCCAGGTCATCTTTGGTCAGTAGCCATGGTGTTTTGTTTTCTTTCTGTCTTTAGCCGATCTTTGATTTCTTTAACGGGCCACATGACTGTCTCCTGTCTATCTTGAAGGTCATGACCTTCGTATATCATTTGCATGATACTCCATCTGGACTCATCGGAATCTGGAGCCAGCGTGGCTATGTGTACACAACCCCGTCCAGCCTAACCTAGTGCTGACATCACGCCTGGGTGGACAGGTAGATCTTCTGCAGCCATGAGAGGCTTCCTGGAGGACTCCGCTGGCGGACTCAGACCCCGTGGGCATTCTTTGTTTCACACTAGGAGACAATGTGAGGTGGTGGCTGGGAGCTTCCTTCCTGAGGTCAGAATGCTTGGACTGAAAATTTGGCACTGCCATTCGCAGGCTATTGGGACCTTGGCAAGCCACCTGCTTGCCCTCTCTCTGCCTCAGTGCCTTCATTTTCAAATAAGAGTAGTAAAAATCCCTACCCTGCGGTGTTAGTGTGATAGTTAAACCGAGGCTTTGATGGAAGCACTTAGAACAGTGTCTATACTTAGTAAATGCTCAATAATAGCTAATAATCGCTACCATCAACTTCCTCTGGCACTACCTAAAAGTCTCTTAATGTCCTTCTCTCTCCTTGGCTCAGATTCTTTCTAGGTCTAAGCAATAATGTGATCAAAAAGATGAACTGGCTAGATCGTTGCGTCCAGCTCTTTTGCTGAACTGAATGCCAGGGCCTTCCAGCAGAGACTGGAAAGGAAATACTTCTTTCAGAAAAGAACATGGGTGGGGCAGGCAGAACCAGCATGAAATGCCACATAAGGAGTCTTGACTTCCTGTGTGTTTGTTTTCTTTGACATTTAGCAAACATGATTTTATTTGATTTTCATTTGTTTATTTGTTCCATTGTTTGGGGTTTTTTTTTTTTGAAACAGGGTTTGTCTGTGTAGCCCAGGCTTTCCTGGAATTCACTCTGTAAACAGGCTGGCCTTGAACTCGGCCTGCCTCTGCTTCTCAAGTCCTGGGATTAAAGGCGTATGCCAGTAACTCAAATGTATTACTCCAAGCCTCAATATTATTTGTGTATATGTGTGGTAGTGGATATATGTTGGAGTATGTGTATGTGTTTCTGTACAGTAATGTACTCCTGTGTGGGTGTGTGGGTGGATGGTGTTCATACACATGTGCATATATATATATATATATACATATATATATGTATGTACATATATATATATGTATATATACACATACATCCTGCCTTGCCATTTGAGGCAAGGTCTCTCCCTGGGACCTGGAGCTCCCCGGTTAGGCTACATTGGCTGTCAGCAAACCCTAGAAAATATCCTCTCTTGACCTCCCCAGTGCTGGGATTCCAAACACATACCACCACACCCTGCTTTTCGTACGGGTGCTAGGGATCATGCTCACGTCCTCATGAGACCGTGCTTAGCAACTGAGCCACCTCCACAGCCCCTAAGAGCTAATATCATTAACACCATGCATAGACAGCGGTGTTTAAAGGAGAACTTGCACAGAGGCCCCTGTTCATTTTTACCTCTTTGTAGTTCCGTTTGTTTACAATGAGCCCTCGCCATTCCTGCAGCCACAAAAAACTAAAGGTAATTTCATTTGGAAAGAAGTCACCCAGAAACCTACAACCCTAGTACAGTTTTTATTTGGGGGCTCCTGTCCAACCTTTATCCATATATAAACAAGCATTTAATAGCTATCATCAAGAGTACACGTATAATTTTATGACCTACTATTTTACTTAAAACGATAGTTAACACTCTTTCTGCAGGGTCGTATTTATCCCTTTAATGATTGCCTTCAAACTGCACCACGTTAAAGGCCGTAATTTACTTCCCTTTATTGGACTGACATATAGGTGGTCAGCGTTTTTCCTCTGTGATAGAATTATGTCACTGTCAACATCTTTGTCTCTGTGTCTCGTTTTCTTTTGAATTAATTCCTAGAGATTATGAGTCGGAGTGTTTGGGTGGTGGATGGCTCCTAATATGAAATCATATACTCCCTTCCAGAAAGAGTGCATCTACTTGAGTTGGCTCCATGCAATGAGCCGACAGCGGGGTCGAGTTTCTCTTTGTGCTTTCTCTCGTGGTGTGCCCTACATTTTCACAGTGATTCTACTTTCTCGCTTGACTCCTCTGAGTGCACGCTTTGCTCGACTTGGGGATAGCCCTGGAGTAACAGAAAAGCTTCTGCTCAATAATGATATGTTCCCCATATCATAGCTATGCTGTTCTTTTTCTCTTCATCCTGCATTTTTCTTTTAAAGTTTGGTTTAGTATGCCAGTTTGCTTTTCCATGCTCTCCCTCAACCTGCCTGTAGGGTCTGTTAGGAATTGGCGTGAGGATGGCTTAAGGCCTCCAGAAGGAAGAGCGGATCCTTGGGGTGTGGTGGGGAAAGGTGACAGGAAGTGGGCAGAGCATCTAAAACTCTGTCACAGGTCCCTACCCTGTTCTTCAAAGGCTTTGGCCTCTAACAGGTGGTGCTCACTAGCATTGTGTGGCTGTAGTTTGAAGGGGTTTAGAACCCCTGTAGATCTGACATGAATCATCTCCCATCAAGGACATTTAGAGGAAGAAGGTGGACATGGTCCTCTCTACTGGGAGATCATCACCTCTGTATCATTAAGCCATGGCCTTTCCTACTACCACAAACCCAGCTGAAAAGGGTCAGGGCCATGCCTCTTCAAGTCTGCTTGAATGCCAATTTCTTCCCCAGTATATGGAACCAAGGGCATCGAAAGCTGCCTATAGGGGGCATATAAAGGAGTGAGACTAATAGAAAACCAACTCTGCCATATCTGTCTTTTGCCAAAAGGACACTTCAGTGCTCTACCCAGCATGGAACCCAGCATGCCTCCTGCCTACAGCCTCAAGCCCAGCCAGTCCAGCCCAACCCCCGTGTCACTCATTCCTTCTATTTCTCTGAAGACTAAGAAAATGTTCCCAGTGTCAGCCCCTAGTGGCCACTGAAAAGTATGGAGGATACTCCCTGACCTCTACTGCTCTTCCTTTTCAGTTTCCTGCTTCTTCAACTTCACCAGTCCCTCTGGGATTGTCCTGTCTCCAAACTACCCCGAGGACTACGGCAACCACCTGCACTGTGTCTGGCTTATCCTGGCCCGACCCGAAAGCCGCATCCACCTGGCCTTCAACGACATTGACGTAGAGCCTCAGTTTGATTTCCTGGTTATTAAAGATGGCGCCACTGCTGAGGCTCCGGTCCTTGGCACCTTCTCAGGAAATCAGCTCCCCTCCTCCATCACCAGCAGCGGCCATGTGGCCCGTCTAGAGTTCCAGACTGACCACTCCACAGGGAAGAGGGGCTTCAACATCACCTTTACCAGTAAGTGCTCGGTCTCCGTCTGTCACCAACATCACCTCCACCGGTAACTCCACCCTCTGCAACAGTTGATGGTACATACCGCTTCTACTGAGAGAGTGGCTGAAGGTGCTTCCGTAGAGGTCATCAATGCAGTGGGCCAGCTCCAAAGCATGCCTTGCTGCTGGGTCAGGCATACAGGCATAGAGCTGTCTGCTGGGTCAGCTACTCATTTCTGAGGTGGGCCAGCCTGTAAGCACTTATTTCCACACATGTCTCAAAGGGCATAAAGAAGCCCAAATCTTCCCACTTTCTCCTCTCAGCTAGAAGCAAAGAGGCTGTAGGAAACAAAGTCCCCCTTTTTCCCCCCAAATCCCCAAATTCTCCTTCCTGTTGGCCACTTCTGTTCTGTGGTTTGTCTTGCCAGAGTCGCACTCTGATCATCGAAACAGGAGCAAAGGCCGTGAGCTGTGTTTCCATGACTGTTCCCGAAGGCTTTTTGCAGCCACTCACAAGTCATTCCTCACAGTCCCATGGTCCCTCTCATGGCCAGTCTGGAAATTTTCTCTTCAATCTCCATCCTGAGCCCATTGTCCAGAAGCAACCTGAAGTTCAGCAGTGGGTTTTTTTTTCCTCCCTATTTCTGTGTCTCCTGGATTCAGTGGACTCGGGAGATAGGCAGGGCCCAGAAACATAAAGTTTCCAGGGAGCAACAGTCGATTAGGAGGACACCGGAAGTAGTAAAGCCAGTGAAGCTGGCTGTGACTGAGAGTTGAGTGGGGCTGAAACTGGGGGGCTGTTTTCCATTGGACAGGAAATTCAGGCTGTGGTCTGGGCTCCCCCTGCCACACACACGGGAGATGCTCTTCAGTTGTTCGTCATCCATATCCTACTTTGTGGCAGAACATCTCTCCTTCCAACTCCAGCTTCCACCCTTGACACAAAAGCCTTGCTCCTTGTCTCATCTGCCCTTAAAAATTTAGACACCGTGGGATAGGCCATATGTGACCCAAACTAAAACCCTGCTCATCTCATCACCCATGTTCAGGGCAGCAGACTGACTGGAAATAATCAACCCTCCAGGGACCCCCTCATCACCAGGAGGTTCCTGCCCCAGTGACCTAGGGACAGACAGAAATAGAAGGGCTTTCTCCCTCCTAAGCATGTGGGTGTGACACTGATGGCTCTGGATGCTAGCTTCTCTATTCTCATACCCATACGTATGAAAGGAGCACATACGTCACTCATTCTTCCCATCTGCTTGCATGCTCTTAGATGTCGGGAGGAGCACCAAATCATTGCTGTGAAGGCGTGTACATGTGCATACAGAGATGTATGTATACATGTGTGTGCATGTGTACACATATGTGACTGATAGCATTTTAATTTCCAAGCCCCAAGCTCTGCTCAGCTCTCTGTGTCAACCTGATGGTCCTAGTTTCTAGTGAAGACGGGTGGGAGATGGAATCTAGGCTGAGCTAGGCCTTACATTTTGCAGAGAAGAACGTGGGGTTTCAGCACAGCTTGCGTTAAACCAACAGTCTTCTTGTCAGAGGCCTAAAAATTAGCCTTTTTAAAATGGTACACTGCACGCAGCCAGGGAGCCTGGTAACATCCTCAGAACTGCTGGTGCATACATGAGGCCTGGCTTCCCAGACAACATCTGGTGGAGGAAGACCAGGAATGTTCTTGGTGGAGATGGTGGAGGAAAGGCTTTCCTTTCATGCAAGGGTGGGGATCCCCTTGGAGGATAAGGGACTCGTGCTCAGGAAATACATGCTGTCACCAAACTCTCACCCATCAAGTTCTCAGCTTTCATTTCATTTCTGTCTCTGAATGACCCTGCAAGAGATGTGCAATACCCATTTCATAGGAAACTGAGGCTCAGTAACATGAGAAAAGTAGTCTAAGACCACATACTAATAAGAGAGACAGGTTCAATAGTGCTCACGGTGTCCTCTTCTTTCTTGGCTTACTCACCATGTTACCAATTACCTGGCAGAATGAGAAGCAGCCCTGGCATGAGGCAACGACATAAAGGCAATGGCTTCAGACAGGGCTAATCCCAGGGCGCCTACTTTATGATGCGTGGTGTCTATCAGTGTCACGGGACTGGAAGCCAGCATTCCGGCAGCAAGCGTGATCCCTTAACCATCTGAAATTTGGGAAGCATGGAATAGATTTGACAATGAAAAGACAGGTGTTCCACTTAGCTGCGTGGAACCTCAGTTTCCCCTCCGGTAAAAGAGAATAATCATATCTCCACAATAGAATTTCGATGTGATATGATTAGTTACCATGAGAAACACAGCTCACTGCCCAATCTGTCAGCATCCCTTAGAATGAAGTGTTCAGACAGGCTGAAGAGCAAGTTTGATGTGTGCCTGTTTTGTACCCAGTGCGTTCTGTCTCATAACCCCAGGGCCCCAGGTTCTGGGACACCCAGCATCCCTTCCAGTGTGCCTCACTCTCAAGGGAGCATGGAGGTCAGAGGCTGAATTTCAGCAGCTCATTTATTTTTTATTGATGTCCCTCTATGTACCACCTCAGTCTAATCACGACCTGAACCTCCCTTCCTCAGCCTTCCGACACAATGAGTGCCCAGATCCTGGCGTGCCCGTTAACGGCAAGCGGTTCGGTGACAGCCTGCAGCTGGGCAGCTCCATCTCCTTCCTGTGCGATGAAGGCTTCCTCGGGACACAGGGCTCCGAGACCATCACCTGTGTTCTAAAGGAGGGCAGCGTGGTGTGGAACAGTGCCGTACTCCGCTGTGAAGGTGAGTGGCTGTGGGCTAGGACAGTGGTGGTCATCCTTCGAGGCCAGGGAGAATGAGTGACCCCATCCACTGTGGTCCATCTCTGCAGTCATCTGTCTTCTCCTCCAATGACCCAGGGTCTCTCCTTGCCCTCATCCTGGGATGAAACTCCTGGGGAAAAGACTGATGTTCTGGAATACCAACCATCAAAATGTCTTCTTTCAGCTCAGAGCTCAAACTCTGACAGCCAGGAGGGGCTGGGTTTCCAGTTCCTGTCTTGACAAGTCCACTGCCCAACACACACAGGGATGCCACACTCTGTGCTTGCTCTATCAAGGCTGCCTCTTGTCTTTTCTTCCATTCCTCTCGTTCCTGGACTCTCCCTGTTCCATCAGCTGTGCCGCCTGGTAAATGCTGCCTTGAAATCGTATGGTCACTCTCCAGGTGATGTAGAGCAGACCAACTGCGAGACATGTGGCTCTTAGAAAGTGCTAGCCTCGTTACAACACCTGCCCAGGCCCTGTCGTGTCTCAGAGGAGTTTTGAAACTTCCCAGACCAGCATTTGGTCCATCTGAAAAGCAGACACAGATTATGCCTCCTTAGCACAGGGATCATGTCAGGTCTGTATCCCAAACACAGCGCCTGGCACAGAATCAACCCTCAGAAAGACTCAACAGACAGATGCGCCTGGCACAGAGTCAGTGCTCAGAGGGACTCCATAGACAAACACTGCATGTCCTGGGGGGGCGCATGAAGGGCAGCCATGCTGTTTGGACAGGCAGGGGCTGTGGCTTTGAGAGTAGAGAGCCTCTTCCTCTCCTCTCCTATGATAGACAGAGGATGGAAACCAAAGAGACCAGCCTGCTTACCCACCCCAAAAGTGAGAGGCCCCAGGAGGGGGAAGAAGGGAAAGCCTTGGAGAGGGCTTTGCCACCCAGCTGACAGGCGTGAGCTAGGGAGGGCCATCCAGGGGCCACTGGATGAGCCGCTTTTCTTCTTGAGCCTCTGGTTTTCCAACTGAAAAGCGGGAAAGAGATGGGAGAATGATAAAAGATGGCCATCCTTCAAGGGTCGTAGGCAGGGTAAAGCAAGCACTCCTCAGTATTTGCTGTGCTCCCGTTTACGTGTGAGCTCCAGGAACGTAGGACACCATCCTACGCAGCCTTACACACTCGGGGTGTCTAACACTTGACCCACACTCAGTCAGTGCTACTGAATGAATGAGCGAGTGAATGAATGAATGAATGATTTATTAACCAGCCACACCCCCCATTAGAAATGTGTCATTGGCAGACCTGTTGTCTCCACCTTACAGCCAACCAGTAGGGTCACTTTAGGAAAGTCATATGACCCTTCCGTGCCTCACTTGCCCCATCCGTAAAGCGCAGGTGATTCAGGACCCTCGCGACGGAGTTGTAAGCATGGCTGGCATACAGAGAACATTCAGTGTGTATGGCAGTTGGTGTTATTTGAGCTTGATTCTGACCGTTTCTTCATCGGGCTAGTCAGATCAGGAATTACTTCCCTTTGGGATAAGGTCTTACTTGTGTTTAAGAACATTAATATGAAAACTTTAGAGTGGAGCTGGGCGTGGTGCAACACACCTTTAACCCCAGCCCTCAGGGAGGCAGAGGCAGGCAGATATCTGTGAGTTGGAGGCCAGCCTGATCTACAAAGCCAAAACAGGACAGCCAGGGCTACACAGAGAAACCCTGTCTCCCAACCCCCCCTCAAAAAAACCTTAGAGTGGGAAAGAGAATTAAGGCCCAGGAACCCGCCCTCATCCCCTTGCTCCTTCCTTTTATCTGTGCCTGGTTGAGGCCCCAGGTTCTTCATCAGCATCTTGTCTATTTTTTTCTGTTTTTTTTTTTATTATTAAGTATCCCCACCTGGTGGACAATTAAATGCAGACACTAATGGTCTTGTAGATATTCCTTTAATTTATTCTGAGAGCCACTCCGGTTCGGAAAGACTGTAATAGGACAAGGTAGGAAGGGAATGGCTTCTAAATTTGGAGAGGAGGAAGATTGTCACCTGCAGATCTGAAGGCAGGAGTGGACAAAGGTTTGCTTAGAGGACCAGAGAGGGCGTATTTTCAACCTCACGGACCCTCAGGCCTCTCTCTCCTCAATCCCGTCACTGCCACTCAAAAGCAGTCGTGGGCTGCACATGAGTGGCTAGGCTGGGTGTGGCCATCAGCAGGTGCCTGTAGTTGTGTGTGATGAAACATCAGAGATGTCCTACGGAATGTTTGCAGGTACAAGAGGCCCCTTCCTAGCAGTGCCTGCATGTCCCTCGTGTTCGTCTCTTCCTTGTCTATGTTTCAAGGAAGAACCAAGTAGCCGTGCCTTTGTATGACAGGTGTTAGGCAGGTGTCACCAAACTGCAGGTGTAGATATTGTCCCCTACTGAAGCTCAGAAAGACAAGCCATCTGCCCAGCACCCTCCCAGCGTGTAAGAGATTGTGCAGGAATCCACACCTAAATTCTGGGCTGCCCTTTTAGGATTGTATCGCTACAGAGACTATAATATCAAACGTCTTCATGAAAGACTTCAAAGTATTCACAACGAGAACAAAAAGCAGGTTTTCTCCTTTTCACATCCCAGTAGGAAATTAAAACAAAAGGAAGCACATTGCCTGCCGCCAAAGACAAGTCTCAGGAACTGAAAATATAAAAGGAAGTGACAGTCGTAAGACAAATGTATCAGTTATGACAACAAAGGCAATTAAACTCCCCATCAAAAACAAAGACTCTCAAACTGGACCTAGGAAAACATTCAGGCTCGCAGAATTAACACTGGAAAAAAAGAAAGAAAGAAAGAGATCAGTGAGCTCTGATGAATGCTTTCATATTTCCGGTTTTAAAAGAATCTATCGTGAAAGTTTCAAACCATGTCTAAGTTTTAACTTCCAAAAAAAAAAGTAAAGCGCATTTCCCATGGAAATTTTTATTTAAGAATTTGCTGCAGCGGCTGGAGAGATGCCTCAGGAGGTAAAGCTACTGCCCAGTGAGAAGGACCTGAGGTTGGATCTCTGGCACCTGAGTCAAAAGCTGGGCTGTGAACATGGGGGTCTTCCTGGGCAAGCTCAACTTACAACTGGTATTTCTTCCCTTCACAGATGCTTGCCAACCACATCGTGTTTGTGCCAGGCACTGGGTTATGGGTTAGACCCCAGGTCTCTCCTCGGTCCTCTTACAGGGCCATTACCCCTTCCCTTCCTTTCAGCCTCAAGTACAAATCTGTAGCCTGCTGAGCTCGGGTCATGTGCCCATCCGTTTCCTAGCCACCACTACGCTGCTCTGGGGTGAACTTCCAGCATGATGGGGCATCCCTAGGGAAAGTCTGATATGTTTCTGTGATGATCTCTAGCAGGTGTAAGAAGGCCTACATAACAAGGTTAGGGTGGCTTTCTAGTCCGTGCACTAGGATGGACTGGCAGCTCTCAACTCGCTTGTTAATCTCAGAGACTATTCCTGCAGCCTGCCATTTCTTTTTAAACTAAATTACTCATATAACAGGACCTCTCTTGCCCTCTGAATTTGTGTGTGTGCGACCTGTGTGTGGGTAAATGTGCAAGCATCCCTGTATGGGTGCATGTGTGTTTGTGCAGATGTGTGTGCATGCCTGGATGTGGATTCATGTGTGTATATGTGCATGGTCACATGTACACACAGAGACAAGAAGACAGCCTCAAGTGTTCCTCGGATATATATACCTTGGGTTTTCTGTTTGTTTTGGAGGGTTGTTTTGTTTTGTTTTAGACAGTCTCTCACACACCAGAGGTCCCGTGTTACTTCTCAAGAGCTATCCACCTGTTTTACTGGACAGAATCTCTCACTCGGACCTGGGTCTTATCAGTTAGGTTTAGTTAGCTGGCCAACAGAGTCCCAGTAATCTACCCAGCCTTTGATGTGTGTGTGCCGGGGCTCGAACTCAGATCCTCATTCTTGCACACGAGCACTTTACTGACTAAGCTGTCTCCCCGCCCCTTGAGTTCTGAATGCTGCTGGTAGATTTCCTGAGTGGCTGGTGAGCATGATGCCCTCTCTCTTATATTTCTTCAAGTGGCACCAAGGTCTAGACGCTTAATCAGACATGGATTCCTCTTGTTGTTGCTGCTGCTTAATTACCAGAACCTTTAATAGGCAGAGTGTTGTGCCTCCATCAACAGCACGTAATGTCCTACTGCCTCTCTTTTGGGACACTAGGGGCTGTCTAGTGGACCAGCCTGGAGACTGCAAAATGGCAGGATTCTGTTGTTTCATCTCTTATAAGCTGGAATGCTTGAAGGAAACATGTCTTATGTTAAGATACAGTTCAAAAGGGGATCTCGAAGAAACAGCTGTTTTCTTTTATATATTGTTATTATTTGCATATTAATAAGTGGACTGCCTAATGTCTTCTCAGGGTAGATCATTTTAAGCATCATTAGAGGCCAGTGGATGTACATTTATCTTGTGTGTTTACAGTTCTCATTCTAACTGATGTTCACATTGTCTTCCTGGCTAGCAGGGACCTTTTGAGGGTGGTCCAGCCTCTTTTTGGACATCTCCTGCTCCTGACCTAGAGTCAGTTGTTTTCTCGAAGGCACTTTTTAGTGCAAATTGATGTTTAGAATCTAGAGTACTAAAGAGCACTTATTACTATCGACTTGCCCTGTGTAAGCCTTTTTAGTGAACGCAGCTGAGAAATGCTTTATCCAAGAAAACGTGTGTGGGATCATTTTCTTTCAAATAATGAAGCTTTTATCTTTTAACCTTAACTTCCTTGGTATCGTATTCACCTGGATTTTCACTCTTGCCCCCAAACGCAAGTCCCACACACCTTCATAACTTCCCATGCTGGGACTGTCAGAGTAGTGAAGACGGTGCTATGAACAGTAACACACTTACCAGAATTGGCTCATTCATCACCATCACCACCGCTGTCAGCGTCACCCTCATCCTGTTCTCTATATCCTTATTTCCTCAGAGGCAGGGGCTATCAAATTACTCCCTCTTAAAATCCCTTTATGTTCTTAAACATAAGTGCACAATATAGTACTGTATTCAGTTTAAGTTTTAGAAATTGCACATCAAATTTAATCATTTTTAATTATGCAAAGTGATTATATAGTTCCAGAGTTAAATCTGCCAAAACAAAAAAACAAAACAAAACAATGTACATTTGGGGAAAATAACGCTCTGAGCGTATCCCTTCTACCCATTGGGAATGCATCCCGTTCTCAATTTACCTGTTCGTTGATTGTTCATCTGAGTGGGTACTAACACTTGAATACCAATTTAACTTTTTAAAGTTTTATTTTTACTTCTCAGTTGTTTGTGTGCATATGCGTGTCTCCGTGTGGATCCCTGTCTGTGAGTGCAGGTGCCTGTAAAGGCAAGCAGAAGGTGTTCGAGCCGCCAGAGCTGGAGTTAATGGGTGATAATGAACTCTTTCCCCCTGTCCCCCTGCCCGCAGGTGCTGGGAACCGAGCTCGGGTCTTTTGCAAGAGCAGTACTCACTCTTAACTACCGAGCCATCTCTCTAGCCCCTAATTTAACTTCTGTATGACCTCTTCTTTGATAAATAGCATTAGGGCACCCGCACTCACATGCACACAGAGATGCGCTACGTTAAAAGTTAAATGAGTAGTAAAGTGTCGGTACCCACTCAGATGAAGCATAAGAGAAGTATGGTGCTACTGATCTAAGCGATGCTCAGAAGCTGAACTGTTAAAGAGACATTGCATCCAGGAGTCCTCTCTAGAGTCTGCCAGTCAAGGACCGATCTGGAATATGCAAGTAACAGAATGCAGGATGGAGCAGAAAGGTCCTTTGGCCACTACGTGTACTCAAGAAGAGATTAGCCATCTAAAGCATACTAGCAGAAGAGAGAAAAACCAAAATAGGGGTCCATCCAAGGAAGGATTTAAATTTGAGGCAGGGCTGCATTTATCTGTCTGCAGCCAGGGAACGTAACTCTGCCTTCATCTTGTGGCTTCCCGGAAACTGAACAAGGAGGTCAACATCCAGCAGCCAGAGAGGCTGGGCCTGAAATGACTGACAGCCAAGACAGAGGACCCGCTTGAGCCCTCTTGGTCACAGCAGCATGCACACCCCTCCCCACCTCTGAGGTCTCACACATGCGCTGAAGGGGGTGATTCGGGTGAGATGATGGATGGGTTCTGAAAACCAGAGCTACAGAAGTGACAGTACATGTGTGTGATTTAGTTCTCCATGTTTTATATTGCCACCATCTAATTACTCAGTTTCTCTAAGCCTCCAATCACAGAAATCAGAGCAATAATCCCCTTCTATAGAATGAGGGTAGTAACATATGTGCCTTGTTGCTTTGCAGTTTTCACAGGATAATCCACGCTAAGCCCTGACACCTGGCAATCGCTGGGTACCCTCCAGCTCATTCCGGTCTGTGTGACAGTAGCGTGCTCTGTGCTGCTGGAGGATTTGGAGACAGAGGTCTTCAGGTTAAATCTCAGCTCTGGCGTTATTAGCTTAATGTCTGTTATCTAGTGTCTTAACCTACTTGGTCTTGGTTACCTCCTTTGTAAAATGGGGATAATAACTTTATTAGCATGCATTTGGATGAAATAATAAAGCAACCCAAGTAAGGCATCAAGAGGTATTGACACCTTCTTCCTGTTATTATTACTATCTTCTTTTTCAATTAAATGTCTTAATTCGCTTTTCTATTCAGGATGTCTGGGCTAGGGCTGGAGAGAGTGCTCAGCAGTTAAGGGCACTAATTGCTGTTCTAGAAGAACCAGGTTCGGGTCCTAGCTTCTGCACAGCTACTCACAGCCACCTATAATGGCAGTTCTAGGAAATATGACAGTTTCTCCTGGCTTCTTCAGGCAATAGTACATGCATGATGCACAGACATACATGCAGACAGCACAGTCATACACGTAAATTACTAAAATGAAATGCAATGTTTTTAGGAAAAGAATCTGCGGGCTGAGGATGCGACTCAGTTGCTTTAATGCTTGGCTAGCATGTGCAAATCCCTGAGTTTGACCCAGTACTGCACAAACTGTGTGTGTGAAGTTGCATGCCTGTAACTCCAGCATTCTGGAGGCAGGATCAGAATCACACTTGGCTACATAGTGAGTTTGAGCCTGTCCTGGGCAGCATGAGGCCCTGTGACTAAAAAGAAAGAGAGGGAGGGAGGGAGGGGGAGAAGGAGAAGGAAAGGAGGGAAAGAAGGATGAAAGGAAGGAAGGGAAGGGGGGAAATTCAGCTTGAGGAACATCTGACTGGATTTTACAGATAATGACCTGGAAGCATCTAGAAGGATTTGCAAAGCAAGCAGCGCTTGGTGGTTCCTGGTGCTCAGGAGTTTTTGGCCTCTAGTAGGTCTGCAGTAAAAGGCACAGGAGCAGCGGTTCTCAACATGCGGGTCAAGACCCCTTTGGGAGTTGGAAGACCCTTTGACAGGGGTCACCTAAGACCACTAGAAAACACAGATATTTATCTCACAATTCATAAAAGTAGCAGAATTATAGTTATGAAGCAGCTATCAAAAATTTATGGTTGGGGGTCACCACAACCCAAGGAACTCTGTTAAAGGGTCAGCATCAGGAAGGCTTGAGAACCACTGGTCTAGGGGAAGCAGGAGCTCCTTGTCAGCCTAGAGACCGCTTAGTGTGTTAGACTGTTTCTGTGTTATCTTGCCTGATTCCAAGCCCAAGCTAATTACTCAGCCTCCGTGATCCTCAACTTCCTATGAGGAGGGAAGCACCAGCTCAGCTAGCGACAGTGGCCATGACAATGACAACAGCCTTAGTGTGGTGGTGGTATGGTCACCCTCCTCACGAAGCTTGGACAAGCTTAAGTGACCTACATTAGACTATTAAGCAACGCCCCCCTCCACCACCACCACCACCAGTCCAGACAGCTTCCAGTCAAGATGGCGGACTGTTTAAGATAAGTGTTTGGGTTACTTTTCTCAATACTGTGACAAAGCAACTTACAAAAGGAGCTTAAGGAAGGAGAGGTTTAATCTGATTCACAAGTGTGCAGTTCCTCATGGCAGTGAAATCATGGTACCGGAGCTGGAGGCAGCTGGCTGTGCCGAAGAGGGAGATGAATATGGCTACCCTGTTCTCTTTCTCTTTTTACTCAGCCCAGGGAAATGGTGTGTCCAGCATTTAGGGTGATTCCTCACCACCCCCTCAAGTAACCTGCTGTAGAAGTTCCCTCACAGACATTCCTGGAGGCTTCCCTCCTAGGTGATTTTAGATCCCATCAAGTTGACAATAAACTTTAGCCATCACAATGTTTACCATGGCTCATAAGGGGGCCCACTTCTCGGGAGTCGGATGGGTGGGGTTTCCATCTTGAGGCCTGTTTCCACAGTGACTGAAACAGGAAGAGGATATTTTGCAAGCCACTCGCTGGCTTTTAACATTTCCAGGTGGCCATCACTCATGTTCTCAGCCTATTGACTCAGCCACATGGCTTAGCATGGCTTCAAAAAGGTTAGACAGTGAAACCCGCCATGGGTCCTGCAGGAAGAGTGATGGAATAGCCCTGATGACCATCACACAGGATAAGAGGCTAGGACATGGCATCTGGAAGAAGGAGCCATGGGGAAGAGCCTGAGCAGGAGGCAATAGCATGCTTCATGAGACCAAAGCCAGCCAGAGGTGGGGTGGACCAGCCAGTGTCTTGCCGAATCACCTGCCCCAGACTGCATCCATCCATCCTTGTATCTATTCTTTTACCCAACAGCCATGGAAAGACAATTCTGTGTCACGTGCTATGCTAAATACTGAGCATCCCTGTTGGGGAAGACAAATAACACGGTATCCATGGTATGGTGAGACACAACACTGCCCTGAGCTGACCCCAAGTCTAGCCATTAGCTCCCTAGTGTTGATGGGAGGAAGTGGGCCTGGGCTGATGCCTCTGCCTCAGGCCCAGCAATTGAGTGGGGAACAAAGAAAAAGGCAGTATGACCCAAACATTAGCCCCACTGGAATGACAAACAGACTCTGCTGAAAGAATGTTCAGCCTTTTCCTTTAGGCCTTTTATAAAGCTGCAGACGACATAGCAGGGTTCCAGTCGGCGAAGCTCACAGTTCAGACTTTATGTAATTTTCTGTAAAAACAAAACAAGTCCTTGTTGGCTGACACATTTTATAGAGAGGGTTTGTTTGTTTGTTTGTTTGTTTATTCGTTCGTTCATTGTCTCTCAAGAAATCCTCTTTTCTCGCTCTGTCCCCCAGCTCCCTGTGGTGGTCACCTGACCTCGCCCAGCGGGACCATCCTCTCTCCAGGCTGGCCTGGCTTCTACAAGGATGCCCTGAGCTGCGCCTGGGTGATCGAAGCCCAACCTGGATACCCCATCAAAATTACATTTGACAGGTGCTGCTGACGGCAGCCTGGAGTGGGCGGGTGATGTCTCCAATGTGACAGCGTTGTGGGGAGTGTGGCACCAATGCTAACACATCAGCAGGGTGGAAGACATGGGCTTGACTGCCTGCATGGCTTTAAGCTTGAATTTAGTTGATGTATTGGGAATCTGTGTACCCTAGAATTACTAGCCCCTTAAGGAGAGATGACAAGCCAGGCAGTGGTGACACACGGCTCTAATTCCAGCACTCAGGAGGCAGAGGCAGGCGTATCTCTGTGAGTTTAAGGTCATCCTGGTCTACAGAGTGAGTTTCAGGACAGCAGAAACTCACACAGAGAAACCCTGTCTCAAAACACACACACACACACACACACACACACACACACACACACATACACATACATACATACATACATACACACACACACACACACACACACACACACACACACACACAGAGCAAGTAGGCACCATCAAATTTAGACAGAACCCACACACTCAACCTCAACTTCCATCCTAAATCCTGCTCAACTGCTCTCTTCGCTCCAAAGAAGTGCTCTACTTCAGCCCCGTGGTGAGAAAGTAAATATGAACCTAGACTTCCTCCAGGTGGAGCATCAGTGGCATGAAATTCATGGTCTGAAAACTGTCCTGTGAAGGTTGGCCCAGGAAGCACGCTGTGTACCGTGGGGTGCTTGCCCGTGCATGACTGCTGCACACTCTTTAGGGCTCTGGGCTTAAAAACATCGTTTCACAAATGTAAAAGCTAGTCTTAGTTCCCTAAGCCAAAGATCAGATTTGATCCCAGGGCTTCAGTGGATGAGCCCCTGGCCTAGAACATTCTGAACCCCAATAAAGCTTTTGTCTCTGGGTCTTAAGATGGGTTCTGGCCCGTGTTCTAGAGAAGACTGTCAGTGTGCTTTCTTGACTGGATGGGAAGGAGAATTAAATACAGTAGAGGAAGTCCTTCCATGGGGTTAGAAAATGTAGGCAAATTATATTAAAAACATCCTGTCTGCTGAAATCTCGTTGTCTGGATTCCCGGGTGAGGTAAGGCAAAAGATATGCTCTGGGTTTCGTCAAACCTCTCTATTTGCATCGTTTGGTAGGTTTAAGACTGAGGTCAACTATGACACCCTGGAGGTCCGAGATGGGAGGACATATTCTGCACCTTTGATTGGGGTTTATCACGGGACCCAGGTTCCCCAGTTCCTCATCAGCACCAGCAACTACCTCTACCTCCTGTTCTCCACTGACAAGAGTCACTCGGACATCGGCTTCCAGCTCCGCTATGAGAGTGAGTCTCAGTGGGTGGCGCAAAGAGGTATACAACCAGACTGACTTGGGGGGTGGGGGTGGGGGTGAAGCCCCTGAGTATATTCCACCCTGGGCCCGGCCCCAACCATCCTAGAGCATTATCTGATAGAAATGTGCTCACCGGAAGGTACCCCTTCGTTCTCAGCCTCCCACACCAGTATCCTCACAGCTTCCTCTGTATACGGGTGATTGGCTGTGGCCATACCTTGCATGATGGGATCAAGTGCCTGACTGACCCTGAACTTGAAGTCAGCTGTCATCTCCTTCACACCTGCCTTTTTTTCCATCATCTCCAATTCATCCTCTTGACTTAGAGGATTAACCTCATGTCGATACTTTCCAGATCGAATTAGGAAGTGCCATGGGTGTGGGCTGAGAGCATCATGAGGGCAGAGTCATTTGCTCACTCACGCTCTGTCACTCCCTAAGCCTGGACATCGTGCCTAAGACATAGTGAACAGTCATATGGTAGGTCTGTGCTGAATGTGTGAACGTGCCTGAGAGCCTTTCAAATGCCACCTCCCACCCCACCTTCCATGAGTACCAAGGGCCACCTTTCACGAGCCGGTTACTGGGCTGACGTCGCCAGATGTCTGTTTCAGCCGTGGCCTCTCTCTTCCAGCTATCACGCTGCAGTCGGACCACTGTCTGGACCCAGGCATCCCCGTCAATGGGCAGCGTCACGGCAATGACTTCTATGTGGGTGCTCTGGTGACCTTCAGCTGTGACTCCGGCTACACGTTAAGCGATGGGGAGCCCCTAGAATGCGAGCCGAATTTCCAGTGGAGCCGCGCCCTTCCCAGCTGTGAAGGTGAGGCACCACAGCTGGGCGTGTGTGAAAGAGCACCTTCCTCTCCTGCCCTGATAAACCAGGACCCCGAGTCACTGACTCCCCAATCAATGAGGTTGGCGGGTTTTGGGGGCACATGAAGGATGGTTAGGGGAGCTCTCCGAGACACTCTGACTTTCTCTGCCCGCTTCACTCCTGCAGCTCTCTGTGGCGGCTTCGTTCAAGGCTCCAGTGGCACCATCTTGTCACCGGGGTTCCCTGACTTCTACCCCAACAACTTGAACTGCACCTGGGTTATTGAGACCTCACATGGCAAGGGTGAGTGTTGAAGCCTGAGTCAGGTACCAAACTCGGTGGCCAGGACTCCAGGTCCCAGGTCAGAGCAACTTCCATGAAGATTTCACTACATGGTGACGTGTGAACTTAGCCTGGGTTTTCTCACCAGTAAGAAAACTTGCAGGAGTTGCCCACCTGTCTGTGTCACAGAAGCCGTTCAGTGAGTACTGCCTTAAGAGATCTCTCTAGTGACCAGCCATCAAATCCCATTGGTATGGACATGGGAAACTATTCCACAAATGAGTCTCCACTATCGGTTTTTTCCCAGAGAGACACAAAGACAAGACCTGGACATGGGACCATATCCATGCTTGACAAGACCCTACCACAGAGCTAGATTTTTCTGGGCCCTCTCTTTACTTCGAGGCAGGACTTTGCTAAGTTACCCAGGTTGATCTTCAACTTGTCATGCTGTTGCAGCTTAATATCAGAGATTGCAGGCCTGTAACGCCAGGCCAGGCTACTGTCATTCTTGGTAAACTTGTCTCAGCATCATCCCTTGGGTGTCTCTGAGAGCTTTGTCCTTGTCTTATATCCCAGAGGATCCGGGAGCTCCCTCTAATGCTCCCTCTTCCTTCAGATTCCGAGCATGGCACCCCCATCTCTCACACAGCTTCCTTATTTCTGGGGTGAGGGGGTGACACACATTCATTTGCCTCCCATCCCCCGCCCGCCCGCCGCTGCCTGTTCAGCTGCCCTAGCTGTTAGGAAACAAATGTAGTCCTGGGGAGTTCAAGTTCAAAGCAACGGTGCAAGTTACAAGTTAGTTAGCGCATACTGCTGACCAGTGTTGGTTGGATTCCACCCATGTGGCAGACGTGCTAGAGATCAGGAGGAAGCAGGCTGTCACAGCCTCTGCCACCAGATGATTAGTCTAACATCCCTCGAGAGGTGGCTCCTCCACGCTGCAGTTTAGCAAGAATTCTAACACGTAGGCTCACAGCTTTGGGTTTTCTATACTGAGAGTAGAAAAACCCGGGCATCTGAGTGTGACAGTCTGTCACTGATAATTGTGATGTGTGTCTTTAATTTAAAAAAAAAAAAAAAGCTCTGATCTAGAAGAATTAGCATGCAGAGGAGCGGGGTTGAAATAGAACAACCCTCCCAGATACCCAAATGTCACTATGGGCTGACAGTGTGGGGTGAGTACATTAGTCTGGGAGTGGGACACCCTTTACTCAGCAGGGGTACAGTAAGGGTCCAGAAATAGAGGCCTGTCTGTGCACATGCCAAACCAGACTGCAACTAAAGCATCATTTTGGAGCCACTGAAGAGGTTACATAAGCAGAATTTAGAGACAGTGGGATTGTGCCCCTGGAGAAGAATCTCAGCTGGTGAGACCCTTGCTTCGCAAGCTGAGGACCTGAGTTGGATCCCTAGCACTGGCAGCACTGGTGTGAAAAGCAGGACGTTGTGTCTGCTCACCTCTGTGACCCCAAAGCTGTGAAGACAGAGAAAGCAGAATCTCTGGGCCCCCTGGAGAGAGTCAAGCTAGCCTAATCGGTGAGTCCCAGGTCCAAGTGAGAAACATTGTCCCTAAAAACAATATAAATATGGAGGAACAGCACTTAACATTAATCCCTGACCTCCACATAGATACATGCAGCCTCCCCATACACGTGTACACACACACACACACACAGCTAAAAACCCCTATCCACACCTCATCCACAAAGCCACAGGGACAACAGCAACAGAAAGCCATGGATAGTTTTAGCCTCTGGTAGGATGTACCTTTAACAGAGATAATCCATAAAAGCAAAGGCTGCTAGATTCAATTAAAATTTTAAAATTGATAGGATTTGTATAAAAAATGCAAAGTCAATAGTAAATACACACACAAAAAATATCTGTGATGTATGTAATTGACTAAGGACTGCCAACCTAATGTGTAAAGAGCTCTTAAATTCTGTAAGAAAGCTCTGCCCGGCCCATCAGCCTGAAAAATGAGCAGACCTATAAACTAACACTTCATAATTGAAATACAAATTGAAAACATCAGCCCCGCCAATAATTAAAGACATGCAATTTCAGCCAGTAATGAAACACAGTTTCCCTTTCTGTGTCACGTCAGGGCATCATAATGCACGGTGTGGTGTGGACACGGTTATGTCCCTCGGCCTTACTGCTGACCAGTGTGGAGGAGCCTGGGCTTCTCCCAGCAGTGACCCAGGAATGGGAATCAGTGTAGCCTCTGCAGCCAGCCATTTCACTTAGTAAAACCGCATAGTCTCCATGTAGCTGTCAGGAAGGTTGTTTCATTTTAATTACTTCAAAAACTTAGGACCTCTGGCTGAGGTGGACATGCTTGCTCAATGAGCATAGGCACCTGAGCGCAGATCACTGCACTCAGGTGAAGAGCCCTGCATGCCAGCACATGAAACCCTCACTCTGTGGGAGCAGAGATTCTTGGGCAGTGCCGGCCAACTGTTCGCCAAATCAGTGAGCACCAGGTTCAGTGAGAGACCCTGGCTCAAATAACAATGTGGAGAGTAATAGGGGAAAACACCAGCATCAACCCCTGGCTTCTACACACATGTGCATGTGTGCATGACACACGCACAGCACAAATGCATTAGCTAATTTAAGTACATGAGAAACTGGAAAGATGACCCACATTCAGTTCTCAGGCCCACTTCAGGTGGCTCATGACTGCCTCTGACTGCAGCTCCAGGGAATCTGGCTCCACGTAATGGCCTCCACAGGCCCCGCATGCATGTAGCACACACACACATAGGAACAAGCACATCTATGTACTTACACAAATCGAGATAAAACATGAAATAAACAGAGTGCAGATACATAATGAAATCCCAGGCAGCTACAGAAAGGACTAATAGAGGAAAGCATGCCTGCAGACCGTCAGGGCTGTGCCAATAAGTCAGAGAGCAAAGGAAGCCCCACAACGCCATTTGCATTTATAAGGCAGAAGCAAGGTTCTTTGGGTAGGAAATGGTCTGCAGAGATCTACCACGTGTTCATGCTAGCTGTTCTTTCTTTATTCTCATCTTTGCACTTCTTTTTCCATTAATGAGAATGTATTTTATGTAACCACACTATTTGCATAAGGAAAAAATCTTGAAAGAAAGATTATTTCTATACATACCACGCGTATTGAAGCATCCATCCACCTTGGCTTTCAAGGCCAACTCTGCCCAAGGCTAGGCTGGCCCAGAGTTTCTCCATCAAGGCAAGGCAGGAACAAACCTCTTGGAAGTCAAGGCAGCCTTGAGGGTCCCTAGAAAGATACCTTGAAATAGGTCCCTAGGAATACCCCTGTATTCAAGGTACCCTGTATTCAAGGTGCCCTCTATTTGGGCACCTGTCATCAGAGAGATGCCTGTTTTAATCTCTGTCTGTGAACACGCAAATATATATCATTATATTTCTGTGCGTGTCCACCTGGAGGTCACTTCAGCTCATTGACTATTTAACACATGCTTGTCTAATGATGTAGACCCAGATCTCAGTATGATGAAGCAGACAAAAGGTAGAAAAGCCAGGATCTTTGCCAAGTGTCCTGGAGTTCAAATGAGACCGTGTATTTAAGGATGATGTCCAGAAAGGAACTGGCCAGGATAAAAGGCCCGTGAATCAATGAGAGGTTGTGGTGAATGACCAGACCTTCTTAGAACTTCTTCCATAGAACCATACACAAGCTTCCTCTAACTGATAGCACCGAGCCACAAGAAACCAGCCAGAGGAACCCTGGGCAGCAGCCAACCCTCCACAGCCACCTGCTGAGTCCTAGCTACCCAGGCCTCAGCTCAGTTTCAAGAACTTGCCAGCATCAGGGGAGAGAAGTTGGTCCTAAATTTGAACTTTCATTTTCACCCCTATCTCCATGACATATTTGGAGTATGATGTGGTCTCCTTACATCCAACACAACTCAAGCACCAGGTCAATGCAGATGACAAAAACGTATTGTAATCAAGCCACTACTGATAAGTCAGAGCCTCAGAACAGACTCAGGGGCTGAACTATGACCCACCCACCCCCTTCCAAGCCAGAATGTTACACAGAGTTTTTAAGCTTGACTACCACAAACATCTCTGCCAAGTTACAGTTACATTTTTCTACCAATCAGGACTTAGGGACAGGCAACTTCTTTAGGACCATGTCTTTGTGGTACACTTACCCTGTTCTCATTGATTGGTTTATTCAACTGGTGGGACAGCTTGCCTAGCATGCACTCATGTCTTAAACTGCCATCCATGGTATACCAGTTACCCACATACATGTCTCTCTCTCTCTGCCAAACAGGCTGTCAGTTACCCAGAGAGGTCTTGGGAACTTAAATTTTGTTTGACCCCTATTCAAAATGGAAGTTTTCTTCAAAATGGCTTCAGTTTGGTTTCTCCTTATAGGAGTTCTTTGAGAGACAGCTCTCTGATTCCCAGCACTTTCCCCTCTTCTGATTTTGCTGGTCACCCCGGGAGCTGCAGATCCGTTTGGTGGTGTGAATTGAAAGGAACTGAGCCCACACCTTTCTCCTGTGCTCTGCTCCTGTGACTACGTTGTGCTAACAGACCCATAAGCTGCTTATTTGAGTTGCTACCAAACAATCAGAAACCTAGCTGGGGAAAGTTGAGCTTTATTCAGAATTGTTCAGCCGCCATAGGGCAGGGTCACTGGAGTCAGGGTCAAACCCAGAACCTTAGCAGCCTGAGAGGACCAGCTTCGGCCACCAGTCCTCAATAGGCCAATTAAGGGAATGATGTATTAGCGAAAAGCACAGAAGAGAGACCCGTTCAATGTGGACACATTGAGAAGAGGAACAAAGAACTCCAATCCCAAACACATAGATACACACAGAGAGAGGGCGAGCGAGAGAGAGAAACTCCACATCCATCTTTAGAGTCCTACCATGAGATCTGCGTTGAAATAGATGGCAAGAGATATACATAGCTGAGCAAGCAATCCTAGGCAAGGTTTGGCCTCACCCATCATCATTCTAAGGTCCAGTCTCTCCTGCAAGATGGCAAGTTCTCAGAACTGTGTGAGATCTCTTTCCGGGAGACAAGCCCTCAGCTCCGGCTAACACCAAAACCCCAGATCTTTCCTTCTCCCCACATGAGATTCCCTCAGCACGAAATCAAAGTCCCCCAAGGTGCTCTGTTTCGATAGTGTGTGGTAGCCAAAGGGAAGAGCACAAAATGTCCTTAGGTTGCGTGGGGTTGGGATGGTGAAGGGAATTAGCATTGCAGAGGTCCTGAGAACTTTGTGGAGACCTCAAAGTTACTGGGGAAAATTGGGTCCCCTCTTTTGAGTTCTTAATATCATTAATAAAAGAACTTAAAAGCAGACTCAGAAGCTTGAAGACAATTTTACTAAATTAAGAGGAAAAAAATTAAAAAACAAGATGGACAAGATGGAAAGCCAGGCAGTTGCCAGAAGGGGAGATGGAGAGAAAGTTGTGCCTTTTAGGCATGGAGGTCAGAAGCAGTGATGTCAGAGTGTCAGAGAAAGCAGTCTTAGGACTATTGACCTGGGTTCACACAGCACAGGTTCACAGGCTTATGTGCCCCTGGACAAAGGATTGCACCAGGGACACTTGGTTAGAAATAGAAGAACAGCTTACTAAGAAGGGAGGGGAGCGGACACTTCCAAGATGAAAACCAGCTGAGGAAAATGTCACAAAAGCATCAGGCTACGTTGTGCATAGCCCTTTATAACTCTTCATAGTCTGTGCTTCTCCCATCTGTGTCCCCCTACTCACTCTGAATGTTCTGTTCCGTGGATGAAGTCTCTAGGTGATGAAGGGCTCTCTCTCTGTCTCTCTCTCTGTCTCTCTGTCTATCTCTCTCTCTCTGTCTGTCTCTGTCTCTCTGTCTCTCTCTCTCTCTCTCTCTCTGCAAATGGGCTCTAGTCCCTATCTTCATGCCCTATCAGGAATGGCATCTCCTAACCTACCAGGTCATCTGGGGATCTGGAGCCCAGATCACCTGTTGGATCCCTACTGTGTGCCAGCAGAGCATCAGGAGTGTGGCTCGTCCAGCTGTGCCTCACCCTGAAGACTCTTTGCCACCTGGGAGGGCAGTCTGCTTTGCACCTAGTATAGCTGAGGAAGGAGTGGATAGACGCATGATCCCCTGCAATTTCTGCCCTGGGCAGTAGCCCACACCACTGTGTGCATCTGTCACACCAGATAGGATTCAAACTTTAACTGGTACCTCTCTATCTCTATGACAATGTCTTCATTTTCTCACATCAGCCAAAAGAGCCCCAAGCAATCAGCACAGCTGGGAAACCCAAGGGTTTCAGCTGGGTTTGCTCATCCTTACCCTCCCAGCGGAATGTTTACTCCCCGGGAGGGGCTGTGTTTGCACGCTGAAGGAGCAGGGGCAGGCTGGTGTTTCATCAACCTGTTTCTGCTGGTTACAGTGTCAGACCCACATGTTCCCTCCGTGCACACTCACACCCATTTGCCAGGGGCGATACTGACCCTGGCTGGCGAGTCTCATGCTCCCCATGAAGGCCGTAGGCACACTTGCTCACACTTGCCCCACCCTACTGAGAGTAGCCACCATTGCTGCAACCCTCTCCTTCACTAAAGCCAGATCTTCCTCGGTACAAAGCACTAAGCACAAAGCCCAGCACTGGGTAGGGACACAGGACCTGTATCCTTGGACATATTGGTACTTGGGTGCATCTTGGTCACCCAGATGCCGAGTAGTTATGAACCACCACCACAGCCCCCACCACCTCTACTGATATTTTTCTTCCCAGCTCTCACGGAAACCCCAACACTTAGGGATTTCCATCTTCCTCCTGTCCACACAGAGGCAAGAACATGAAAACATCTTAAAAGGCTTTAGCCTTAGGGGCTTGGATCCAACCGTCATTCACCAGAAGTGCCATCTGCGTTTGGTGATGGTACAGAAATTTACCATCTTTTAGATGCCTTCAGGTCCGTGGGATCTACTCAGCAGGCAGATTGTGGCTCTCTAGGTCTATGGGGAGGCATTTCTCACAAGCTCCCAGTTGATGTTCTCTGTTGGTCTATAGCCCGCACACAGAGTAGCAAATGGACCCTGTCCTTGGCACACCACATGGCCCATGAATGTACTGGCTTGTGGATTGGCTTTCACACAAACACATCAGGACAAGCTCAAGGGCCGCTGCATTATTAATGTCCTTCTTTCCATCAGCTTCCTCCCGGCCCTCCATCCTGCCACCTACTCTCTTCCTCCAGCCCGAGAGGCTGCATCCTGGAGTGGGTGGAGGGCAGAATCGCCTCTGCAGTCAGGTGGCCTGGGCTCAGCTCTGCTACCTATGTGGAGGACCTTGGAATCCAAGGTCCTCATCTCCTTGTGCCTTGTTTTCCCCGGTACAAATGTTGTAGATCACACCCACGTTTCAGGGTAGCCGGCAGATCCGTTTCTACTGCTTCACTTGTAGCTGCTAAGTGCTCGCCTCAGAGCAAGCAGAACTGCAGGAATAGTGGCGCCAGCGACTTAGGCCTCAGTGACAGACTATTATTGATTTTACTGTGCTTCACATGCCTTCGTCTCCCTCTCCAGTCCGGACACTTGGTAGGTGGCAAGGACGTGGGTCCTTGTGGAAAGCGACACACGGATACACCCCCGATGTTGTCCAAGGGCGCTCACAGCCCCCTCTGTCCACTCCCCAGTTCTCTTTGCTGCCTCTGCCCCTCCTCCATCTCATGCCACTTCTCAGCTCCCACTTTCCCTTCTCCCCTTTGCATCACACCTGCCATGGCTGCCCACCCACCTTCCCGGGGTCCCTTACCCACTGCCTACTCTTGCCACTGATGCCAAGCCCCACCCCTGGTCCAGGGCAAGCAACCATCCTTGTAACTGACCTCTCTGCCCCTCTCCTCCAACTCCGCCCTCCTCCTGACCACCATTTGGCTAGAACCAAAGTCTGACCTGTTCTAGGAGGGGACAGCCATCTTGTTGGCTCTAGTGAACTGCCAGATCTGTCCCCAGGTTCAGGTCCAGATGGTTCTCCTGAAGTTGCCCTGCTGCTCATAAAGCCCTGAACACCACAGCTGCTCTGACCCCAGAGATGGGCTGGTCCCCTCCCGGGGACAAACTTCCTTGAATGACAGTGTGCCCTGCTGAGAGTCAAATCAAGCATTCTCTTCTCTGAGCAGCTGTCTCACACGCCTCTCTCACTTGCTGTCTGACAAGTGACCTGCAGGGATTGGCCTGTCTCTGCTTTCCCAGCACGAATAACTACACTCTGCTATTGCCCAGCCCCGCGTTCTGCTGGAGACTGCTGTCTAGGCAACCATGATAGGCTGATCTCCATTCAGTGCCACATCCGTCCCTCTAGCTGTAGCCACTTGTTTAACACGTTGGCCCTCCCTTCCTCCTCACCCTGGGTTCTCACCCATGATACAGACTCCATAAGGCTCAGTGAATGGCTGTGGAGCAATGCCATAGACAGATTATTCATTCATGTCCCTTGCAAGTGATGACCACCAGAAGGAAGAGTTTGCCCCAGCCACCTGCCCACCCCAGCCTGGGCCTCTGCTCTCTCTGCAGGTGTGTTCTTTACCTTCCACACCTTCCACCTGGAAAGCGGCCATGACTACCTCCTCATCACTGAGAATGGCAGCTTCTCCCAGCCCCTGAGGCAACTGACCGGCTCGCGGCTACCAGCGCCCATTAGCGCTGGGCTCTATGGCAACTTCACAGCTCAGGTCCGCTTCATCTCTGACTTCTCCATGTCCTATGAAGGATTCAACATCACCTTCTCTGGTAATGAGTGTGATGGTCTCTGGGGAGAAGCAACCGGGGAGCCAGTTTCTGTCTTTCCCTCTGGGGTAGCTTTCCAGTCTCAGGGTGAATGACCTCAATACCATAGCCTAAACACAGGGAAGAACTTCCCAGGAATGGCCTTGACATGGGTCAGTAGGTTCATTCTCAGACTCAGGGTACATAGTAGGTTCATTCTCTGAGTCAGGATACACTTTGAACATGACAACCCAGACAGCTGACTAAAGGGTTTCACAACAGTCCTTTCCCACTCTCCCTGCTTCACATTTTCCTCTTGATTCACTCCTGTTTCACAACCCTAACAATTCCAGAAAGAGCTGAGGGTTAGTGTATCGGTGATTCAGTCCCATTCAGCATCTGCCTCAATGCCAAAGCTCAGAGTACTATATATGTAGCTCTGCATTTGGGAATCCTGAAAAGAGAGCTGTTTCTTGGTACTCAGGAAGAAGAGGGCTTCATTCCCATTACCGCTGCCTCCACCACCCTCAGCCTGAGGTGGAGGAGGCCAAGGCCTCCTGCATCAGTGGGACAGAGAGGGATACTGATAAGCACCTCCTTGGCTGTGTCTAGCTCAGTCTCCTGCTGCCCTCTTCACAGAAGTTCCCAGGCCACTTGCCTTCAAGGCCAGTGGCACCCTCATCCCTACTATACAGAGCCCTGGGCATAAAGAGATAGTTATTTCCATGCTGTCACTAAGAATATCGTGCAGGCCCATGGCCCTGCACTGCCCACTGCACTTGCCATTGGTCTCAAAGCCAGCCTTGCCCAGAGAAAACTTCTAGAGGGACATTTGGAGTCAGGATCCAAGCATAGGCTACCTGAAGCAGGGTTACAGATCCTGACCCCCTGAAAACATCTGATCATGTGGAAGTTGGTTAGTACCTGGAGAGAAAGTTTTGAAGCATCTCCAGGTCTCAGATTCAAGTAGACATTTGCTCAGCCATGTTCATAGCAGCTTTATTCATAATAGCCAGAAGCTGGAAACAACCCAGATGCCCCTCAACCGAAGAATAGATAAAGAAACTGTGCTACGTTTACACAATGGAGTACCGCTCAGCCATTAAAAATAAGGAAGTACTAAAATTTGCAGGCAAATGGATGGAAGTAGAAAAGAGTGAGGTAACACAGACCTAAAGACACACATGGTATATACTCACTTATAAGCAGATTTTAGTCATAATACAGGGTAGACATACTACAATGCACAGACTCCAAGAAGGTAAGGCCGATGGGCATCTTAGGCTTCATGTGGGCCCACTAATTAAGGGAGTGGGGGATATCTCTGACACAGACTATGTTACCTGCTTTCTGATCACTTGCCCCTGATGGGACTCCAATACCAGGCCACAGGGGAGGAAGATGAACTCAGTCCTCATGTGAATAGATGAGCTGGGGTGTCTGGGTAGCCCCCCACATTCTGAGGAATAGGGGAGAGGGGAGGGTGGGACTGGGAGGAGAGGAGGAAGGGGCCTATGACCAAGAAGTAAATTAATTAATTTAAAAAATGGATCCAAAGGGTTTGGGGGAGGGTGCGGTGTAGATCAGAAATTCTCCATGGAACAGTTCTCCCAGAATCTGAGCCCCGTAATGAGGATTCCCAACGTTTCTTTCAGCCTCAATTCTCAGGATGGCTTTTCTTTTCTGCACACCTGCTGGGGACTGGCTTGCTGTAGCCTCTGTTTTTCTCTCTGGGCCTGTCTTTCCGCTGGGCTGGGCCTGTCTCCGGCTGTCCGTGCACGTGACACCCCCACTGCCTCCCTTTGCAGAGTATGACCTGGAGCCCTGTGAAGAGCCGGAGGTCCCAGCCTACAGCATCCGAAAGGGTTTGCAGTTCGGCGTGGGTGACACCTTGACCTTCTCCTGCTTCCCCGGGTACCGCCTGGAGGGCACGGCCCGCATCACGTGCCTGGGGGGCAGACGGCGCCTTTGGAGCTCGCCCCTGCCAAGGTGTGTTGGTACGTGGTCACGTGCTTTCCTTCTGCTTCACTTAATGGGGTGGGCCAAATTTAGTGTGAGGTGGAGGGCCGCACCCAGCCGGGAGGCAAAGGACCTGGGTTTCGGGATCAGTGTAGTTAGGCTCACCTTCGGGGGGACCTTGGACCTGTAGCCTAACTACCTCCGTGAGACACAGAGGAATCTGCTCTGTGCCCTGACGGGGCCTTTGCCAAGCAGTTCCATAGGCTCTGGGGTGCAGCTCACCTCCGTAGGCTCACCTTCAGCCCTTCGCACAGGCCTTGGCTTTCAGATGCCTCTTGCAGAGCACTCTACACAGGCTGGAGGCCTAGTGGAGGAGCATTAGCCTTTGCCCAACAGGAGTCCCACGCCAGCTGTGTAGGGCCATCTACTCTTGGAAAATCCCTAGAGAGACCCTCCACTCAGGGAGGGAGAGGGGTGGAAGCTGGGATCAGCTAAGATGCAGCTAGTATGCCCCAGTCTAGCCTCTATCGCCTGGAGGTACAAAAGTAAACACCACAGAGAGACACACACCCACACACCCACACACACACTCCGTGGGGAACACACCAGGAACACGTAGATGTGTGTGTACTGTGGAAGCAGCGATGAGAAGCACAGAGGAAAGGGTCAGCAAGGAGGCTGCTTCTCTGTGAAGGTGGGCAGCAAGGGCCCCTCTAGCAAAGGGCATTTTAGCCCAGATTGGGAGGAGCTGGGCCTGAGGAGAGAGAGTGGCCAGGCCTCAGCCACGAGTCTGCTTGGTGTTGGAGGAACAGCTGGCAAGTCAACTGGGCATGGGTGGCAGAGGAACCGGAGAGGGCGAGGAGGACAGGGACTGGGCAGGGCGTTGGCACCAGGCTGGCCTACATTCTTGCTAGCATCCAGAAGAAGGCTGGTCAGAGCTCTCAACCCAGGGGGAGCGTAAAGTAGGACGGCAGCCTAGGCGGTGGAGACAATTGGTACTGTGGCTGGAAGCTCTGTTCCCTCAGTGCCCTCCGTGCAGGACAGAACAGAACATGTGAGTTAGTGACGTGCTCACAGTGCTCTCAGGAAGCCGTGGAGTGCTCAGAAAACATAAAGGACAGAGCAGAGAGGCGGTGCATGCATTAAGACAGGGGCCAGCATCTCAAAAGCCCGCGAGGTGCTAGGGATGTGGCTCAGTAGTAGAGAGCTTGCCTAGCGTGCAGGAGGTTCCTGGTTCGTCATGGAGTGGGGAGGTAGAGAAAGAGAAAGAAGAGAGACAGAGACAGGATGGAAGAGGAAGATGGAAGAAGAAGAGGGGTGAGGGAATAGGGAAGGACGAGAAGAAGAAAGAAGAAGGTTGGGGTGATAACTCAGCTGACAAAGCTGTTGTCTTGCAAGCATGAGGACCCGAGTTCAATCCCCAGCACCCACTAAAAAAAAAAAAAAAAGAAAAGCCAAGCATGATGGCACACGCTTGCAATCCCAGCACTGAGCAACAGATCAAGTAGACCCCCGGGGGCTGGCTGGCCACACAGCTTAGTATCTTGGCAAGCTCCGGGTTTATTGGACCCTATCTGAAAAACAAAACAAGGCGGACAGTAGAGATGAAAATTGTCTTCTGCCTTCCAAACATAGACACACCCAAGGGCACAGACATAAAAACGGGAACGGTAAAAAGCAAACAGCCCATGAGGTCAGCCCTGCCTTGGACAGCTCTGTGGGGCCCAGGGCTCTGCAGAGAACAACTAATCAGGTTGTCGGGATGGGATGGGCCCTGCTGAGCAGGCACACAGATCAAAGTCAGGCCTCTGTTCTGCCGATTACCAAACCATTAGCACCACCAGATCCTTCATCCAGCCTGGATTCCTCCTTTGTAAAAATGGAGATCACCATGCCTGACTCATTCTAGATGAGGTGACGCCGTTTCTGTTAGCCAGGGGGAGCCACATAATTGTCATCTTGCCAGTAACATCTTTATCGTTTTACTTATGGATTAATGACTTGTCGTTGGTTTGTCAATAATCTTTTACAAAATTCAGAAGGGGAGCATTCAGACAAAAAAAAAAAAAAAAGAAGCTGCAACAGCAGGACTCACCCTGGGAAAGGTCAGTTCAGACCTGCCCACCAGCAGCTGCCCGAGCATCTGACAAACCCCTCCATGAGGGCCTTGGAGGGTGTTTGCTTCCAGCGGGGCTCTCTAGGTCCCCAGGTAGATGCTCACCCCACCAACGTCCCTGCCTCGCCACCCTCATTACACCAACTCGTTCTTTAACTCATTATTCCAATTACTGTTTGTTCATGACACCACACAATATTTTCATTGTTGCATTTGTCTTTTGTTTCACGTGGTATTAATAACATGCAGCAATTATAATCACTTCTAATTACAACCAGCCCTGCAGTGGAGACTCCTGCCAGAGTTATGGCAGGCCTGCCCACCCGTAGGGGGTGCTCCCACTTGCCGCCTTCCCTGTAGGGTGTCACTTAGATGATTTAGCCCACTCTATGCCACCAGGAACATTCCCAGACATGGAGAGTACAAACAGCCCCAAGCTCTAATTCATGGCGTGGTAGGGTGACGCAGCCCCTGATGGCCTCGGGGGCTCCTGCGTTTCATGTGGAAGAGACAGCCTTGATCATGGGAGGGGACCCCAGTCCGCAAAAGGAGATGTGGTCCTGTCCTTGGAAACCCCAAAGCCATGGAGAAGACCTAACCCTCTGCCTCAGGAGCTCCAGGCTGATGGATAAGACACAGCCCCTGCCCTTACCAAAACCTCGCCTGACAGGGACAGCAGAAGTCACAGATGTCTGAATCAGCAGTGGCACTTTGCTGGGCATGTGCCTGTTTGTTTCTCTGGAACACTGGTTTGTCTCCATTTACGCTTGTGCTTGGCTTCCTGTGGCAGCTATGCATCTCCCCTGCCTCCTTGGAAACTCTCCCAGAAGCAAGTGTCACATCCCTCCCAACTCTTGTCCCTTCTTTCGTGCCTAGAATCCAGGCCCTGGCAGGGAGTCAGGACCTTCTCAGCAGGTAGGGCCTGGCCACCTATGAGGCAAGCAGCCCTGCATCCTTTTACGCATGCGCTGAGTGTGTGGGAGAGATGGGAGGGTCTTGCTAGGCCAGAGGTAGGCCAGAAAGCTGGAATGCAGGAAACCAGGGGCTGGGAAAGAGGTCTGAAGCTCTTCCAGAGGCCATGTTTGAGGAGACCCACTGTCATGAGCTGGGCAAAGGGCCAGGGGCTCTAGAAACAGTAATGGTACTATGAGCTTGAACAGCTAAGACTCTCCGGTAAGATTCTTAAGATTTCCAGGGCACACAGGATACCCCGTGGAGCTTCCAGCACTAGTCTGGGTGAAGGCCTGCCATGTTGACCACTCCCTCTGTGTTCGCCTGTTTCACATATCAGACCTTACCCATTTATTCTCTAATCTCAGGAGGATATTCTTACGGGGCAGATAAAGAGCCCAGGGTTCAGAGAGCTGCTATAACTGGTCTGCCTCCAAAGTCTGTCCATCCCATGGCCCTAGGTGGAGGAAGAAGCGTGTTGAGCCCAAAGACCATGGGCTCGGCTCCAGACGGACTGAGCTGTCATGTTAAACCATGCACAGCCTTCAGCAGCCCCCCAAGCCTCACCCTCAGCTGAAGGCACCCAGGAAATATGCGGCCTAGAACCATACTTGAGAAAATTGCTAGCAGCTGCTATCCCAGAGCGTGTTTACCCTCCCTGTCCCTTCCATTTTCTATGCCAGTTTGGCCCGTTAGCTGATATTTGGTCACTGTGCTCACCAGCTGAGCTCCAAGCACTCAAGGTTTCCTCTCTCCTTCAAGATGAACAAACAAGCTCCTGTGAAAAGTCTTGGGCAACTAAAGCCGAGAATAGAATGGGGGCCAGGGAACAAGGCCCATTGAAAAATAGAGACTTGGTGGTGGCCACACCCACCTTCCAAGAACTAAGAGTAGTTTGGGGGACAGGAGAGCAGACAAGCGTGTGACAGAGGCCACGGAGACTCAGTTCTGCAGGTCTCCACGTGGCTGTCATCTAGCACACTCCCAGCTTAGGGTAACTAGAGCTGGCTAATGGCCTCTTAGTGGACTTGAAGGTCCTTCCAGCCAAGAGTAAGGGCACAGAGCAGCAGCAGAGGACAGCAGACGCGCCACCAACCACCACAGAGACATGCTCCAAACCTCCCATCTGTCCAGACAAGTAATGAGCCTGCCATCTGGGCTCCTGTTTCCATCCTTCTGGAACCTGATATTTTTAGCCCCTTGCCTCTTCTGAGATCCGTGTATGGCTGCCTTCCTCCATTCATCCGTTTATTCGACAAATATCTATTTTACAGATAGGGGCCTTGGAAACGTACAGCTTCTTCAGGCATGGCCCTGGCCCTCATGTAGCTCATGGTTTGGATAGCAGATGAATGCGAATGATGGGCAAGCAGGCAGCGACGTGGCAGGCACCACATGGGGAGTTACAGGGGGAGCCTTGTAATTGGTAATCCCAGAGAGCCCGCTGAAGGGTCCCCAGCTTTACCCTGCCACCAAGCTTGAGTGAGGCGGGCACTGCCCAGATGTAGAAGAGGCAGATCTGTGACAACGCCCCCTCCCAAAGAATCCTAAGACGGTGAAGGGGATGGAAATACCAACAAATCAAGCAGAATGTAATGCCTGCTATAAATAAAGGCCCGAAAATAGTGGGAAAGACTGTTTCTGCAGGAGAAGAAACAGGCTTCCAGAGGTGGTTTTATTGGCTGGCGAAACGGAGCAAAGTTTTAGCATGTTCTAAAACTTTCTCAGTCTCAGGGCCCCTAATGCAAAACCCAAGGAGGTGGCATTCCCAGCCCTTCCTCTTTCTGGACACTAGGTGCAAGCAGCTAAGTATATGTTCCTATGTTTAAACTAGGGAAGATGGCTTGTGTTTGCCTCAGTGGTCCGGTGTTCGTGACTCTTAGTTAAGATGACCGTAAAGTGGCTGTGGTGTTCTGCTTGTAAGGGTTAGTGATTATTATTCAGTCTAATCCCTTACAAATTCTGATCTCTGAGTACTAAAAGGTCTCCCCTTTCCAGGTTGGGCTGTCCCCTTCTCTAGCATCCTTCTGCTGCTGTGACACCATGCCAACAGATGTGGGGGGCCAGGTCTTAATAAATGAACGCTGAAAGAAAAGGGCTTCTGGGGATGTGTTTTCTGTGTCTACAGAAAAGGGACGCACAGAGAAAGATGAAGAAAGCAGGCAGAATTGTAGGCAGGCCAGTGCCGTTAAAATTTTGGTAGGCTAGCCGGACGTGATGGCTCACACCTTTGATCTCAGCATTTGGGAGGCAAAGGCAGATGGATCTCTGTGAGGTCCAGGCCAGCCTGGTCTACAAAGGGAGTCCAGGACAGCCAGGGCTACACAGAGAAACCCTGTCTCAGAAAAAAAATAAAACAGGCCAAAAAAGTTTGGTAGGCTGTCCTGGAGGCAGACAGACAGATGGACAGGCGGGCAAGCAGACAGCCCTGACACCCCTGTGAGGTTAACGCAAAACGGCGAGCGGCTTTCTGTGTGAGTCGGTTAACCTGTGCATACTGTGATTGTCGTTCCAGCGGAGTGTGGGAACTCGGTCACGGGCACACAGGGCACTTTGCTGTCCCCCAACTTTCCTGTGAACTACAATAACAATCACGAATGTATCTACTCCATCCAGACCCAGCCGGGGAAGGGGATTCAGCTTAGAGCCAAGGCATTTGAACTCGCCGACGGAGACCTCCTCAAGGTAATGACAACTGACTTCCCTCAGTGTGTAGGTGGCCACGTGTGGTCGCTTCCCCAGCCATCCCTGTGTGGACAGACTTCTCTAGTCACCTAGATCCTGGCGGGTGTCCTCACCTGGGAGAAAGCGAGGCCCAAAGGGGAGGGTTGCGTGGCATCAGCATTCGCTCAGGGACTGTCTGCCCTCAAGCGTGTGGGAGCTGACGGCCTGATAACATACAGGGGAGATGGCTCAGTGAGGGATGTGCCTGCTCTGCAAGCATAAGGAGTCTGGATCCCCCACGCCCATGTGAAAGCCTAGCTTGGTGGGGCACAGCTGTAATTCTGGCCAACCAGAGAGTTCCATGTTCACCGAGAGGCTCTGTCTCTAAAAATAAGTGGAAGACACCTACCCCACATACTCAAACACACAAGTGCATACACACATGCACACACACAGAACGTGTGCATGCAATATACCACACCCCACACATGCACACACACACACAAAACATGCACTTGTTTTCAAGTATGCTTATTGTGTACACACAATAGACATGCACACACGTAGACTTGCACACGTACTCCTCATACACACACTTTTAAAAAATAGTGATGCATTCAGTTGGAGTAGTCAGTGGGTCATGTTTTTCATTGTGGACCTTAAATCTGAGAAATTTAGAACTCACAGTATATGTGTGTGTGAGAGAGAGAGATTTCGTACACGTGTGCATATGTGTGTCCTAGTTGATTTGTTGTAGTGGTGGTTTGTTTCTTTTGTTGTAGCTGTTATTTTTGCTTCTTGTCAACTTGATATAAGCTAGAGTTATCTGAGGAAAGAGAACCACAATCGAGAAACATACCTAAAAGACCACCCTGCAGACAAGCCTGTGGGACGGGTAGTCCGAGGGCTGACAGGAAAGCAAGCTGAACATGGCGAGCACGCCTGTACATAACACTCCTCCATGACTTCTGCTTGAGCTCCAGCCTCCTGGTTCCTGCTTTGAGTTCCTACCCTGACTTCCCTCCGAGATGGACTGTGAGGTGGGGTGTAAGGAGAAATCCTCAAGTTGCTTTTCGACATGGTATTTTCTTACAGCACTACAAACCCTAAGACGGTGTGTGTGTGAGCACTTGTATGTAGTGTGTATGCACACATGAACATGCTGTGTATGCTGTATATTATAGTTTCATATTTACACATGTTATATACAGTGTATGAATACATGTGTATATGATTGTGTGGTGTATGTGTAAGTACGCATGTGTATATGTCATGTGTAGTGTCTGTGTACATGTTTGTGTAGATGGTATGTGTCTGAGTACATATTTTGCATATAGTGTTTGGGTGAGTGCATGTATGTGTTATGTGTGTACATGTTTGAGGTATGTAGTGTATACATGTGTGTGTGGTACATGTGTATACATGGTTGGGGTGTGTAGTGTATGTGTGTGAGTACATGATATGTGTGTGCACACAGTTTCTTATGTATGTTTCCATATGTATGTGAATCTATGTGTCTGGCCTGGTACCTGTTCACTTACATCTGCACCATGTGTCAGCATGCTTTGTACTTGTGTGCTTACTTCTGCTCTGAGCATGCAGTATCATGGCTGCGCTGTGACAATGGCCTCTGAGCATCAATAGGCTGAAGGAAGTGAGCTCATTAGGGAATTAAATGGCAGGATTCAGATGATAGAGGCAGTTATTAAGAGCCTGAGAGACATGGTTTGGTTTCTTTGTGTGTGCCTAAGTGGCTGTCACTGATAATGTGTACGGTATTCGTGTGTGGGTAATAAACAGTTGAACCTGGAGAATGTACTAAAGAACTGCAGTAATAAAATGGATTATATGGAAAGCATCACCCAGATTTAGTCATTTTCATCCTAAGCCAAGGAACTTTACTAGCTTATCCTAATACGATTTCATTCTCAGCAGCTGGAGAAATACTGACATGAGGAACACTCCGAACGACCAAAGACCATTGCTCTGAGAGGTATAAAGAGGAGCCATTAAAAGACTGTCGTGTTTATGGACAGCCGGTACACTGACCCATCCCTGGAGCCTGGATGCTCTCTCTCTCTCTCTCTCACACACACACACAAACACACACACGCATGTTTGCTCACTCATTGTGTAGGTGGAAGCATTTCTCTCATCCTTACCTCACTCCTCATGAAATAGCACACGTGTGCACATGTGCAGAAACCACCTGAAATCACTGCAGCACCCTCTAGAACAACAGTTCTCAACCTGGCTCGCATATCAGATGTCCTGCGTAGCAGATATTTACATTATGATTCCTAACAGTAGCAAAATTACAGTCATGAAGTAGCAACAAAATGGCTGGGAGTCAGCACAGCATGACGAACTGTATTAAAGGGTCGAAGCATTAGGAAGGTTGAACCACTTCTCTAGAGCAAGCTTCTGGATGAGGGAAGGCAAGGAGATTGGGATGGCATTGTTTGTCCCTCTCCTATCCTCTTCTCCCCAAAACTCTTTAACCTCTTAGAAATGACTCAGGACATGAACATATAAGAAAACTCTTAGGGCTCAAAGAAACTGGCAACCATAGCTTCCTAAGTGGGATTCAGAGCTGCCCCTCAATCACAGTCAGCAGGAGTGTAATCCCTGGCATCTGGTCAACCTCAACACAGCTCTTCAAGGAGCCCAGAACATGAGAGTTGTCTTTAACAACCTCTGCCCCTTCCTTGGTGCAACTGGCTCATCTTCCACATTGCTTGGATGTTCGTTACCTGTGCCAACAAAGTTGGGTGGTACCTGAACAGACCTGGGAATCTGTCACCTTCTCCACACTTCACTGGTCTCTCAAGATAGTACCAATATATTTCATGCCCTTGACTGCTCCCCCCAAACCTGAGGGCTTGTATTTCTGACCTGGCATGTTCTCATGCATATATAACTTCTGATGTTGTCATGACCCTAAAATCTAAAAGTTTCCTGGAGTATGGGATTAGCCCACCACACATTCTGGTTGTTTTCTGTTGCTACCTCACTCTTCTTGATACAGTCCTTGCAGTCGATCTTTCTGCCACTCAGTCATGAGTGAAACAGGAAGAAAAATACAGTAGTGCAGAAAGACAAGCTCCAAGGAAAGATGATCAAGAGTTGTCAGGCTCAATTAGAGAAGGGGATCTACCATCCCCAGCACCCCACCGTTGGAAGTGCTTCAGTGTGCTGGGGCATATTTGGCACAGTCCCTTTGCTGCCCCCTGAAAATCTGGGGGGTTGTTATATTCTCCCGTTTCCACTCTCCCTCTGCAATGATGTGCCAACAAGGAAATTAACCAAACACGTGTGAATATTCAGCAGATAAGAAGGGGGCCTGCCTGCAGGATCAGAGCTAAACTCCCCTGTTTGCCACAAAGAACAGAAACATACTTTTAAAGTTCCTAATTGGTATTCTTCACAGGACTTGAGAGAATATTATATTTATGGCACAAAATGGGCAATAATGAAAACAGAGCTATCTCAGATGAGGGAAGATTGGACAGAGATGAAAAACATGATCATCCAATTAAAACAACGAAACAGAGACAATGAAGGGAGGTAGTAACACAGAAAAATGAAATCAGCTCATTACAGGACGCCCTGAAGAACATCTCCATGCCTCAAAAGGAAATGAAGAATAGGATTCTTTTGTATTAATGAAATGTTCAATTGATCCACAATAACACTTGATGTGCCAAATAACATGGCTAGTAGAAATGTAAAAAAAATTTTTTTTTAATAAAGTTACATGGAAAATTCTAATATACCTCTGTGAGCCTCTGACAAGTCACCCACATGAAAAGTAAATGAGGGCTTAGTGACTTGAATAACATGACAGGATAAAGCCAAAGAGAGAAGAAGAAGAAAGATGATACCTGCTTGTCTATTTACTTGCTGTTTTGGAGGGTCTCTGAGTGTAGCCTGCAAACTTTTCACCCTCTTGCCTCAGGCTGGGATGGTGGTGATGTGCACCCAGACCAGAAAAGGGTGGTTTCTAAAGAAGAGCAGGAACCGGGGATGGTGGATCAAGTTTATAACCCCATTTCCTGGGATCTGAACAGGAAGAATGTCATGACATTCCAGGACAGCCAAAGCTACTCAGTGAATTCCAGGCTAACCTGAGCTACCCAATGAGATCCTATCTCAGTCAATCAATCAATCAATCAATCAAATAAGGACGTTACTAGGGAAAAAAACTACTAGCAGTAGCATTATCAGCAAAATCAACATTTTTTTTCAAAAGTGACTAATAAAATAAACCTGGCAGGACTGATCAAAAACAGAAGTGAAGGGTATATATAATATGATGGTGAAAGGGAATATAAATATTGGAGTGATCCAGGTTACGGTGATAGGGAAATAGAAATAGCTGTAAGCCAAGGAATCTGAAGGCTGAAAAGAAATGGAAGCAGATGTTTTATAGATTAGAAAATTCTGATATTTGGGGCTGAAGACATGGCTTAGCAGTTAAGAGTTTGTGCTGATCGTCCAGAGGACCCAAGTTCAGCTCCCTGCACTCAGGACTTTCAGCTCATAACTACTTGTACCTTCAGCTCCAAGAGCTCCAAAGCCCCTTCTTGCCTCTGCTGACACTACGCTCACATGCAAACACCCACACATAACCACACAACTAACACTCTTTAAAAGCACTAATATTATAAAGTGAGAACCTCTGGGCGATGGTGGCCCACGCCTTTAATCCCAGCACTGGAGAGTTAGAAGGAGGCAGATCTCTGTGAGTCTGAAGCCAACCCGGTGTAATTCAGACCAGCTACAGCAAGAAGTCCTGACTCAAAACAAAAGAAACAAACGAAACACCAAAATGAAGATGATGTTGATGAAACAAAGACAGTTGACAAGCCAAATAAACCAGAAACCATTTTTACAAATTGAAAACCCCTCTATCATCCCCCAAAGCCCCAGGCCAGGCCTAGTTTATGACTAATCCCTGCAGTAATAAAGCTGTTCCAACAAAATAAGTAAATAAAAAGAAAAAGAAAGATGGACCTCCCAATTCACATTTATAAGTGGGGCAAGTGAAAGCACAGGTGTTATAGAGAGGAATGGTGGTTCCCAGAGGCTGGGGGAGGGGCAGTGAGGAGGCAGGTGGTGGTCAAATGGCGCAGAGCCTACCGTGGTAGAGAGGACCAGGGCTTTGTCCTCGGATCTATTGCGCAGGGGATAGGTAGAGTACATATAACACGTTGCATACTTCACAATCATGTGACAAAGAATGATCAGTGGGGATGGAGAGATTGCCCATTCAGCAAAGTGCCTGCCACACACCAGCATGAGTACCTGAGTTCAGATCACCAGAGCCCATGCGAAAGCCAGGCTCCTCACGCTGGTGTCTGTCTGCAGTCCTGTGCTGGGCAAGGTAGAAACAGGGAGACCCTGGCACCTGCTAGCCAGCCTGCCTAGCCAAATCGGAGAACTATGGTACAGTGAGACTTTCATTCTGAAAGAAAGAGAGAAAGGAAGAAAGAAAGAAAGAAAGAAAGAAAGAAAGAAAGAAAGAAAGAAAGAAAGAAAGAAAGAAAGAAAGAAAGAAAGAAAGCAGGAGGAAAAAGGAGGAAGGAAGAAAGGAAGGAAGGAAAGAAAATAAATAAAAAAGGAAAGAAAAGAAAGTAAAAAGTAGAGCAGAGTGTGGTGGTGCACACTTTAATCCCAGTACTCAGGAGGTAGAGTCGCCCTATCTCTGTAAATTCAAAGTTCAAGACCAGCCTGGTCTACATAGTGAGACTATGTCTCTACGGAAAAAAATTAGAGAAGGTTTGAAGACGCCACACAGACACACACACACACACACACAGAGAGAGAGAGAGAGAGAGAGAGAGAGAGAGAGAGAGAGAGAGAGAAACAGAGACAGAGACAGATGGACAGACAGAAACAGAGAGAAGTAGTTGAGGTGATGAATATGTTTACTAGCTTTATTTAATTTTTTCCTTTTTACTTATAAATCAAAGCATTGCTCCATATTCCACACAGACAGAGCTTGTCAAGTTATAGGGTAAAAACTAACAATTAAAGGCTAAAAACGGAAGCATGGATCTATTAGGCCAGTCTTGTTCATGACCATTGATCTGAAAACCCTTAGACAATCTCAGATTGAATCCAGCCAGCATATCAATACAAAGCCAGCAAAGCCAGCGGGATCCAGGACTGTGGGGCCATGTCAACCCAATAGAAAAACTCATGGTGTTACCATTTACATTGCCTGCATGACAATGCCATTGTCTAGGTCTAAACTCCTTAAACATTACGACTTTCTTGTGCTTCAGTCTAATATCTTAGGAACAGGTTAGAAAAAAAGGAAGAAAGCAAAGAAGGAAGGAAGAGTCCTGTTAATATATCCCAAAACACCCTTAGATGAAAGACGATCTCCAGTCAAGATGCATAAAAGATTCTAAAAAAAAAAAAAGAAAAACTGAGAGTTGAATAGGGCAGCCTAAAGGCCCTTCTAAACACCACAATAAACATTATCTTTAATGGGAAATTTCCCTGCAGGTTTCCAGGCAGCTGAAAGACAAGACCAGTGGCCATGACTCTGCCAACCATTCTCAGCATTGTGCTGCTGATCCAAGCCATTACAGTTAGACCTAGACACACACACACAAAAAAAAGCTATAAAAATTAGAAAGGAGAGTAGAAAATTGTCTCGTTTATTTAGAAGACACAAATGATTCAACTAATAAGCTATCAGAACCAATAAGACAGCAGCTGGTGTTTCTATAACCAATTAAAACATGTAATCAGGAAAATAAAATTCTCATTTGTTATTGAGGCAAAAGCTGGAAACCATCTAGAGACTTGTCCCCCAGCACGTGGATAATCTTCACCAGAAGATTATAAAAACCTGATTTTCAAAGAAGAGCGAACTGTAATGAATGTGGGGAAGTGCCAGGAATAGAGAATTATGAACCGGAAGTTCACAGGAGGGTAGTAGAATTGTTGGTGAACGCACAGTCACCCTTGCTCAGTCTGGGTGGTGATCCGGGAAAGTTACATGAAAATGCAGTCCTGTTGTACATCCATCAAACTGGAAAAGAGCCTAACGCCTGAGAACACCAAGTGCTGGCGTGGACAGAAACTGCTGGGAAACTGCTGGATGAAACTTGGTAAGGCTGGAGGCAGCATCCCTCCTTAGAGAACAGCCTGGCCAGCTCTAATGTGACAGAAGGTGGAGGTTGCGCCGAAGCCAGCTTTCTTGCTCTGGAAGAACCGAAGCCCACGGTCGCAAGCAGACATTCAGGAATGGCCACAGAAATGCCGCTCATGTGTGTTATCCTGTGTGGAAAGATCTGCACTTAGGGAGGTGGACCAGATGTGCGCAGATTGTCTGGGGTTTCTCAGGAAGATGTTTCCATCTCCTCTACATGCTGATGAACTGGCCCGTCATTGTGGGCTAGAATACCTGAAACAGTATGGACAGAGCACTGGAAGGACAGACAAATGCAAAAGAAGAGAAAATTCACAAACAAATCCCAACTCGTGGAATCATACTGAAATTATATATGCCACAGAGATGGACTTTAAGTTGATTGTGGGTGGTATATTTCCAAACAGGATTTTGAAGCCCAGAATGCTGGTGCACATATTTAATCCCAGCACTTAAAAGGCAGCAGCAGGTGGATTTCAGTGAGCTTAAGGCCAGCCTGCTCTATGTAACAAGTTCTGGGCTAGCCAAAACTACATTATGAAAGTGTGTATCAAAAACAAAAGAAAGCAAACAATCCCTGAACCACAGGGTTTTGCTGCATGACTAATGGACCAAAGGAGAAAGGTAGAATCTTGCATGATATGCAAAACAAATTCCAAATAGATTTAGGACAAAAATATTGTGGTAAAACACCAGCTTTCTTATTTGTGGTGTTTGCTGAGAGTCTTCTACCTGCCTCGGCATACACTCTGGAAGCTGCTAAGTAAATAATCATGTCGTAGATTGTGTTAAGTTTGTGCTCGAAATCCCTACAGTGATTTAAATGCTGCTATGGAAAACTATTTAAAGACTTGAAAATGACGTGCTGTATTAAGCGGAGGAGCTGATTGTCATATGTGTTTCTAGTTTGATCCTCTGTGTATGTACATATTCATACACGTGCACTTGTGTATGGAGACCAGAGGTCAATGCCAGGTGCTTTTCTCAATCGCTGCACCTTTCACTGATCCTGGAGCTCACCGGTTTAGACTGGTTAGCCAGGGAGACCCAGAGGTCCTGTCTGCCTCCCAAGTGTCGGGGTTACAGGCACACACCAGCACCAAAACATTTCTAAAGTGGTGTGGACAGAATACAGGAATGACAAACTAATGCGGAAATGGCAAAAGAGGGAGTTCACAAACAAATCTGCGTTTATAGACCGATGCGGAATTACAGATGCAGGAGAGGTGGGCTTAAAGTCAATGGTGGGAGGAATCTTTACAAGCAGGGTTTTGGACCCTAGCATGGTAACTCACACCTGAATCCCTGCTCTCTGGGTTAAAGCCTGGCTTTTTAGCATGGGTGCTGGGGACACACACACACACACACACACACATACATGCACACACACACACACACACACACACACACACACACTGCATTGAACACAGAAGCCAGGGATGATCTCCACAGGAGCAAGACAGAGCCAAAATCTGTTTTGTTTCCTGTGTGCTTTTCTGTTTTATACATTTTTCTGCAAGGAATAGTTTACCATGATGAGACAAATAACGTTTTGGTCCTTAATGGATTAGAGCAAATTATGCTTCAAGATTAAGAAGGAAAAAAAAATCCACACCCGCTATACTTATTAATTAACAATAATTTCTTAACACTGCCACACATCTAGGCAATGTTGAGATCTCCAAATTATCTCATAAATGTCATCGTATATTTTTGGATTTACAGTTTACTTGAGTCAGGCTCCACGTCAAATCTGCATGCTGGCTTTGCTGTGGGCTCTTTTTAACCTGTAGCTTTCCCCATTTCCTTTCCCTCTTCTTGTCATCTGGTTTATTTGTTGAGGAATGCATCCGCTGGCACAGTGGCATTTTCTACATTTGGATTCTGATTCCACCTGCCCAGTGTGTCATTTCATCGGAGCTTCTGGCCCCGGTTTTCTGTGTTAGGTGGAGATTGGACACAATGGCTCGACTTGAGCAGGTCTGATATTTCCAAGTACAGCAACCCGACATCCAGTGGCCTGTTCTCTGAGCGTATGGCTTCTTAATGTGCTGTATCGACCCTTGACTATTGATATCTTGAACCTTAAGTTCAGCAGATGTTCTCTTGGGTGAAAGACATGTTTTTATGGCTTTGGAGATAGCTCAGAGGGTAAAGCATTTCTTTGGCAAGAAAGATCTGAGTTTGACTCCTCAGAAGCACTATAAAAAGCCGGATGTGGTAGTGGATATCTGTAATCCCAAGGCCCCTTATCGCAAGATGGGAGGTGGAGACAGGAGAATTCTGGAAGCTCCCAGGCCAGCTAGCCTGGCATATTCAGTGGCAAACAAGAGTGAGTCTGAGCAAGAAATCCTGCCTCTAATAAGGTAGAAGGCAGGACTACCACCCAAGACTGGCCTCTGTACACACACTATAACACATACGAGCACACACACACACATACCCACAAACACATGCGCGCACACACATACTTTTCAAATGATGTTTTTATAGCCATTGAACAGAGCAGTGGGCTCAGCTGTTGGCAGTGGTGTCATCTCAGAATGGAAGCCCAGGATTCTTTTAACAGGGTTGGGAAAGGGCCTGGACTTGAGGAGCCTCGACAAAATTCTGCGCCGCAAAGCACTGCAGTTAGCTGGAAGGATGGCATGGCTTCCGAGACGGAAGGGTGGAAATATTGCTCCAATTTGCTGGCAGCTGGTACCACGTTGTGTGCCGTGCACAAACATCCATCTCCTACCCATAGATCTCATCTTTGATATTTACCAAAGCGCCGGGGGGCCTCCTCACTCAATCACAACTTCTGTTGTTATTTGTACAACTATCTGGAAAGGAGCAGCCACCTCGAGACCTGGGGAGCCAGTTCATTATTCTGATGATTGTTGCCTTTGCTGGTACTCAGAAGTTCAGGGGACAGATGGGAATGAGGGAAGCCAGATGCCAGCACTATTCCCTCATTGGCAAACCCAGCAGGCCCTGGCTGGAGCCCTCATTATACCAGGAAGTGGAGAGGCTGGGCCTGGAGAAAGGCAGGCCACCATAGCACGGTGGTCATTTTTAACTACATCCTGCTTGCACTCCAGGTATCATGCTCAAAAGAACGGTCAAAGCAGGGCCACCGCCACAGGCAGGCAGGACAGTGGCTGTGTCATCTGCTGGAAGGACAAGAGAATGTTGAGTGATGCACACACACCATGTGATTTCAGCCTATCAGTCGACAGAAACAGATGGTTTGGGGAATCAGGGCCCCAGTTTGCCCTCCCCAAGGCTGCCGGAGAGTGAAGCAGGAGGAAACAAGCAGATTGCCACAGGAAGGTTAGAGGAGCAACCAGTTCCCAAAGTCTAGACAGGCACAGGGCACAGTGCTAGCCACGTGGGGAAAGGAGGCAATTAACTCAGCTGCTGGCTTCACTTTGCCGCCTTTCGAGCATCTGATGGCTACCTGCCTCTCCGGCAGCTGTTACTGACGCCACCCACTGGAAAGGCAGGTTTCAGGGTGAGAAGGCCTTGTTTGAAACAGGCAACTCTGATGACGTTGGCTTGGGGTCTCTGGTATCCAGGTCTATGATGGCAGTAACAACTCCGCTCGCTTGTTGGGGGTCTTCAGCCGCTCTGAGATGTTGGGGGTGACTCTGAACAGCACATCCAGCACCCTGTGGCTTGACTTCATCACAGATGCAGAAAACACCAGCAAAGGCTTTGAACTTCAATTCTCTAGTAAGTCTTTACTGGGTCTGAATAGACTATGAAGCCAGACTTTTTCATTTTATTCGTATAAATGTATTTGCCTAGCAGACATAAGGAATGCATGCTTATATGTGTCTTTAAGGTCCAGTGAGCAGTTAGTAACTAACAAGCGGACATAGAAAATGTGGTATGTCCATACAGTGCAGTATTATTTGGCAACCAAAAGGAAGAAATAGTTGGGACTTTAACATATATGAAGCTTTAAAGGTTGTCAACCTATGGATGTGGCCCCTTGGGGGAGGTTATCAACCTATGGATGTGGCCCCTTGGGGGTTCGGATGACACTTTCACAGGGGTTGCATATCAGGTATTTACATTATGATTCATAACAGTAGAAACTTACAGACATGAAGTAGCAATGAAATGATTTTCTGGCTGGGGTCACCACACCGTGGGGAACTGTATTAAAGGGCCACAGCACTCGGAAGATTGAGAACTGAGAACCAAACATTACCCTGAGCAAAGAAAACAGACACGAAGGCCACGCATTTCAAGATCTCCATAGAGCAAGTGCGTAGAGACAGAGGGAAGTTGGCCTAGGAAGTGAGGGGAAACACATCTAAAACTTCTCGAGATGACAAAAATAATGTTCTACAACGGCAGCAATAATTTCGAGATTATGTGAGCATAAGAGACAGCGAGTTGTTACTTGAGACTGACAAATTGCGTCATAGTGACTCCACTAGCCTGGTGGGTTCCTCAAGATTTCCCCCGTCTGGGTGCTGAGATGTCTCACACGGGGATCTTTACCTGTTTCAGAAGTGGCTCCAAGTAACGGGATTAAATAGAGTCACATTTGAATTCCATTTCTAGTAACTGAAAATGGTGTGAATTTCAGACAACTTAGTTAACATTGCCAAGTCAATGCTCTCAATTGTAGAGTGCCAATAATTACACCCACCTGCAAGACCTCTATGAATAACAAATGAGAGGCAAGGTCTTTGGAGTCCCACGGAGTGGGAGCTCGTGGGAGTCTCTCCTCCTCCAGCGCTTTCAACACAGCTGCTTGCATGGTGATGGCCCCTGGGCTGCCATGTCCCAGTGAGCAAAACGGAAACTGCAGATCCCACTCACTGAATGCTGCCCGGTCAACCAAAGAAATAGAAAATCCAGCCCCAAGCAGGAACACTATTAAAATCTGAATTCCTTTGCATGAAGCAGCAGAAACATACTCCCACCCCAGAGAATGGAAATAAGGCCAGATCATGAACCTGAGGCTAGCACACCCTTGGTGGTGGCCAGGGAAGCTCTGGACACACAATCGAGGAGAGGAGAAGCGACATGTTTTTGCCACCATGGTCTCGGCTTACTGTGTCTCTCCTGTCTTCCCCAGGCTTTGAGCTCATCCGCTGTGAGGACCCAGGGACCCCACAGTTCGGCTACAAGGTTCACGATGGAGGTCATTTTGCAGGGAGCTCAGTGACCTTCAGCTGTGACCCTGGTTACAGTCTGAAGGGCAGCGAAGAGCTGATGTGTCTGAGTGGAGAACGCAGGACGTGGGACCGACCGCTGCCCACCTGTGTCGGTAAGATGCCTCTTGATTTGCAAGGAATTCCTTGGTCCTTCCCTAACCTGAGCTCCAGCCCTGGCCTCAAAACGGGAATCCAGGGCCTGGGGCCATCAGCTAGGATTGGATCTACCTGTTAGTGAGCATTGTGGCTTGATGGGCACCCTTCTCTATTTCCTCACATTCACAGCTCAGGACACAGACAGTACAGTCCACGCAGGGGCTTGCCGTTGTCACACATTTAGTCTGTGGGACCGGAGTTGAGTCATGTCCTCAGAGTTGCAGCACAGGCAATAGAGAAGTGGCAGGGGTCTCTGAATGAAAAGTGACTCCAGGGCTTTCTGCCACACCAAGGCTCAAATGAGCCTCCAGTTCACTCCAGGTCTCCGTCTCCCTATAGGGGAAATGAATTTGTGCTCCCTTTTCTAGGCAAACGCTGGGAGAAAGACTGAGATAATGAGCTAGGTCTGATCTCATGCTCACAGAAGACTGTACTGTGCTGTGCAGATGCATCTTCTCTTCCTAAACCTGTGCCTCTCACAAGTTATCAGCAGATGCTTTCCCGAGACTTTGCGCATGCATCACAGAGACAGTGGTCCAAGGCTGAATGGAAAAATAAGCAGACCGCTACCATTCTGTTTGTCCGGCTGCTTCACTTCCCTGCTGCTCAGAATTCCATGGCCCTGCTCGACCTGTTTCCTCCAAACCAGACCTTGCAAGTCAGGTCTCCTGTACCCAATACCCATACTGTACCCGTGCAGCACAGGCAGCTCTGATTCGAATGAAATAGCTGTGGGGGAAACCATGAGTGCCTACCAAACCACGCAGGCTTGGAAGAGGCAGGCAGGTGTCTGGGGATATCGAAGCAGAGAAAGAAGAAGAAAGAAGTCTGTCCCTGCTGCTGGAAAGCCCCTGAGCTACCAAAAAGAGCAGGTACACAGATGGACCGTTGTCATGAAGATGAGCCCTGTCCACAGAGCTTCCTGTCCACAGGGCTTCCTATCCACAGAGCTTTCTGTAGGTAGGCAGATGGTCTACCCTGAACACATAGAGGGCCAACTGGATGAACAGCACTGTGTAAAGAGAGCTCATTCACATGTGTGCATACTATACTTCTTCTCTGTGGCAGAGGACGTTCTCAGCAGCTTTGTACACATTATCTTTCAAATCCAGTGTTCGCCCAGATCCTTAGTCCTGTTGCTCACCACTACACATCCCCAGCCTTCCCTACAACGCCCTTCCTCTTCTCTCTGACTACAGAGTCTCTTCCTTTTGTCCTACCCAGCCAGTTCAGCTCTGGCCCCTCCTTCAACCTGCATTTGAATCCAAACTCTCCCTGACTGTCTGGCCTGCACCGGTGGGGAAGTGGCCTCTTTCTTCCGGACACCAGCACTTGCTAGTATTGTGGCTGTTCCAGGATGGATAGATGTACAATGGTGTCTCCTCCACTGGCCCTGACCTGGAGAAGGGCTGAGTCTAGTGAGCAGTGCGTGCCCTGGTACCTAGCACAGGTCCCTTTGTGTCATGACCAGGTACAAACTCCTTCCTGTTCTGCCTTGGGAAGCCCCAAGGAGTTTGGTCATAGAATAGGCAGCTAGTCCTGCCCTTGGGAGATATTTCTCTTACAAGTTTATTAACCCATTGAAAGTGCACAAGTTGGGTGACTTTGTTCATTCACATGCGTGTGTCGCCATTGCCACTAAGTTTTGAGTGGTTTCACCAAAAAGAAAGTGTGTTGCCCATTAGCTGTCTCTCACTACTCACTCTCCCAAGCCTAGGGAAGCACAGTGTACCTTCTGTCTCTCTCGTCTTGTTTATTCTGGATACTTCCCACAAATGGAATTGCACGATATACAGTCTTCTGTGTTGGCATCTTTCACTTAGCATCATGCTTTCTAAATCTACACTGTACCGTGTATGTGAAGTGCATTCCTTTTCATGGATGACTAATATTCTGTCATATATATACACCACATTTTCTCTTTCCTTTCTTCAGTTGATGGACACTGGGGTTGTCTCTGCTTGTTGACTACTGCAGATAACACTGCTAAGAACGTTTATGTCCAAGCTTTTATGTCAATGATTTTATGGTGACTTATATTTAACAGTTTTAAGAAACTGCCGACCAGCTTGCTTCCCAACATGGCTACCTCACTGTACATTTCTACCAGTAATACGAAGGCTCAGGTTCCCCCACAGCCTCACCTACGCTTGATGTTTTAGTATCAACACTTGTTTTTGGTCATAACCACCCTGGTGGGATTGAGGTAATTGTGATTTTGATTGGCAGTTGCATGGCAATATTAAATTATGGTAAGCAACTCCTCACAACCATATTAGCCATTCATTTATGTTCTTTGGATACATGCCTATTAAAATCCTCTGCCTAGTTTTTAATTGGGTTGTGTGTCTTTTATTATTGAGCATTAAGAATCTTTTTCCAGTTCCGGGTACTAGTCTCACCTAGCAAGCTTCTGGCATGCTCTGCTTAACCACCTGGAATGGGCTAGAGGGACTTGGAGCCATCAGTGACTGCTGGATGCTCAGGCCACCCCATGATGCTTGTTCTGTTGCATTTTCTTTCAGCTGAGTGTGGAGGGACAGTGAGAGGAGAGGTGTCAGGGCAGGTGCTGTCGCCTGGGTACCCAGCCCCCTACGAACACAATCTCAACTGCATCTGGACCATCGAGGCAGACGCAGGATGCACCATTGGGTAAGTGTTCAGAGCCAACAAAGAAATGCTTGACCCTTGTCACAAGCATCATTGACAGACCCTTAGCTGTTGTCAGGATACTCCTCCCACTGCTGAAAGCCTGTGGGATTCACAGTGGCCACAGTGACCCTAGGTTTGGATTGGACATGTGGGACTCAGCCTCAGCTGCCGGGACATTTCTACCACAGACCAGCAGGGGCCCAGGCTTGAAGCTATGCAGCCCAGCCTTGGATCCCAGCCCCTCCACTGACTGTTGGTGAGACTTAATCATGGAGCGTCTCTTCCTTCCTCTGTGAAGGCAGGGTCTCAGTTAAAGCTCTAGAATGGCATGCTGCAAACTGGGCTCAGTGTGGCATTTCAAGCACAGTGATGGCTAGTCCAATCACAGTCCTTAAGGCTAGTCCCAGTCTGTTTGATCTGTGTGACCCAGGAGTTTTGGCTCTGGTTCCCTGTCTGCCTCCTCATGTGTAAAATGTGGACCAGAAGTGCTCTTATTTCAGGGCTATGAGGAATTAAATAACAAAAGCCAACAGTGTCTGGCTTTGGTACATTCTCCTCCCACGACAGCTCTCTTCCCAAATCAGCACATGACTCAGGAACTTCTTAGTGTTCCGGCCCATCAGAAAAGAAAAGACTGACAAGTGCACAGCCTTTCTCATGACCTCTTCCCAACAGCCCTGTTGATCACGATTTGTTTGCACAGAGAAAGCTAAGAGTTCAAGAGAAAGCTTCCTGTGTCTATACTTTGCAAGCTACAGAAATCTGGAGAATACCCCCAGATCTTTCCAGATCTTCACATCGTATCCCACTGCTGGCCAGGGTGAGCCTTGAGTGGTGTGGTTCAGAGGAGGTAGGAGAGAAAGAGAAGGTTGAAACAGCAGTATGCCCAGAGGTGTGCAAGAAGGAAGACTGAGAGAACAGGCTGACTGGAATAGAGGCTGCATTTGGATAAGGGCTATCTGGGATTAGAGTGGCCTGCTTATGGGGAAAGCTAAGTGGCAATAAATAAGAGGGAGTTGTGGGAAGTCTTAAGCAGGGTTGGTCCACCATGGCAACTGGCAGTACAGAGAGCTCACAGGAAGTCACCATCAAGGATTAGGGATAAAGAGAGAGCTGCAGAAGGGGGAGAGTTGTGGCTAGCAGGGTTTTCAGTAGGCAATGTGAACATGTTACTGAGAGAGATGAACATTCATGCTCCCTGGTGTGCACCATTCACTGAGAATTAAGGAAATGTAGTGTTCGCCCTGTTCTCATTTCTAAACTACACCCCGTGCACTGAGGTGAGGGGCACACATGGGAACTTAGGGTTTCATAAAGTAACAGTGCTGCTGGAAAGGGCTTCTGGACACTCACCGGCCCATGTGACCCCTGATGTGACCCCTGATGACCACTGGAATGGCACAGAGTGAAAGCTGAACGTCTCGTTCCAGCTACTAGAGACAGCATGACTTCCGCCAATGCCTCCATGTTCTTTCTCACTACTTGTCTGCAGTGAGCTGAGGGAGAGGGAACAAATTCAGAGGACGTGTGACTGCTCCTGCCAACCGACTTCACTCTTAGTAAATACACAAGTGTTGCTTTGTCTTTTTCCATTTTGGCTCTTCAAGGAACAATACCTAAAAAATGCAGAAAGTCTGGAATTGCAATAACCAGCCCCTGCCACTACGTAAGGGTTGTTCAGGCTTTATCTCTTTTGTCTTCTTTTTCTTTCCTCTGAATGTTACTTTTTGGCTGAAACACTCAAAAGTCCGCTGGAGAGAGCCTGGTGCTTGGGCTCTGTTTTGACCAGCACGGTCCAAAGAGAAGGTGCAGCCCACATGAGCATCCAAAAAAGCTGCTCCAGCACTTCCTGAAGTAGTGAGACTCTGGAGCTGGGCAGGGACTCAATGCGAGGAGTGTGTTGTCCCCTGTTTTCGCTTTTGGCACCTCTCAGTGAGTCTGGAAGACCCCTGCCTGTGGGGCACATAAACCAAGCAACCAGGAAACCAACCTGGAGCAAGAGTGAGGTTGAATGAGTCCAAATGCCCAAATGACCCTTTTCCGCAGGAGTAAGGATGGCCCCCTCCTTGTTCTGGGCCTGACCAGCTTTCAGGTCTTCTCATAAGGACATGGACGGCCAGCACCTGGAATTCCTCTCCATGCATATAAAACATTCCCAGCACCTCAGCGCCCAGACAACGATGTGCACTCACCCCCAAGCCCCTACTCATTTTCCCAAGGTTTATATGGTCCTTATTCTCCCCAATAAAGGGACTGTATCACCGGCAGAGCTGTATGGGAGAAGCCTCCCCTCCCCCCAGCACTGATCGCCGGACACAGATCCTGCTAACCCGCAGATAAGCTTCATTCCTTCATGTCCTGCACCTGTATGCATTGGTGCCTGGGTGCAGCAGGACCAGGAACTACATCTGCCCACTTAGCGTAGTCCCTGTGTGGGTAGCGATGGCTGTAAGAAGCTTATCTGAGTGAGGGCTGCTACTATCTTCACATTCCTCTTAATTCTTCATTTACGTAGTGTGTGTATATGCATGTCCCGTGGCATGCTCAAGGAGCTCAGAAGGCAGCTTGGGAAAATCAATTCTCTCCTTCCACCATGAGAGGACTGGAGGTTGAACCTGGGAGGTCAGGCTTGGCAGCAGGTGCCCTCACCCACTGAGCCATCTTGCAGGTCCAACAATCTTCATATTCTATTTCTCTTTGATCGTGTACACACACGCGTGCACACACACACACACACACACACACACACACACACACACACACGAGCATGGCATGCACCTGCAATAGGTCTCCTGGCCTCCTAGTTCTTGCCCTGTTCTGGAGAGGCTATCTATTGTGTTGACTTTGACCTGAGCCTCCTGCCACTTCCTGGCTGGCTTTTCTTAGCAGTGTGCTTGTCCTCACTCTTGTTTCTCATGAGTTCCCTGTTGCCCACGAATCTTATGCCTGTGAATGTGTCCTGCCTTCTTCTATCCTCTGCATCCGTGCACATTTTACAGATGCATACAAAACTGTGTGTACGTCTCTTCATTCCCTCTCCTCCTCCCTCCCTTCCTCCGCTTGTCCCTTCTCCCTCCCTCTTTCCTTACCCATCTCCCTCCTTCTTTCTTGCTTCCTCCTTCCTCTCCCTGCATCTCTCCTTTTCCCCTCTCACTCCTCCGCTTCATCTCCCCTTGAACAACCAGCAGCTGAGTAAAAGGAGCTAATAACTACACACATCTGCAGAGGCCTTTCATATTTCAGTCCCTATTTGTTTTTTTTCTCCTACTCTGAATATTGTTATAGAATTTTTCTACTAAAAAAAAATATGAGGCCAGCAAGATGGCTCAGGCTGATGACCCGAATTTGATACCTTGGAAGGAGAGAACCATAAAGTATCTTCGATCTCTCTCTCTCTTTCTCTCTCTCTCTCTCTCTCACACACACACACACACACACACACACACACGCAAACACACACAAAGTATGAACACAGAGCCCTTGCATCTCACCAAGGAATGTTACTCCTCCACACACTCTGCTTAAAGTAGCCTCTGGTCTGCTTTTGCTTTTCATGCCTACAGGCATTTCATATAGTCCCATACACAAGGCAAACCCAGTGAGTATGCTTTATTAAACAAGTCCACCCTGTGGCCTGCCTTAGCAACTTGTTTTTTTGTTTCAGCTCTTAACCATGGTCATGATCTTATGTCAATATTAGGAGACCACCTTCCCTGGCTGCAGAGAAGGCAGCCGTAATTGATAGAACCACTCTCCCCGTGGATAAAACGAATAGTTTCAGATCTTCACTCCAATGCATATCTTCATTTATGATTTTTTGAACACATATCCAATTATTTCCTTCAGATATATTCTTTGAAGGCAGATGTTGACACATGACCTCAGATTTCCCTCCAGATACCACATCCACTTTCCACACCCTCAGTGGCCTATGGGAAGGCTAGCTTCCCACACAGTATCTCTGACCCTGCCCATCCAATATCTCTACCAGTTTCCTGTTTCCATCCCTTTGGTGGTAAAAGGATTTCTCTTTCGTACACAGTAGACACTGCCTGGGATCATTTCTAAACACTTTCTCATTTCAACTTAAAATCTAGGAAAACCTGAAATTCTTATTAAAGTCACTAAATGCTTATGATTTGGGGTGTGTGTGTGTGTGTGTGTGTGTGTGTGTGTATGTGGAAGGGACCAGACCACATCAACATTGGCTATCTTCCTCAGCTGCTCTCCACTGAATCCTCTGAGATCTCTCATTAAATCTGGAGCTGGTAACCCTTATCCAGCCAGACCAGCTGACCAGCAAAGCCCGGGGAAGCCTCTGCCTTCCCAGCATGGTGTTGCAGGAGTGTGCTGCAGTGCTAGGCTTTTTAGTGGGTTTTAGTGGCTTTTTCCAGGGATCTGCACTTGGGTCCTCGTAAGCGATCCCCCTGGCCTCATGCATGTTTATTCCTCCTGCATGTGTGCCCTTTTGACTTTTCCAAACGCCGTTTTATTAATCTTCCCCAAATGCTTGAGCTATGAAAAGGCTCCAAGCTCTCTGTTTCTCTCACACCCCATACAGCCTGCTTTCCTTCAAACAGAAGATGCTCCGCTTCTCTCCTGAGTCCTTCCGGTTTTGACTCTGCCATCCTTGGCTGATCTGCTCATTGGCTTTGTTTTCCCTCTCCCACTGAAAGTTTCTGGGTTCTGTTTTCAACAGTCACCATCCCCTCTCTCCCTGATCACAGTCCCCCCTCTCTGTTCACCCTGGATACCTTGTTATTGTTTTCACTTCAAGCCTTTTGTTTTCCAACTGCCCTTGACAGCCTGTGTTTGTTCTCATCAATCCGCCATCATCAGAACCCCTCGGAGGACACCGCTTGTGCTTTGTTTTATGGTGTGGCTTGTTTTCCAGCGTCCACAGCATGTTGCAGTTGGGCCATTCAGCCTGATTATTCAGCTGGATTCTTGATGTCCCACGAGTTTCATTTTTCATGCCACTTTTAGTCATAGCTAGGAGCTGGACTCGGGCAGAGTGCTACCTGTATGCCCGTTAACTGCTCAGCTTGGGGCCCTCTTTCAGCACCATCTGTCTCTGTTCTCAGTGAAATGGTGATTAAGGGCGCTGTCTCCCTGGGAGGGTTAAGTGAGTTAATATTTATAAACCACTCAGAATGATAGCTGCCCAGAAGTGGGATGGAGCATTGTTCATTTTCTCCAGGCAGTGTATCCCCTAAGCACTGCAGGCTCTAGGTCACTTCCTGAAGGTCATGAGAGGCAGGTGCTGAGCAGAAACAGTGGTGCCCTGTGGTGGTGGCTGTGTAATGGCCACAGCTCCTGGAGGCACAGACAGCAGACTCCAAGGGACCTTTCCAGGGCCACTGACCCTGCCCTGCTGAATATTGGGTATGTCCAGAGGAACCTGTTGACAGGTTCAGCCCAAAAGCTGCACATGAGTAATTTCTTCAGGAGACTCCAAGAGGGGCAGTGGGTATCTGCATGAGCCTAGCCAAGCCCTCATCACCACCCCAGGTGTAGCCAGGCTGGAGAATAGGTACTTCCTGCCATGCTTAGCAAGAGTAGGATGGTAACTTAACCTTTCCTTTGGATACAAAGGTCTCTATAGCAATTTAGTAGGTACTCTGTCCTGAGGCCCAAGAACTCTACCAAGGCCTAGGAGTTCATCCATGGTAAGGTGTAGGACATGGCTCCCTCCATGCTGTCCTGCCTGATAACAATGCAGAGAACATGAGGCTCACCCCACAAAGTTGCGTCCTACTCTCCATCTCCAGGCTGGGGCCAGAAGTTTCCTTCTTAGGATTTGTGGAACAGTTCAGATAACTAGAGAAAGAAATGGTGGCAAATGATTAGGTACTAAGCTCCGCCCTTCTGTTCATTGTCTCTCAAGCATCTGTAGCGTGCTAGGCCAGTGTCCATCAGTCCTGTCTCTCAGAGGAGCACCTAGAGGCCCAAACAGTTACCCAATGTGGAGCACATGGAACCCATTTGTCTCTCCAGCCATTACTTTCTCACCTGCCCTTCTGACCCTGGCCTAGCTGCACTTAAAACAGTGGGTACTTGGAGACACCCCCACCCCTTGCACCATGGTCTTTGTCATGTTGTACAGGAACAGCACAGAGCAGACTGAAGCCCAGCCCTGGAATCAGGGACCATGGTCAGACAGTCGGTAGATGCCACAGAGAATGCAGTGACAGGAGAGAGAGAGAAGTCCTTCCTGCAGGGCAGGAGGAAATCTTTACTGGGGCCAGGGAGGGTAGCAAAGGCCCAATCCAGGGACAAAGTCCACCATGCTGGAGTTGCATATGGGTATAGGAGGAGGAAGGACTCATTTGAAGTTGCATGATGGGTATAGGAGGAGGAAGTTGCTCACCGGGATTCTGAAGCCGGGAGAACACTGGATCAGTTCTCAGTATAACAGGAATTGTTGGAACATTTTGAAGAAAGTAACAATATTCAGTTTGACTAAAAAATGTGGAGCAGTTTCTCAGTGCAAGGCATCGAGCCAGATGCTAGGAGTATAAGTATAAATAAGACAGTCTTTCCCCTTCAGGGTCTCAGAGAGAAATTATATCTATTAGGAATGGAAATAGAAAAACGTACTAAAGCTGGCTTCGCAGACAGGGAGGGTTTTTGTTTTTGTTGTTGTTTGGGGGTTTTGGCTTTTTCCCCCCTTCCAACAAGAATCTTGAGGTCCCATCCAGACCTGGCCCAGCTGTCCATGGCACCTTGACCTTCCTACTGCTGTGCCTTCCCGAGGCTTTCAACCTCATGGTTGTCTGGTCAGCTGCTCCAGCTCTAGGCATCACATTTGTGTTCCATTCTAGAAGAAAGGAGAGGGAAGGGTCTGGAGCTCTGCTAGTGAGGGTTTGTGTGTTTGCCTAGGAAGACACCTCCCTACAGGTCACTAGACAAAACTAGCTGGAGAAAAAGTGCGAAGCCAATGTTGCTTCATCTTTACGGCCTCCACAGCAGAGACAGGGAAGACGTTCGGAAATAGTGCAGATCAGCCAAGAGCCCAGCATAATGTGACAATAGACTGTACCGGTCTATGTCATGCTAGTAGGTGGCATTTGCAAGTAAGGAGTTAGAAACAAACCACGATTCTAGCTGCACTTAAAAGAGCAGAGGGAGAGTTGCTGGGGAGACAGTCAGTGGGTGTCTCACCTGCTGCACAAGCATGAAGACCTGAGTTGGGAACCCCAGAACTCATGTCAAAAAATAAAATAAAAAATAAAATAAAATAAAATAAAACAGGCTCAGCAGTGAAGGTCGATAATGGTAATTCCAGTGCAGAGGAACAGTGGATCACTGAAGCTCATTGGCCAGCTGATCTAGTAGAATTGTTAAGTTCTAGGGTCACGGAGAGACCCATTCTCTAACAAGTAAAGTGCAGAGCAATGGAGGAAGATAGCTGTCACCAATCCCTGGCTATGTATGCACATCCATCCCCATGTGTACACTTCACACATACACACACACACACACACACACACACACACACACACACACACACCTGCACACATTCATACAAATATATGCCGAGACCTTACACACAGCAGCAGCAACAACAGTAGGCCTGTGAAGGCCTGCAGGCAAGGCCTCCCATGCTTACAAAGTAGAAGAAAGCATGGATGTTCATAGCCCATGAAGTGACAAGTGACATTGTTGCTTCAGGGTGACCAACAGTAGAAACTCAGGGTAGAAATCAACTGGGAAATCAAAGAAGGGCCTAGTATGACTGTTTGGCAACCCTGATTACATTTACAGTGGAGTTTCTTGCATGCAAGCACAGTTGGGACAGGTAGCGATGGACGTATAGAGCAGCAGCAGGAAGGTAGAGGTAATGTTCCAGTATAGGGATGCCCCCACAACAGGGGTCTCAGACCAGTGGTATGTAAGGACCTTCTTGCAGTTGAACATTGATTCTTTGCCTAACACCCATATAGCTGTACTATTTCTATTTGACCAGTAAAAAGCTCTTTGTTAGTTTTAATGTGTAGGGCTTCTTTGTGAAGAAGGTGAAGATAAGCTTCAAGCCTCATTCTTAGCTGTTGGCCACCCAGCAGCAAAGCTGCCACGAGGAGGTTCTGAGGAACCAGCTTTCCTGCTCAGTGGCGCTTGTCTTCCTGGGAGGATGCTGGACTAGACAAAATAGCTGGCTGTGCCTGCAGCCCAGAGCCCTGCTGCACTCTCAGATCTGTCATAGTGCAGAGCTGTTCTCCACAGCGGTCAGCCAGCAAGCGGGCAGCTGGCCCGGAGGAGGCAGAAGGCATTGGAAGCAAAGCTTGTGTTCACAGATCTTGCCAGGAGTGCTGGCCTCGGGTTCAGCAGCTTCCAGAAGGTGTCTTTTAAAAGAGCAACGGTGAGTTAAACTTTAAACAGAGAAGTTCCATGTAGCTGCGCTGTGAGAGCGACCTCCTGAAGAAGCTACACAGATCGGCATACCCAGCAGGCATCGCTTTTCAGCCTTAAGTTTGCATTGAATTGGGGAATAGCCAGAAAGCTGTTCTGAAGGCAGGGAGGTAGACAGCCTGGTAGGTGTAAACGTGGCTTTCAGAACAGCGGTGCACGCTGATGATTTTGTTTCCATGGATTGCCTCTAGAGAAAGAAACACAAACTACTTCAAATTATCCAAGTATGATGATCCAACCAGGCTACCCCAAGTAGTTGAATTGACCAGAGCACACCTTCTGGCTGCTAGCCTATGAGCCCAGGAGTGAATTCTAATGTCTCTTAGGAGAATTAGCACCACCTGCCTTCTTGGCTGGCACACCAGACCCTTGGCAATCTCTCCCTCCCTTCAAAATGACAGATTAAAAATAATAATGCACAAATAAGATACACGCACAGGATGTTTCAGAAAGAACAGTACCCATGAGGGGGAAAAATCTGTTTCTTTAAAGAAACAGAATCATTTTTTTAAAGAAAGATTTTTGTTTTGTTTTGTTTTTAATACTCAAGGAGACAGGAAGAAATATAAAGGACCAAGGCTGGGATTGTAGGTCAGTGGCCAAACAGTTGCCTGGTGTTCTAGCTTCATACTGTTGCTGTGATGAAACACTCTGATCAAGTGCACCTTGAGAAGGAAAGGGTTTATTTGGTTTACCCTTCCAGGTCACAGTTCATCATTGAAGGAAACTAGTGAAGGAATTCAAAGCAAGAGCCATAGCAGGAAGCCATTTTCTGGATCCCATACAGGCTTCTGTTTAATTGGCCTTGTTATATAGCCCAAGACTCCCTGCCTAGGGATGCTGCCAGCCACCGTGGCTGAGCCCTCCGTCAATTAATAATCAAGGCAATCACCTACAGACATGCCTGCAGGCCAGTCTGAGCTAGGCAAGTCTTCAATGTAGGCTCTCCTCTCAGATGACTCTAGGCTGTGCCAAATTGATAATTCATGCTAACTAGGATGCCTAGCCCTTGATTCTACCCCCAGGATGTAAAAAAAAAAAAAGATGGCAAGTATTCTAATGGACTATATACATACTTCTGTCATTTAGTTATAAAATGTAGAAAGGGAAGTGATCTCTGTGAGCTTGAGGCCAGCCTGTTCTACAAAGTGAGCCCAGGACAGCCAGGGCTATTACACAGAGAAAACTTGTCTCAAAACAAACAAACAAAACAAAACAAAGTCCACAGTGTTAGCATTTGCCGTGCAAGAAATAAAAGCATTCAAACAAGAGATAAACTAGAGAATCTGAGGCTGAAGGAGAGAGCGCACGTGATAGTGCTTATGGAAGCAACGTAGCCAAGCGTGACCCAGAGTGACAGCCACAGGCTGCATAAATGAAGGACAACAGATACATCCGGCTCACAACTCCGGAAGCTGAGCAGTCCACTACCAAGCCCCTCACAGACGACAATGCAAAGAGGGCTCCTGGTCCAAAATCACTTGGCACATAAGAGGGAAACCTGGGGCAGCACCCACATCCGAAAGACATCCGTCACCAGCCTAAAGGGCCCTACCCCTTCTTCAGTGTCCTGAAGCCCACCCAGTTTCGTTCCCCTACTTTTGAAGGGAACCTAATCCCAACTGACCCTAGGAACCAAAGTGTCAAAGCTAGCACCCAACAGCCCTGCTGGCTTGGAGCCTCCGCTTGTCTGCACAGCACCCTCTCTTTGGATAGCATGGTGCTTTAGTTCCCGAGCCAGCTATCACTACCACAGCTTAATATCTCAGAGATGGGACCTTCCATAGAACAAGTATGATTCCCTCCTCGTCACTTCCTGTGCCTCCCAAGGATCAGTTAAGCTACACTGGCCTCCAGGGACTGATTTCTGAGCCCCCTCCCTCCAGCAGCTCTTCATTCACATGCCACTTTCCCCTGAAGTAAAGATCCTCCCTCACCATGCTGATTCCCACAGGGCCTCTGGGGCTAGGGCGACAGGTGCCTGACAATGCCCACAGTGCTTTCATTTTCTGCCTCCACTTCCCCCACAATCAGAGGGCCTGTGAAATCAACAGCCCAAGCAACCTCGGTGTTTTTCCTTTCTCTCTCTTCCTCGGGATTGCATGTCTTTCTAATGTTCAGTGGATATGGAGTGAGCAGTGTCCCAACAGCCCGGTGGGTTCAGTTTTCCTCCAGCCTCAGAGCACAGAGACGTTTCCAGCAGGGTTTGCCTGGGAACTGCCCTAAGGGGAGGGGAGGGGTATCCTACAATGACAGTCCTGAGCCCTCCTGGCCGTTTAGTTGCAGGCTGTAGTAGACACAGACAAAGACATAGAGATCAGCAGCTGGTTGGGTCAGATGTGTGACCCTAGAGGAGTTGAGGGTGACAGGGTAGGGGAGTCTGGGCCCACTGCCTTTTCCTCCCCTTCATGCATCTGTCCTCAAGCTGTGCTCTTTCTTGCCCGCCCCTCTGCCTCTCCATCAGTCTCACTTCTTCCTCCAACACTGCTTTAAAGACACCTCCTCCTTGAAGCTCTCTGCACCTTTGGTCAAGGAAAGGGCTTAGCAGGCCTGGCCCAGGAAGACATGGTTTCAGAATGGGTTCTGACCCTTCCTTGCTGTCTGGCTAGTCACTAACATGATGTGACCCCTTTGGATCTTCACTTCCATCTTTGCAAAATGGCAGAAGTGAGGCCCTAACCCACCTGCTTTCCACGAGGGTACTAGAAGCACACACAGAGGAATCATCATGTAGGGGACGGTCTGCAAAGGCTTAGTGCTCCTTATCCTTTGGTGATTTCAATTGTGCCTATGCAGGCCACTCTTTTCAGTTGTGTTCTGAGATGTCTCTGTCAGTGAGCAGCAGGCTCCAGGGCAGAGGCAGCTCTGTACACCCTGGAATCTATAAAGGAAGAGGTTTGTGCACACAGCATCTCCTCCCTCTTCCCGAGAGATAGCCTATTCTGTGCCTGTGGCCCAGAAAAGCAGGTGTGTGCATGTGTGTGGTCAAGGCATCCACAGGAGACAATTCCATCTCATCCTAATACCTCCTCACCTGGAGTGTACAGGTGTGCTCTTCAATGTCAGTCTTCTAAAAACCAACAGAAGATGGGCCTCACCTCTGCTCTGTAGGAGGCAGCCCAGATAAACCAAGTCTGGGCCTGGCCTCATCTCTATTGATCAGAAGCACCCATTGGCACCTATAGACTTTGATCTCCATAAGATGAGGAAGGTCTTCAGTGAGAAGGTGAGTGACTTGTCTCTCCTGGCCTTTATCAAGTCCCGTAGTAAGAGGGACAGCTGGCCCCCAGCTAAGTCCCCTGCATCTATTCTTGCCTGTGTCTACCTGTTCTCTCCAGCACAAGAGTGATCCTAAAATACAAACCAGACTTTCGCAGGCCTCAGCCTAGAATCCTTCAGCAACTTCCCTTAGCAAGTAGAAGGAAAGCCAAACTTCTTCCCAAGCCTGCAACATCCCAGCAGGCCTGGCCTCTGCCTGCCACCCTGCAGCCTTACGACCTTTCTGTTGCCCAGACGCCCTAGGGCAGCTTCCCATTTGGGACCTTTGCACACGCTGCCCTTTCTCTGGGGACGCTGCCTGCCACCTCTTAACCCAGCCAGCCCTGCAGTGGCTGGCCCCCTCTGAGCCTGCCAGCTTGCTTAAATGTCAACCCTCTGAGAGGTCTCGCCCGTGCTCGGTTCTAAAGTTGGTTACTCTGTCACGGCATGCTGTCCCTTCTCTCACCAGCGTTCGCCACCACCGTGGGTCTGTGTGTACGGCAGTGTCGGCATCTCCCACATCACCTGGAAATGGTCATCCTGGGTTTGGAATTTCACGTTCTATCCGCCAAGTGGCTCGTGTGTTGTTTGCACATGCAGAGGAGTCCCCACTTCCTCCTCTCTGCTCCTCATCCTTCTGCCTCATCAATAGGAAGCTTTTGGCTTTGTGCGGTTATCAGATCAGCTAAGCTGAACAAACAGAATATAGCCTCGCCTCCGTGTGGTCCTCCTGTACGCTACTAGTTCTGGCTCGAGCCTCTCTGCCCTTGCCGTGCTCTCCCCGATAGCTGCCTCCTCCAGGAGGCAGGGACAGTGTCAAGGGGTCTAAGTGCCAACGTCTGGCCTGTAAGATAATACAGTGGTAGCTTCAGTTCACGCTCATCCTTAGACTAGACTAGGAAATGCTTTAAAACTCTCATTTATAATGAAATGAGAAAACATAAACTTCCAGATTGCTGAAGAACAGATTCAAAAAGTGTGTAAAGAAGACACCTGGGAAAGGAGCGAAACACACCAAGTTATATCCACATGTTGCTGCCTGGGAACATTAGTAACAGAGATGTCCATTCTCTGTAATAGGCAGTAAGTGTGGCCAATTCTAATTGAAGCCTCATTGGGATTGTTTTTGGAACTTGGTACCATAGAGTTGATCTGATAGAGTAAATTGGAGGAAGTGCCTGGGTGAAGGGGACCAACATGGGAAGCTGTGGAAGTCCACAAGGAGCAGCCAGTGCAGGCAAGAAGGGCTCGCCGAAACAGCCGTCTCCGCCGGGATGGGATCAAACGGCCGGGGAACCTGGAGTGTTCCCTTAGGAGTCAGCCCTTATGAGCCCCTTCTGAACAGGCAAGCGTGCCCGAGCATGGAGCACAGTAGGAAGGAAGGTCAGCCACACCCTCCCAGACACCTTACTCAGGCTGGAGGGAGAAGACAGATACACACCTGAGTATCTGCTAGGTGCTAAGGAGGCGTGAACAGGGGCTTCAGTGTCTACAGTATAGAGGACGTCCCTTCAGATAGGCTTTGGGACAAATAAGCAACATAATAATGATAAATATTAGTGCTTTCCTTCTCAAAGTATGAAATTGAAAGATCTAGGAAAATAATACAATTTGGAAATTTTTTTTGGTATTTTCTTTCTTTCTTTCTTAAAAATCTTTTGGTTGTTTTAGGGTGCCATAATGCATATAATGTATTTTGATCAAATCTCTCCCATTTCCTTCCTTCCAGTCCTATATCCTAATACCAGTCTCCCTTCCCAACTTCATGTGCTATTTTTTTTTAACCCACTGAGTTCCCTTAGCAATGTGTGTATATAAATGGCCGTAGGACCGTCGACTGGAATCATAGTCTCTCAAGGACCTGAAGAAACCAACTCTCTCTCCCCTAGCAGCCATCAGTTGCCAGTAACCCCCCAACTAGAAGTGGGATTTCATGAGCGCCCCATCCCTGTCCAAACCCTGTATAAGTCTTGGACTGGAATCACATCTGTGAATGCATCTGTGCAATGGCATTCTCACGTCCAGCAAATAGTTTCCCTGATATTCCTTCCTCTTACCATCTTTCTATCCTGTGTATTTTTTAATGTCTTTTTAATTTAGTTTCGTTTGTGTATCTGCCCTTGTGCTACAGCCTGTGGAGGACAACTTGTGGGAACTGGCTCTCTCCACCATGAACCAGGGCTTGAACTCAGGTCACCGGGCTTGGCTGCCAGCACCCTCACCCTCTGAGCATCTTGCCAGTTCTGTAATTTGGTTTTTTAATCACAGTAGAGAAGTTTGGCCCTGGCATACTCTGCATACTTAATCGGGAAAATAAACATGTTGGAGTTACTTCTTACTGAAATAGATAACCACAAACAAAATTTAAAGTGAAAAAAGGTACCACGCACTAGAAGATACTACTAGCACTGAAAAATATACCCCACAACAGGAACCAATTTAGGAAAAAATAACAAATAAAGAGCTTGGTATGCAAACAGAATTTTTAAAGATAAGTAGCCCAATTAAGATGGATAAAAGAATATGAAGAGATAAAAATGTCCTAAGACTGTGTGCAGAGCTTTTCAACGTTATGGAAAATACTAAATTATCTAAATTCAAAATGCCATGGAGGTTCCATTTTGGTCTAGCAGATGGGAGAGTATTTTAATGTAAGATATATCTGCATCATTATAATAATACAGTGTTGAAGAGGTGGAGTTTTCAGAGAACAGTGAATTTTACTGCTGCTTGGAGGGAACTGAGATTGATGGAATCACACGACAGGGTAATATAACAGCCTTTCCCAGGGAAAGCCTTAGGTACCCCTCTACCCCCACACACCCAACCCAAACTATCATTTCTACAACTCTACTGAAACATTAGCGCGATGGGAAAAGTGTCGCCAGTACAGGTGTGTTTCTTGCAGTTTACCGAGAAACTGAGACTCAGGTTGTCCATCTTCATAGGAAAAAAAATTAAGTAGGTGTATTATTGGAGAAAGAAAGTGAGCTAAAACCAGGGCCAGGGATTTGCTCTCCAAGCATGAATGTGGACATGGGTTCGATCCCACCACCACACAAAAGCGGGGGTGGTGGTACACAGCCTGTCACCCCAGCACTGCAAATAGGAATAAGAAGGGGGACAGAGATACAAGCCCACGTTGGGGAAAAAAATGTGTGTGTGTGTGTGTGTGTGCGCGCGCCGAGAAAACTCTAGAAGGCAATGTACTAAGTGCAAAACTCCGGAGAGTTGGTTGATTGTGTGAGGGAGACTTCAGAATTCCAAAGCTTCTGTATACGGCTTGCTCTTCTGCCCTGCACGTGTCTCATTTTTATAATTTAAAAACATATATTTAAAGTAATTGCAATAAATGGAGAGAAAAAGATGACATCAGCAGAAAGCAGTGCCATCCGTGTGAAGTCTGGGGTTTCACTCCCGATAACAATCATGAACCAAGGCTGGCTTTGTGCACAGGTAGATGGCGGAACCGGGTGAGGGTCTGCAGGAATGTTCTTTATTAACTCTGGCACGTTTTCCAGTCTCAATGGAGCCCCAGAGTGAAAGGAAATAGGCTCATAGACAGAGTCATGTCACCCAGGTTTGTAGCCATAGTAACCTCAGATACTTAAACCCTTTTTGTCTGGCATGAATTGAGGCTCCTACCAGGCTGGATGTGACACACACACCCCCATACAGACAGAGGCCCCTGTGTGGCCTGTACCACTTTACAGGGTACCCTTAAGCTAAGTCTGTCTGTAGCTAACGGCATCAGTGTCCCACTCTGAGACAACCAGACACAGGCTTACTCCAACTCCCCTGCAGCTGCTCAGCCCCTGGGAGGCCCCACAGTTTTCCTTGCCTGTGCCTTTTAATAAATGTGTATGTGTGTGTGTGTGTGTGTGTGTGTGAGAGAGAGAGAGAGAGAGAGAGAGAGAGAGAGAGAGAAAGAGAGAGAGAGCAAGTGCATGCGCTCGTTCGTGCTATGGCACAAATGCAGAAGCAGGAGGAGAATCTACATCCACCGTATAGATTCCAGAGATGGCACCTAGGTCTTCCGGTATGGTGGCAAGCACCTTTGCACTTTTATCTGCTGAGCCGATCTCACCAGCCTCCTTGACTCTTTCAAAGACTCCATCCCCTTCCTGGCCCTACTCCACTCTCAATCTAGAATTAGAAGGACTTACACTCAGGAGCTCAGTCCGGCAGCTGTGCAGAGTTAGGAGGGCTGGAAGGTAGCCATGCTGACATGCACAAAAGCCGCACTCTTGTCCCCACTGCTAGGGGCCCCAGGGATGAAGCTGGGAGCGTGAGGGTGCTTCCAGAGGACGCCCCTCCTCCTCCCTGTAAATCTTCCTAGGCTGTGTCTCCCGGTCAGAAGTTCCTGGGAAGAAAGTGGTGGGACCTGGAGTGACCTCCTGTCTCTCTTTCTCGGCCCAGGCTCCATTTCCTTGTGTTTGACACAGAAGAGGTCCACGATGTGCTACGCATCTGGGATGGACCAGTGGAAAGTGGGGTTCTCCTCAAGGAGCTGAGCGGCCCAATGCTGCCCAAGGACCTGCAGAGCACCTTCAACTCAGTCGTCCTGCAGTTCAGCACGGATTTCTTCACCAGCAAGCAGGGCTTTGCCATTCAGTTCTCAGGTGTGTGCTTGACCGATGCTGGTGTCCTGAGCACCTCCCTCCTTCCATCTCTCCATCCTTGGAAAGACACTGGCATCTGCTGTGTATCTGGTTCATGGTTTATTCAAATATCTGTGCTGAGGAACCAAGAAAACAGCTTGGGCAGTAATACACCTGCCACACAAGCACAAAGATACAACTTGGAGCCCCAGAATCTTAAAAAAAATGAAATGAAAGAATTAGGTGAGGTAGCAATCCCAGCTGGATACTTGGAACACACTGGCCAGCTGACCTAGACTAATTGGTGTGTTTCAAGCCAATGAGAGACTCTGTCTCCAAAAAATGGTGGGAACTCAGGAACAATGCATAATGCTAGAGGTTAGCCCTTGACCTCCACATGTACACATACACAAACACACACACAGAGTATGTGCATTAGTCTCTGGCCATCACATGTACAATGTACACACACACACAGTGTATGTGCTCCTGAGTACACACAAAAGTATTTCCATCCATGCTGAGCTTACTTGGGTAAGGACAGCAGGTGGATTGGAGATAAGAAATGCGTGAGTAGAGAAATCCATGCTACTGAGGTCACTGTGAGCATCAAGGGAAAATGTTCTAGAAAAGGTTTTATCCACACTCACGCCTAAAGGATGCATAAATGTTAGCTCAGGAAAAGAAAGCATCTGGAGGATGAAATGGTCAAAGCCATGGAAACGAGACTACCAAGCTGGCCTTCAGGGGCTCCATTGGCCCTAACGAGCAGGAGGGGAGAAAATAGGATGTCATGCCCTGGGTGCAAGAAAAGTACAAGACAACAGCAGGCTTGGGAACTAGAAAGTGGTCCCTTGGGCTGAGTGGAGGAATGTGAGAGAGACTCAATGCCCAGTGGTGCAGGGCCTGGTTCTGAAAGTGTTGATACCATGTGCTACACGCTCTGGTCCTTCCTCCAGTTCAGGTCTTAGAAAGGACTGGAAGCCAAACATGAGAGTGATCCTAGTAATCTCAATTTAATTAAGTGTGCACAGCAGTGGCCAGTTACGGAGGGGCGTGGCAAAGAGCTTCCCAAAATGGGCAACACCCAAACGCTCGGGTCCCAGGTTGGCCGCTCATTCCAGAGCTCGGTAGCTCTGGACTTTCTCTTCTACTTTTCTCTCAACTTCTTGAGCAACCGAGCCTGCCTTGGTTTGTGCGGAGGCTTCAGCAGCTGTCATTGCTGCAACCCTATCGGTCCACTGGGCAGGGCAGGGTATGTGTGGTGATTCTGAGGCAGGCGGCTTTGTCCCCACATCCCCTCCTAGCTGCTAGATCAGCCCCAGGTGCCCACAAGACTGTGACAAGGTACCAAATCCTACTTCCACATCATTCCTGCGCCTTTTTTTCTGTGGAGATGAGCATTTGCCAGTGTATGTGCAATAGGATTCTCAGGATCTGGTAGCGCACACTTCCTGTCACAGATGAGCCTCTATATCTGGAATTCGGCATCCATGGATTCAACCAATCCCAGACCAAAAATTCTGGAGGGTAGACCACATCTGTACTGGACATATACAGATTTTTTCCTCATAATTATTCCCAAATAGTATAATAGCTATCTGCATATCATGTAATAGGTATTAGAAGCAATCTACAGATTTAAAATACACAAAGGAATCACGTGGGTGGTATGTGAGAACTGCACCATTTTTACACAAGGGACTTAAGCATCATGAATTTGACTATTCGTGGCTGGGAGGATGCCTGGAACAAGCCCCTCCAGGGTACTGAGGGACACGTGGACTTTGTAACTTGCCCACATGACACACGTGCATTCCTCTGGCCTAGCATTTATCTATTCTTGACACTCCATGGAGTATTAATTGATACTGAAAGAACAAACAAACAAACAAATGTGCATGTTGGGAAGAGGCTTGGGTGAGGCAAACCTAAGCAGATTATCTGTACCGATGATGCGGCTTCTGAGAGCATTTGGTATGCTCACGGTCGTAAATTCAAAACATGTCAGGTGGGTCACACTTTCCAAATGTATTTGACCATGAATGACTATCTTTTTCGAGGCCGTCTCAGGACACTGGCATTTCATGGAGCAAACGTTAGCAGTGGCTGGGAAGGGCAATAGAGTCAATGGGAGGTGCCCAGCACACAGAGAGCAGAGTGCAGAAGAGACCTCTCAGGGCACTTTCTTGGGGGAAGGAGCAACATGAATAATTAAAGCATGTGTGCATTTTCTCTGGCTGTGCCCCTGCTGACAGAGCAGACTTAGAACAAAAACGACCAAAACCCCACGATTCCAGATGAGCACCCCACAAATTTGCATCTTCCGACCTCCTCATTGTGTCCTCATTGTAGCCACACAGGACGGCTCCCAGTCCCCGACACTCTCTGCCAGCTAAGCCTCACTCCCACAGCTTTATCACACATCGTCCAGCTCCCAGGAGTCAGACTCTTCCTTCAGGGTCTGTCTCTGATGCTGCTGCTTGCTACAGCAGGCAGCCTCTGGCATCCCCACTTCTGTTTCTCTAGCACCAGCCAATGTCAGCCTTCTTGCCAGTCTTGCTGTGGCGCATCCTTGGCATCACACATCTCTCTTAAAGCATGAAGGCTTTGGCAGACCTCTCAGGCTCCTTCGAGCAGATGTATACAGCAGGTGTTCTGACACACGAAATCATGAACACATTAGAAGAGAGGTTCCCCAACACCAGGGTTTCCTTAGGCAAACTTGTGCCAATCAAAGTGACCTCAACTAGATAGCCTGGGCTCCAGAGAGGCCATGACAGCCTGGCCTCTGTGCTCTGGGTATACCCAAGTTTTGGGAAAGGTCACCTTTCCTGTTACTGTCATCAGTTAGCAAATACCAGGACTCCTCTGGGGAGAGGGAATGGCTTACCACACGTGAACCTGATAGTGCATGTTTGACGAGGGATTGGGCAGAAATGCCAGTGATGATTAGCAGAAGCTTGGCTTTATTAAGTAAACACAACTGTGTAACATCTAACATCCTGTCAGCACCTGGAGGATCTAGCCTTTCCCTGGAGGTTTTGGCAAGCTGCTCAAATCCAGGAGCATCCAACAGAGAAAATGAGAACCCGCAAGAGGTGAGCGGGCAGCATGAGCTCAGCCACCTACAGAGCAGACAGCAGCTAAGCTCCACGCTGGATCACCCCTTAAGAGTTTTTATAGAAACGAACACCACAGACACCGTTTTTAATCCATGTTGCACATACGGGCTGTGTGGTTTCTCATCCGAGGCCGGGTAGTTAATGAGTTGCGAAGCCTGGATCAAAATCCACGTGTCCGATTCCCCAAATCTAGTGCTTGCTCCATCATTGCATTTCTGTGGCCTGCCATATAAATAATCTTTCTGAATGTGGCCAGGACTGCAAGCTGTTTTTCTCCCAGGGAATCATTTGGATGTGTACAGCACCCCGTGACCCCGGGGATGAAAGCTAAGTCCGCTTTTAATTGGGAAGGCAAGAGACGATTCTTATTTGACTTTCTAAATAAGTTTAGCGAGTGTCAAACGGGCGATGATCTGTTCGTTCATTCATGCATTTATCCAGCAAATATTTACTTAGCACTGTCATGTGCTGAGTACTGAGTACCCTGGGGATACAGGGATGAGCAGAATTGCCTCTGTTGGCAGAGAGATGCCCCAGTGATAGGCAAGGTGCAAACAAGTAAATTAGCAAGGTTGGTACACGTTGTGCTGGGACAAGAACTGAACAGGGGAGCCTGATGAAAATGATGGGGAAGGTTAAGGGCGAGCCCAGAAAAGGGGATGGAGGGAGCCTGTCTAAAAAGTGTTATGGAGCTGAAAACTAAATCTCAAGCTGGATATTGCTGCATGGTCATTCCAGACAGAAGGACCAGCAGGTGTGTGTGCAAGGTCATGTGAGGAAAAAGAGTGAGGAGCGTGAGTGGACTATGGGAGAGGATGTTTAGGAATATGACTGGAACACAGTGATAGAGCATCACTTAAAGTGAATGAAAACAAAGGAACAGTTTTAGAATGCATCCTGGGTGGGGGGAAGAATTTCATCTTCAGATGGGGAGGGCTTGAGAAAGGATGCCAGCTGGGCATGGTGGCACAGGCTATGATCCTAGCCACCCCAGAGGCTGAGGCATTAGGAGGATGAGTTCAGGGATCACCCATACAACTTTGTGGGCTCCTGTCTAAAAATTTAAAACATTCAGCACAGAGCAGTGGTAAAGTACTTGTGTAGCACCGAAGAAGCCAGAGGTTCAACTCTCAGACTATTTTCTCAAAAGGGGAGGGGAAGTAGGACAGAAGAAGGGAGGAAAGAACAATGAAACAGAGGGAGGGAGGTGTAAAAAGAAAAAAGAAAAGAAGGGAAGACAAGACACCAGATAGCAGGCTTTGGCAATGTTTCCTGTCAGAGACTACATCCCTTCAGCCTTTGTGGTCTATGCGGTTTCTTGTTGCATTCACTCTCTTCCTTCAAAGCATGAAAGCAGGATACCATGTAAACAAATGGCTGTTGCCTGTGTTTCAATAAAACTTTATTTGTGGTAATAAGCACACGGGCAGATTTTTGCCTGTAGGCTGTGGTTTGTGAAATGCTGCCTTTGGTGTTGTGGAATCCAAGGTAGCATGCCATGTAATCCTAGATCTTGTATTGAGTGACTTAGCGACAGGTTTTCTGGGCTGTCATTTCCACTGAAGTGCTCCTGGTGTCAAAACAGAAGGGGTGCATCTCCCCAGGGTGCTGGAAGGCATGGACAGTCCAGAATCTATATGAGGCTTCATGCTTTTGTGTAGAAGCCAATGTGAATTTTATACTCAGAGCCAAAACATTTTCTTTGGTTTGAATGGAAAGGAAAAAAAGCCTCACAGTTGGGGGGTAGAAAGCTGTAAGCAAATCACAGAGCCTCCAGAAAATTCCTGCCCCTGAGATCTGCAGAGCGGATTCTGCAGGGACAGGTCCCGCCATCTACTCAGGGTTAGGATATGGTGGTTGCCTCAGAGTTCTTTCTCAGCCCTCTATTATGCCTCCACCTTGGCTGAATTTTCTTGTATCACATTGACTCCTTCATTCACTCATTCCTTTATTCCTTCCTTCCTTCTACCCTCAACTTCCGTGCTTTAATAAACACTTACTCCCTATTAGACTTGGTTAAGTATCAGACCACAAACATCTCTTAAGTTGCTGAGCCCCCTTTTTTTGGCATGTATGTATGTGTATTTGTGCAGCATGTATGCTTAAATGCATGGTCTCATGTATGGGTGCACATGCATGTCCGGCTTGGTATAGAGGTCAGAGTTTGATGTTGGGTGTCTTTCTAGATGACACTGCGTTTTGTTCACTGAGACTCTTTCCTGCATCCAAGGCTTCCTAATTCAGTCAGTGTAGTTAGCTTGTCTAAGGGATCCCTTGAGTCTACTTTCTAAGCGTCAGGACTTCAAGCCAGCTGCCATGGACACACAGCTTTTCCAAGGGTTCTCTGGCCCTTGTGCTTTCGACACCAAGTCATCTGTCCTCTCTGAGTTTTTAATACAGACCAGCCATTTGGGTTTGATTCTGAGCTCAGCTCTGCCGCTGGCTACAAATGCCCACTGTTCTCCTGAATGTGGTGCAGGCCTATAGGGCCCACGGCTATTTTTACAGAGGGAGAGACCTGAGCTCCGCAGACTTCCGGCTTCTCTCGAGGACAACTACTCAGCACCCTAGCAGGTCAACTCCAAATCCATGGTGTTTAAACTTTATTCTCTTCATTCACACTGATCACGGTATGAGAGAGCAAAGCTTGGTCTGTGGGGCCATGTTTGTATTTGTAAACGAATTCATTCTGTAATCAGGCTTTAAAAATATGCCTCCTGCTAGACCAGTGGTTCTCAACCTTCCTGATGCTGTGACCCTTTAATACAGATCCTCATGTTGTAGTCACCCCCCCCCAAGGCATAAATTTATTTTGTTCCTTTTTAACTGTAATTTTGCTACTGTTATGAGTTGTACTGTAAATACCTGATATTCAGGATATCTGATTTGAGACCCCTGTGGGGAATGGAGACCTTCAGGTTGAGAACCACCATGCTAGACGAATGCTGGTCACAGTGAGGTATTGGTGAGGGTGATGTCAGTGGCCCAGGCTGGTGGATACAATGACGTGGTGCACTGTGGCGGAGGCAGTGAGTAATAGGCCAAGGAGGATGGTGTTGCTACAGTTGGTGGCAGAGGTAGGGAGGTGACAGCGGTCGCTGGCACGGGCAGGGATGATCAGCACTGCTGATGAGCTGTGAGCCAGGCTGCCGGGCAGACACCGAATCGGCCTCATTCCCTCTTGTTTCCTTGCCTCAGTGTCCACAGCAACCTCCTGCAATGACCCTGGAGTCCCGCAGAATGGGAGTCGGAGCGGTGACAGCTGGGAAGCTGGTGATTCCACTGTGTTTCAGTGCGACCCAGGCTACGCGCTGCAGGGAAGTGCCGAGATCAGCTGCGTGAAGATCCAGAACAGATTCTTCTGGCAGCCCAGCCCGCCCACGTGCATCGGTACAGAGCAGCTGCTGGCTTCTGCTCCTCCCTCCTGTCTCAGGGCTCTCTTCAGGCTCCTCTACACAGCAGGCAGGCAGCTGCCTCTTGAGCCTGGGGCCAAGAGAATGGTACAGCAGAATGGTACAGAAAATCCAGTTTTCCTACACACACTCACACGCATGTGCACACACAGTTTACAGACACACACAGACACACATATATACAAATAGACATGCTTACACACAGATACAGACACACACACATGTACACAGGCAAGCATGCATACACACACGCATCCTTATGGACTTTAAAAAAACTGATCTCCAAGAGTTCTGAGCAAGGCAGACCTGCCTGTACCCTTGTCTAGGTTGGATGGGTCATCCCAGGCCAGAAGATCAGCAGATTTCAGGGACAAAGGAGAGACTCTTGTTCTCCCTCCTCTAGGGAATTGCTGACTGCCTGGGTTGGGGTTCCTGAGATCTACCCTTTGTCTTTAAAATCTCCTCATTCAACAAATGAAGGCTCTTAATAATTAAAAAAAAAACTCAAGGTCACATTGCTAACAAAGGGAGGGGACTCCATAGTCCTGCCCCTCCCCTACCAGTTGCTTGAGACTGGTAGGTAAAGGCAGAGAGAAGCCAACCTCCAGGTTGGCTTAATAATAATACTTAATACAGCAGGTGCCCACATATCCCAGGTGCTCACATGCTCCGGGTGCTCACATACCCCAGGTGTTCACATACCCCATGTGTTCACGTGTCCCAGGTGTTCACATACCCCAGGTGCTCACATACCTCAGGTGTGTTCACATGCCCCAGGTGCTCCCATACCCCAGGTGCTCACATACCCCAGGTGCTCATATACCCCAGGTGTGTTCACATGTCCCAGCTGCTCACATGCTCGAGTTTCTTTTTCTCCCTGGGTGAAATGATAAACTCAGTTGTTGCCTGTGCACATGGCAGATGGACACAGAAGAGTAGAGGAACCAACCAGGCAGTGGAGGTACACGCCTTTAATTCCAGCACTCAGGAGGCAGAGGCAGGTCTCTGAGTTTGAGGCCGGCCTGGTCTCTGGAATGAGGCCAGCCTGGTCTACAGGATGGCCAGGGCTATGTACACAGAGAAACTCTGTCCCAAAATGGGGGGGGGGGGTGGTAAAGAAACGACAGATACTAAGTCTATCCATGTGCTGAGCTCACACTGGGCATTTGCTTCGACAACCCCCTACAGCTTTTCGCTGAAGCTCTCTGAATTTAGCACCATTCCCTCATTATAGCTGCAGAAGCTGAAATAGACAAATTTGGGTATCTTGTCCCAAATTGCAAAACTAAGAAACAAGAGCCAAGATTCCCACCCACGTCAGGCTGAATACAAAGCCTCTCGATTTCCTGTCACCCGTGGTCCATCCCTGCCAGAGATAGAGACCTCTCCCAGCTGTGTTCACCCTGGGAGGTTCTGTGGTAGGGCCATCCTGATACCTGAGGCCTGGCCTTGGCTGCTCCCAGCTCTGGGACCCGGTGCTGAAAGCAAGAAACCGAATCCAGTTCCTTGCTGGAAATAAGGTTAGCTCCAAGCTTGAAAGCAGCTCAGTGCTGTGAAGTAGGATTTACAGACACAATCAGACCCAAGTACAGGGTGAGGAGCTGCCATTTGATGGCTCAGTGGCCTCCGGGAAATTGTTCGAGTCTTACCCTGGGGCCCCACCTGTGAGAGAAAATCCACATTTCCCCTGTGGCGTTGTAGAGCGACAACACACGTAACCCTCATGCCATCATATGCCATCTCCCTTCCTTTCCGCTCCCAATTCCCGTCTTTGTATCTTATTTCCACTCTTTAAGCCCGAATCTCGTTGGTGCGGGGAGTTCTGCTGAGGAGCACCCAGACGCCTCCATGGTCCTTTTCAGAGTCCCCTGTCCCACAAGGCTGTGACCCTCTTAGTATACTTCCCATAAAAGTAAGCCCTGCACAAGCGCGCCCTGGGACAGGTCTGTGCTAGGCTAAGCTACCAGGTTACAGGCAGGCACCGGGCAGAGCAGCGAGGTTAATTCAGCTTTCGCTGCGAGCTCTTCCACATGCGGCCTCGGGGAGCGTTCCTTCGGCCACAGAATATATGTCTTCGCCTCTTCTCGCAAACAGATTGGAAATCTCATCGATGTGCCCCTCATTTCCAGCTCCTTGGCAGTCTGCCACAAATAGAGCTCACTGGCCTTGATGGCCCTGCCTTCCAGGAGAGAAACAAAGAAAGCAAGCAAATATCTGCCAAGCATCGTCTCTGAGAGATGCCAGGCTGGATCACAGTGAAGTCAGCACATGAGCTCAGAGTTCTGGTTCCTGAGTTCAAGTCTGTCTTCAGTCACAGGGAGCTGTGTGACCTCACATAATTGACTTGGCCTTGCTGTGCCTTCGCTCCTTTCCCTATAAAGCAGGAAATGGGTAGTGCCTATCCTACATTTAGAACTGTGCTGGGTCAACACTGTACAGTAGAAACCATCGTCGTCATCATCATCAGAAATAAGGAACTGGAAACTCAGACAAGGAGAGAACACTCCCAAATTCCCATGTAACATGTTACAACAGTTACGTGTTAAGAGCAACAGTGTCTTATTTTTCTCCCCAGGACTGTGTGACGCCATACTAATGCCCTTTTCACAGCTCTCACTCCTCAGCACACTCCATCTTCCTCCTTACCATCCAGAGTAAGCCTACCATGAACGTCTGGTCCCTACCCCAACCAGGCATCGTAGCTTACTGAGTTTATCTGTGGCCCTCATCTTTCCCCATGCAGCTGTTGGTGACACAACCCAGGGGTCTCTTCTAGAATCTTAGGTTCTAAATTGGCAGAGTGCAGAGAATCCCACACAGCATACTGAGTGTGAAACAGATGCTTAAGTGTCTGGTGCTAGGGGCCATCTGGACAAAAGCCATGTGTCAAAGCTGAGCCCTGGAATCCTGACACTCCAGGAGTTCTTCAGCCCCAGCCAAAGAGCAAAGGGGGGATTTTAGATACACCCGCCCTCACCCTTTGTGCAGAAGCCTGAGGGAGACCCCTGGCCTGAGCTGGCAGAGAGCATTGAAGCCATAATCCTGACCCAGAAGAGTGCCATCATGGAGACTCACAGAGAATAACCAACACACACTCCGGCTCTCTACATTCCAGACTGAATACGGCAAAGCCACTCTGTATAGCGTGGGGCACCACAGCTTTGTGGTCCTGACCACCTGCCCCCACCAACCCTGTGCTCAGGAGAAAGTTAAGTAAGGGAGAGCAAACAAGAGGGGAATCAGCTAGAGGAAACTCCCTATCTGTGCTTCTCCTATGGACCTATAGTGGGGAAGACACTAATCTCTCCCAGGACCACAGGCAGTTTGGAGGCCATTCCACACTCCTGCTTGCGAGACCTCTGGGCTACCATTCAGCTATGTTAGGGCCTCTGTGGCTTGCCTGGGAGGTTTTTTTTTTTAGACTCCCTTGTGGGAGCTGACCAAATCAACAGCGTTTCTTGAAGCAATGCAACAGTCCACTTTGGACTCATGAGCGATCGTAGCACATTGATCCTGATGAGTACACATTCATCCTTAGGCAAGGAGTTTGGGAACTGGAAGGCATATGGGCTCGAAGCAGATGCCAGCAGAGCTGGCAGCCAAGGAGACCAACAGTGCTTGGCAGGCAAGCCTGATGGTGTTTTCCACTCCCTGTGACATCCTGTACAAGAGGTAGCAAATACCCATGAGACTCTCCTCAATTCTGCACACAGGACAGCTGGAAAATGCCAAGTGTTCTGTATGCCTGGAAGACAATGATGACACCATTTTGACCTCCCCACTAAGCATCGCAGACACCCCACTAGGGGGGTGACATCACCTCCTTTTACCATAAAGGAAAATATGCAAGGCCAGAGGCTAGGTGATTTCCCAAAGGTCACAGCTAGGAAGAATTAGGTCTTTCTTTTTTTATATAATTTATTGAGAGCTGAAGATGCAGCTCAGTTGGTCGAGTGGCTGACTGCCTAGCATGCACAAAGCCCTGGGCTCAGTCCCGGACATCATGTCAAATCAGGTGTGGTAGCAATCCACCTGTAATCCCAGCACTTAGGAGGTAGAAGCAGGAAGATCAGGAATTCAGAATCACCCTTACCACAAGGCAAGTTATAGGCCAATCTGGGCTATATAAGACCCCATCTCTACAACAATAATAGTGTTATTTTTAACTCAGATAAAATGTACATCGAATAAAACAGCCTATTTTTTTAAGTGACCAAGTAAAGAGGGACAGCCTTACTTTACCCTTGCTGTCTTTTCTCCTCAGCTCCGTGTGGGGGAGACCTAACTGGACCATCGGGAGTCATTCTGTCACCCGACTACCCGGAACCCTACCCACCAGGCAAGGAGTGTGACTGGAAAGTGACCGTGTCTCCGGACTACGTCATCGCCTTGGTATTTAACATGTATGTACCTTTCCCAGGGTGGGAAGACAAGGGTTTTGAGACCTTGGGGGTTGAAGACCTAGGTGCCCAGGTGAGTGCTCATAGGTGTGTGGCAGAGTTCTCAAGTGCAAGGGTAAGGGAGAGGTGGAGACGGGTAGGGGTGTGTAGCAGCCATTGGCTGTCTTTTCTGCACCAGGCTTTGTGTCTGTGGTACCCTTGTAATAGTGTCCGAAGCAGCTAACATTCTCTTATGCTTCTGCAGCTGCTAAAATTGCAAAGGAGCCCCACCTAGGACCCCTTGTCCTACCACACTGCGTGGCCCTCTCCCTAGCCTCCCTCCATCCCGACGCCTTGCAGGTCTCCATGACCTTTCCACCTGACCCCTACACTCTCACCTTCATCCCATCCCATCTATGGAGTGAGTCTCCACAGATCTGCTCTATCTCTTTCACGCTTCCTTCCTCCAGTGGCATTCCAGGCCACTAAAGCCTGGCTGCTGTCCCAACAGTCCCATTATGAACTTTTCTGATGGAAGACCCCAGCACGGGCTAGGGAGATGGCTCAGTCAGTATTTACCACATGAGTCTAAGGCTCTGAATTTAAAAAAAAAAAAACTAGGCATGGTGGCCTATGCTTGTAATGCCAGTACTGGGGAGGCAGAGACAGGCAGCTCCCGGGAGCTCCCAGGCTAGCCTCCTTGGCAAGCTCCAGGCTAATGAGAAATTCTCTCAACAAACAAGGTGAACAGCTCTTGAAGAAACAAATGTCCAAAGGTGACTGCTGTGTGTGTGTCAGCAAACTCCCAAACATCCTCCTCTTCAGCCTACTCCCACCTGGCCTCACTTGAGCCTCTATCACCTTCCATCACAATGATGTCCTAGTCATCACACTGGGCATTCTGTTCCACCTAGCCTTCCAGGGTGCTCTCTTACAGACAACTTAAAAGCAAAACAACAAACAGGCCTTTTTATTTTTATACCCTTTAATAAATCTCTCTTGCCTGTAAGTCAGTCGGAATTTCTGAGTTTGGCTCCTACAATCTGGTACACATTTCACCTCTCCCAGCAGGCCTCCGCCCATCCTGAGCTCCAGCCAGACTGAATGCCTGGTGGTTCCCTGGATCTCAAAGACTCTTCCGTGCCTCTTCTTCTGCCTCCCAGTGGCTCTTTTTTTGCCCTCATTGTCCCACTGCTGTCCCATCTTTTTCCCTGGGATAACCTCAGGCTGGATCACCGCGAAAGCCTGAGTGTCTCGCTCCTTGGAGATTGCACATTTTATAGACCTGTATAGTCAAGAGAGTGACCTGCAGTAGCCATGTTTTTGGCTTTGAGTGAGTAGATTTATTGAGTGTGCAGCAAGCCAGAGTAAAAGAATAAATAATGGGTGAGAGAGCACACTGTCATCCAATCAGGCTCTCAAAGCATCCAGCCGAAATCAACTGGGCAGCTCATGTAAGCAGCCAGCTGGAGCCCCAAATGGAGCCTGTCCCAGACAGAACACTGTGTCCCTTCTGGTGAGGTATAAGGGAAAGAAGAAATAGCAACAGATAGAGGTAACAGCATCAAATCAGACACCCGCAACATCAAACCGAAACCAGCTGAGGAAGTTGAGGCAGCTGGCATTACCCCCAAGTGAGCTTTTGCTCCATGGGTGAGCATCCCATGGCTGAGCCTGGCGTGGATAGACTTCTCTTTTCCACTGTAGGCACTTTTGTATTATGGGATAAATAATAACTTCTTCTGAAAATGGTCTCAAGCACACAGTCTTTCCACCTAGGGTTTTTACTCTTGGGCTCTTTTGCCCTCCCTGTCACAGAGTTGGGGGGAAGTCTGCTCATCCTGGAAGGGACTTGGAAGGAAGGGGATGCGGCCCCACTTTGAGAGTCAACTTCTCGCGAAGGTCAGTCAGTTTGTGGCAGTCTACATTACTTTAACAGAGCTTCCGCTGCTTCTTCCTGCACCAGCTACTTCTGGAAGGCGAGGCACGGGTCTAGCACGTCCCCCGCCCTTGGTACCAGACACAGGATTGGGAATCTTGAGAGGACTGAGACAAAAATTCAGTGATGTGAAGAGGGTAGGACAAATACAGGCAGAGAAATGCTGGTTCCACCAGAGTATGGCGGCTCGTGCCTGTATTCCCGGCACTGCTGTACTGATAGCAATGAGTTAAGAGTTTAAGGCCAGCCTAGGTAGCAATGTGAAACTGTCTCAAAGACACAGAAAATGAATGAATGAATGAACGAATGAATGAATGAATGAACGAATGAATGAATAGGAGGTCATTCCACAATTTGTGACGAAGACAGACTCAGCCAGGGCCTTTCCCTGCAGCCTTTTGAAAGGTTGGGTAGTTCCCAGGATAAGGAGACCACGTCACTCTGAAATAGGAGACAACGCTTCAGTCAACACCAGTGTGGGAGACCTCCATGTACAGAGATCACAGGTCTGCTTCCTAGGCTCCCACTCCGTTCCCCTCCCCACCTTAGCCTCTTTGTTCTAGCCAGGTTGTGGCCCCCTCTCTCCACCACATGTCTCAGCTGAAGGGAAGAAGGGTCATTTCATTCTCAGCCTAACCAAATGGCACATTCCCGTGTCCTCAGCCATTCCGGGCATGGGTGCCTTTGCATCAGAAATCTGTTTTCTGAAAACACATTTCCTTGTCAGTTATCTTTATCTTCTTACCCTTGATTTAGTCTAAATTACCTTTATTGGACACATGCTTAAGAGCGGGCTCACGCATCAGAGAGTAGGCTCACATTAGGAATTGTCAGATGTACCACACAGAGCTCCAGAGCAGGCGAGCCAGTTAGCACAGGCACGAGCAGGGCACAGGGCTGCTGAGAGTCCGCTCCTCTCTATCTGTCACTTTGCATCACGTTCACTCTAGGCAGGGGTGTCCAGCCTGCAGCCTGTGGGCCTCATGTGTCCCACGATCGCTATGAATGTGGCCTGACAGATCTGTAGATGAAACATCATGTCGCAGTACCAAAAGCCCAGATGCCCCTGCTAGCCACACTAAGAAGATAAATCATACCCATGAACTGCATAACTCAATTTGTTAAACTAATGGAGGGAGGGTTTTTCAGGATGGATTTTCATCCCACACTCGGGTCAGGATAGCTCAGAGAGACATCTGAAAGTCATGCTAGGACCCAGGTGGTGGCAGACACTGAAGAGCCCCATAGCTGACACAGAATGGAGGGAAGGAAGCTAAGCTTTTCATGGTGGCAGGTCCCTTCCTGCTGAAGATGGCTCCTGGGTGGCTCTGTGCTCCTAGCAAAGGCGGTGCAAACTAGCATGACAGCCAAGCACTGGAGTCAGCTAAGAGGCCAGAGCTCAGACCTGCCAGCCTCGCCCCTTCGTGCCTGGAACTGGCAACTTGCTTTCCCTGCCATGTGAGCAAGACCTGAGGTCTTTGGATTACAGAATTGAGAACACTCACTGACCAGAATCTGCCACCGGTGCCACAAGCCATATTTAGTATTATCACTCCTGTCTGGGAAGTCATCAGGGCTTTGTCTTCTTCAGTCTTCGGGTTTTGGGTACCATGGGCTGATGGGTTTGCTTCCTGGGAGGCCCCAGCACAAACCCCTGTTTGACCTCAGTGGGGGTGGGGACTGGCTGTTTGTGTTCTCCAGATTTAACTTGGAGCCTGGCTATGATTTTCTTCACATCTACGATGGACGGGACTCTCTCAGCCCCCTCATTGGAAGCTTCTATGGCTCGCAGCTCCCGGGCCGCATTGAAAGCAGCAGCAACAGCCTCTTCCTCGCCTTCCGCAGTGATGCATCTGTAAGCAACGCTGGCTTCGTTATTGACTATACAGGTAAGGGCCAAGGGCAGGGCCAGCAGGCATAACCACGGAGCAGCAATGTAGAACGGAAGGGAGCATGAGGCTAGACCACAGGGAGCCTGCAGAGGATTTATCTCCCCTGGATCCCGTTCACCCCAAGTGGCTCAGTCTTCCATTTTCACATACCCCAGGGCTAAGAGTGTGTGGTGGTAGCATCCTTTTGGCATCCCACTTCTGTTTTCAAATCACTAATCCTCTTCTCCCCTGCTCTCCAAGGCTCATTTCAAACCCTACCTCAGTCTCATAGCCTCTCTCAGCACCTGTCAGCTAATATCTTCCTGGTTAATCTCCTACCTTGTGACGGTTCATGCTGAATCTCAGTCTTCCTCTAGACCCCAGACAGAACTTCCCACCATCTTGGGAAACTGACTGTCTTCTATGTCATCTTCTGTTGCTATAACAAATCCCTGAGGCTTGCAGCTTTTTAAAAGAAAAAGAGTCATCTAGATCACAGTTTAAGCTTGAAAGTCCAAGATTGGGTTTGGCCTTCTGGTTGACCTCTTCTGAGGCCCTCCGGGGTAGAGAGAGCAGCAGCACGGTGGAGGGAACCCATGCATCAGATATTACATGGCTGGGAAGACCCAGGTCCACTGTAGCTGAGAGACCATTAGAATTACCTTAATCCTCACGACATGACCACCTCCCAGATGCCACCTCTAAAAGGTTTCACCTGCACCTCAATATGTTGGATACCCAGTGTCAGCCTTTGGGACATGCATGCAAAGCAAAGCTGTCTCATCCCACATAGACAGGGTAGCCTGTGCAAATCTAGGGTCCTAGTTCTTGGATACTGGCACTCTGTCATGGACTGGTTACCACCTGATAGCATCTTGTTATCCTTCTGGCTCTCCCACTCACTTACTGCCACCACATTTTGGAATTATCCAGTACATAATGGAGAGGTCAAAAGGAGTTGATGGGGTTTTTTCTTCTTAAAGATAATATTTTAGATAATGTTTTCCTGTCATGACTTCTAAGTCCTGTCCTTGTAGGGCTCAAATAGTCATAGACAAAGCATAAAGGAATGAGCCTGTGTTGAATACTCACTTCAGGCATGTGGGGTGCAATGTGGAATTGGCTTGATCAGTAAAGTGCTTGCACCTATGAGGACTTGGGTTTGGATCCCAAGCACCCATGTAAAAAGTGAGGGAACAGAAGAGATGACCCAGTGGGTAAGAACCCGCGCAAAGCAAGCTCAAGGATCTAAGTTCTGATCTCAGCATCCACACTAAAAATCAGACATTGCATTGCACCCACCTATGACCCCAGTGCAGCGAGGGACAGAGAGAGGAGGGGTGCTAAGGTTTGGCTAGATGCCAACCTAGCTTCAGAATCAACAGTAGAATCTGTCTCCAGAGAAGAAGGTGGAAAGTGGTAGAGCAGGATAGCAGATGTCGTCCTTTGGTGTATACCCACACACAAGTGTGTGTGCATATGCCACATACAAACATGCATATGACACACACACACAGAGTATGTATTTTAGGTCTGTTTGTCACAGGCACTCAGCTTTGCCCTTAGATGCTAAAGCAGCAAAGAACAAGCATAAAGAAATGGGCATGACCATGTGTCAATAAAACTTCACAAAAATGGCCTAGGTCCTTGCCTGGCCAAGAGCATAGCCTGCCAGTTAACTGGATTGAAAGTTCATGTTTACTGCTTAGCAACTGGGTGACCTTAGGCAGGTTATTTAACTGCTCAAAGCCCCCATTTCTTCATCCGTAAAATAATGGCAGGAAAATTCCTGCACAGCAAAGCTACAAAGCTCAATGATCCTGAGCATTAAAGCTGTTGGTATGGCGCCTGGCGTGTATCAAATACCCTGTGCTCTTCAGAGGTTATTAATAGTCAGGACAGTGTTCTGGGCTCCCAGACACTTCACATTTTTCTCCTCCATTATCTGCTTTTTTTTACATTCTTTTCTTCCTTAATTATCCCCGACAGTCTCACTCAAATCCTAGATCCACTTCTGCCTTGATTTGTGAATGTGGCAGATTATTATCTTCTAGAACACCATCTACAACATAGGCAGTAAAAATTATGTTTCAGATGGTTAGTATTCAAAGACTGTATATAATATATGTATATATATATATACACATACACACGTACACATATATATGTATACACACACACAAGAGTGAAAGAATGGTGTATTAGCCAGAACATGCCAGATACTCTAGAGACAGCCCATTCCCTAACTCTTACACCATCTAGGTCCAGCCAGACCTCATCAGCCTGTGTGCACAAATGGGCCCATGCTACCAGTTAAAATTAAAGCTTTTCTGACTCACATTTCCAACTTGCATAATGTAGGGCCTCAGTCGCCCTGGGAATACCACATATGCGCTCACAAATAATGTTGACTGTGACCATCACCCAGTCCGTGTTTGTCATCTGCCAGAGTGCTCTGTGTATTTCTTACCCACCAGCTGGTTGAGTCCTTTCCCTGTCGGCCATTCGTCCTGCCCAGTTCTGGAAGATGCACGGAAGGCAGGCTGTGTTCTCAGTACTGCTCTGGCTACTGCGACAGGCCTGGGGATGGATATCTTCCTATTCTCTTATCTCAGTTTCTTTCCCTGTTGCTGTGATGAAATACGCTAACAAAAGTGGTGGAAGGGAGAAAGGGCTTGCCCTGGCCACAGCTCAAGGGGACAAGACATCATGTTGGGGAAGTCAAGCCTTGAAGAAGCTAGTGAAGTCACCTCCACTTCAGAGAACAATTCCATTTTCTAGTTCTGTAGTCCAGGATTCCACAATGGGCAGGTCTTGCTACCTCAATTAATGGAATCAAGATAACCCCCGGCCAGGTACACCTAGAGGTCTGTCTCCCAGGCAATTCTAAATTCTGTCAAGCTAAATGTTAATGCTAGTGTGACACCTCTTCTTCTCTGAAGACCATTTAGAATGCCTATACCCACAGTTCTCCACATTCTCACCTCAGGACATACAATGTGCGTGTGGCACACACGTAAATACAGCTGCATGAGGAGACCAGAAGTCACCCTCACATTTCACCCTCAAGAGTGCTTCCCACCTCTTTTGAGAGAGAATCTCTTCTTGGTCTGCATCTCACCCAGCAGCCCAGCCTTGCCTGCTGACTGGCCAGTGAACACACTTCTCTCAGCCCAGGGCTGGGATTATGAGCACACAGTCCCACACCCAGAATTTGCACATGCAAATTTGAATCCCATGTTTGCAGGACAAGCACTTTATTGACTGAGCCGTCAGTCGGTACCCAGCCTTTTTAACCAGTCCCCAACTGGTTGAACATTTTGACTATTGCTCTAGGCTTTTGCTCCTAGAAAGATCAGGAATGGGTCTCACCCACGAAGACCAGAAAGAAGCTGTTTCTGTTTTGCTGCTTTGTGCACCTTGGGTTTTATTTATTACCATGATGGTGATGGTTTGATCATCTCATCTCATCATTTATAGCCAAGCTCGGGCCAGCTGCAGATCTGTTTCTGGTCCTCATTCCATCTCTCACTAGCTAAATGGCTTTGGGGAACCCATTCTGCTTCTCTGATCACCACATTCTTCATGTAGCTCTTGAGCTGTGAAGTTACCTGGCTCTGCCTGCTGAGGACACAGGCGAGATGACAAATTCGGGAGGGCTTTGAGATGATAAGGTGATGCTCCTCTGTGTAAGGCTGTCATCGTTGTTATTAGTGTAATAGCACTCAGAATGGCAAGCCCATCCTCTCCTGCAATGAGTGGATGTGAATACCTAATTCACACTGGCCACACTTCAGTGTTCAGCACTTGTTTATCAGGCCTGTGCAAGTTCTGTGGTAATTGATGTGGCTACAGGAAAGCTAAGTAACTGTGCCCATCCTCCAGAAGTTCAAAGTCACTGGAGAAAATATCCTTGCCCAGCCTATCAAGAGAATATAAGGCATCTTATTATCAGAAAACAGAAGCAGATCTGCCAGAGAGAAAGCCATGTTCAAGAAACCCGCCCAGAAAAGGTGGCAATGAAAACTTCAGGGGAGCCAATCATCATTGCAGCACCGGGTGGGGAGGGGTTCTTGAGCCCCCACCCCAAGGGAGGACCTGTGGACAATTAGTGACTTCTGGATAAGGAAGGGTCAGTTCCCTTTAAGGGTACGTCTCCTCGTAGGTCAACCATGTGCTAATGAGTGACCCCACACCGGGGTCAGTGGGTTATTCCATTTAAAAACGTGAGAAAGGGACCTATCCAGCTGTAGGGACATACTGTGCACAGAGTCTTATGTGTCTGGAGAGAGCCATCAAAGGAGCGACAGGGGGTTACATTCAGATGAAATGGCGGGGTGATACCAGCAGGGCCAAGTAGGACTGGAAGGATTTTGTCTCCTCTGAGGGAAGTAGAAGGTGTTGCTTGTGTTTCCCGCCTCCTAGGCCAGACCTGACTGCCCAAGAGCCTGGGACATGCAAGTCTTACCTAGTACCTGGGAACTCTCTCTCAAACCTAGGTTCCATCTTTGAAACTGGAAGGGGAAATGGAAAAAGCAAGCAACACAGCTGCTGGTTCAGACTCTGTGTGAGCGTGGTTTCAATTTCTAAATTTCAGATGTGGTTTGACTCATTAGGAATTTATGGTGACAGGTCATCATATCTCTGAGATTTGAATGTGGGTCACCCAGTGGCCATTTATAGTCTAGCCAGAGCCCCAGGCATAAGGAAAGGCCAGATTTGATGCAAGGGTTGGGGTGATGTGCCACGGGGCACACCAGGGAGCGGAGGAGGGGCCCTTTGCCAGGCGAGCGAAGGTTCTATGGGCCCAGGGAGTCTCGGCAGCATAAGCAGGACGGCTGCCTGCTCAGCTGTATACGGAAGACTTAAACAGCAGGGACATTAGAAAGGCTCAAATGTAAGAGCTGATGGACATGACAGGATCATAAACCCTTGGGGTCCTGCCTCATCACTCAGCTGGCTGATTGGCAGCTGAGTGACAGCCTCCAGCAACAACCGCCATGTATATATGCATTCTAAAAGGTACCCAGGTGACAGGGACTGCCCTCAGCAAAATTCCTCCTGAGCCATTTATCTCTGAAGTCTGATATCTTCTCTCCCAGCTCTTTCCTCTTAGCTCTGCTCAGTCAGAGCCCCTCCACCACGGCGGCTGGCATGTTAAGAGTAACACAGGACTCTCACCCAACATTGACACTCTAACCAAAACCCAAGGGCCAGTGTCAGGTTCCCGGTGCCATCTGGCCTTAGCCGTGTGCTGCCGCCGCCTAGCTGACTGATGACAGGAATGGTGAAAGGCTGTCACCAGTGGCGTAAGGGCTGCCTTCCAGGACAGCTTGGGATTTCTATGGGAAGAGAGACCATAATGTTGGGTCTCTTTCAGATACCCAGACCCCATCTAGTACTCCTAGCCCTTAGGAAACACTAAATATGGTGCAGAGAGGTGTCAAAGAATATAAATGACTCAGGGACATCCAGAGTTGCCTGGGAAGACACCGAAGAGTCTGTGGCCAGACAGAAAACATTATTACGTCAGTAAATTGGTGAGCACTCACTATCCGGTGAAGACTAGAAACTCCTAGCTTTAGACACCACAGGGTTTGGGGGCATCCAACCAAAGGTGGGGTGAGGTTTCCCACTTTCTCCCTGAATCTGCATTTAGTGCCGTATTTGTGAGCCTTGTGGAGTGGATGCTGGTGGAGGAAAAGATGAAGATAAGAAAGAGATGATTTCAAACACTGGCTGTTGCCAGATTTGTGGCTGGAGATAGGAAGCCAAGGAAACATAGCCTTTGCCGGCTAGGGTGAGAGAGGAGCCAAGGGCTGGGCCTGAGCACTGACCTTTTTTGGCATGCCCCCTCCCCTCCCCCAGGATGTGAGCAGGGGCGGGGTTCACTGCAGGCAGAGCAGTACTTGCTCCCCTTGGGGAAGCCAGCAAAGAGATGCAAAAGAATATCCAAGGTGAAGATCTCACTTTCTCCTCTGTGGGTCTCACCGAGAAGGACCCTGGAGACCATTCCCACCCTCAGATCTCTAACAAGACTTTCAGGTGTCTCTAGGCGTGAAGGCAAATGGACTGGGCATCCTCAGCCCCTCATAAGAATGCTCATAAGTCACTAATGAATTTTCCTCACTCCCTCTCTTGTGCTCTCTGTCTGTCTGTCTGGTTTTCCAGAAAACCCAAGGGAGTCATGTTTTGACCCTGGTTCCATCAAGAACGGTACCCGAGTGGGCTCTGACCTGAAGCTCGGCTCTTCCATCACCTACTACTGCCACGGAGGCTACGAGGTGGAGGGTGCCTCCACCCTGAGTTGCATCCTGGGGCCTGATGGAAAGCCACTCTGGAACAATCCGAGGCCAGTCTGCACAGGTGAGAACAGCCAGGACCCTAGGGGTCTAAGGGCCAAGGGATGCCTTCAGTGGATGCTGGGGCAGAAGACTCTGGGGCTGGGGAGGGGAAGCAGGATATGGCCTTGAGGGGACTTCCGTGAAGCAAGCACAGTCTGACAAGTGAGTTTGCAATGAAAGGTAACAGCTTCATCACCCACCCAGTGTTTCAGTTCCTCGGCGGGGGGGGGGGGGGTCATCTCTTTTGAGGGTGCCTGCTCCCATCCAGGCCTGCTACGCAGGAGGCACATGCCAGGAGAGGGAGGATAAAGGACACCGTGGACCTAGTCCTGGGGCTGAGGACATTCTGAGTGGTGTCTGTGATAAAGTAAGGCTACAGGGTTTATCTGCATTGCCACCTGTATGTCAATACCCCCAGAGCATGGGGGACCACCCAAACTGAAAAATAATGACGACTCTTTGCCTGGGTAAGTGGGAGAAGCCAGCACCAAGACCCTTGGTGGAAGTTGGCACGAAGAATGGGAACAGGAGGTAGCATGGATGGATGAGTGGTTCCCAGAAGGTAAGTTTGGAGAAAGAAGCTGAGTAAACACCAGTGCCCGCGTGCATCAGCCATGGAGCCAAAGACCATGCCTAGGTCCTACATAGAAGCATGAAAGTCTCATGATACGAGCCCCAAAGGTGTAGCCTCAAGGACCCATGCCAGTGTTACCACCTAAAGGGCAAAGGCTGGTGTGTATCCTTTGGTAGATTTCAGGCTAGGAACATGTAAATGTCCTTGGCCAGGGCAGGGCCAGAGGCTTGGGCTGGGTGAAAGGAAGACGAGCAGGTGACAAGAGCCCACCGAGTCACAGGCCCCTCCCTGACTTCTTTTTCAGCTCCCTGTGGCGGACAGTATGTGGGTTCAGATGGAGTGGTCCTGTCCCCCAACTACCCCCAGAACTACACCAGTGGACAGACCTGCGTGTATTTTGTCACCGTGCCTAAGGATTACGGTAGGGTTTCCTTGGCTTGCTTCTCTATTTTCTGATTCCTCCCCGCTTTCTTCCAAAACGGCAAGCCCTCAGATTCCCATGATGAGACCTGGCAGGATGGCAAATTGTCCTGGAACACACCAGGAAGAGGCTTCCTGATCAGAGGAGAAAGAGGGTACACACGGGCATAGTGCGGGGGACGGGGGATACGGTGAGCTGGTGAAGAGGGCTGACGAAGCCAGGTGCTCCTGAGTCTCCTTGGCTCAGCACAGATCGAAGGGACTAGAGAGCCTGCAGATCCAGCCTGCGAGGGAGGGGGGGGGTGAACAGTGAGTATTCTGGGAGCAGGACAGAAGAGGGAAGGGCTGAGATGGAGATGAGTTTGAAGGTACAGGTAAGGGACACAGAATGGAAACCACATCATTCCAGGGAGGCCAAGCCCTGAGCCCAGGGAAGAGAGGCAGACATTCCCTTCCAGGTAGGAATGACTTGTCCCCAGCTCACGTGTCAGTGCTGACATCATGCTTCCAAAGACCTTTCTGGGAATCCCTCTCAGAGGTAGCCTGGCTCACTGCTCCATTACCTAGGGGCCCCCTGATATTTTTATTTAATTGCTGAGTGTCTGCGTGTGTGGGAAGAGGCACTAAAATGCACACTCACTCTGTAAGAGTGGGAACTCTGTGTCCTGCTCACCTCTGTGGGATTGCAGACTCCTGTCACCGGTGCTGTGCCCATTTTCAAGGTATAGAAATACTCCTTTCCCCATGTTCTTCCTCTCTTCTTCGGCCCTTAGCCAAGAGCTAAAATTAGTCTAACGGCTGCTACATTCTGCACTGCAGATTGTTTTGTGTCATGAAGTTAATTCCATGACCTGAGTCCTCCTCCTCTCTGCCCCAGCATACAATATATACAAAACAGACACATAACCTAAAGAAAATGCATACAACATACATGCAAAACACACACACAAGCACAGCCCGTACAAACTCACACATATGTCCTACCTCTTACGAACTGAAGATTCTGCACCGAACAGGGATGGGACCTACCTGGCTCTTGTTGGCAGTACCCCAGGCCTTCTAGGAGACAGGTGTAGTCAGGGGGATAGAAGCCGTGCCCACGGTGACTGGCACCCCACCGCCAGCACTGACTGGCAGGAAAAAAGGGAGCTGAGGATAGCCCTGCTGTTCCCAGATGGAGACCTGAGTTCACGGGGTCCCTTCTCAAATTAACAGAATGGTCTGAGGAGCTCTTTTTAACTTCTGAACCTCTGCTTCTTGATCTACAAAATATGAACAATTTCTGGAGAAGCCATAGTCAATCAAAGAAGACAACACACACAGCCAGCATGGTCCCTGGCGCCCGATGGGTGCTGGGTGGATGTCACACCCCCTTCTGGATGATTAGGGCGGGGATACTGCCCACTCTGTAGACTGTTGTTCCCGCCCCAGAGCCAGGATGCTCTCCCCACTCTCATACCTTCACTGCCCAAAAGCTGGTACCCAGGGGCTGGCCTGGTTGGCCAGGAATTTGAAAGAGAAGCTAAGTTGACCACAGGCTCCTGAGATCAGGACGGGAAATGGAGGCTGGCACCAGAAACCCTTTCTAGTCCTCCAGTGGCTGCTTCAGATGTTATATAGAAAAGAGTAAGACTGACTCAGTCTACGTCCATGGCCCGGTCTTGGGTGCAGCTGTGAAGGTTGTCTTGACCCCTGTGGAGAAGACCAGCCAGCCAGGGACTCCCCAGCTCTCTGTGTCCCTGTGTCCAGTGTGGTCGTGTGCTAACCTTGCAACAGGAAAACCCGCTAACTGTTGGCCCCTGTACCAGCAATTTCCTTGTAACTGCTGACCCAAGGCCAGGAGATCCCCGCCTCCTGCCCCTCAGCAGCCCGCCGGTCCTCCTAAGAAACTTAGGTTTTCTTGCCGTGTCTCCTCCACAGTGGTGTTTGGCCAGTTTGCCTTCTTCCACACGGCCCTCAACGACATAGTGGAGGTCCACGATGGTTACAGCCAACACTCCCGGCTCCTCAGCTCGCTCTCAGGCTCTCACACAGGTACCAAGGGCCAGAGAGGGATCGGGGTGGGTGGGGGCAGTGGGTAAGGGGAGGATGGGTCACCCTAGGGGGACAGCCAGTAATGAGGCCCTGTAGGCGTCACAGCCAAAGATATGCTGCTTTCTAAACTGCTGCAATGTTCCCACACCAGAAGGGCCGCACACAACAGAGCGCCCAGGATCACGGCACACTCACACCCCAGACCCAATCTCTTCTTTTCAGCATAAGCGTGTTGTGTTTTCATTGAAGAAAACCAAAATCGTCGTAAGAGGGGATTCTAAATAACACGCAGAACAGATGATTGCCAAGGTATAATGGGTGTCCTTCTACTCTTCAGATCTACTTAAACAGATAGACCCTTACATATTTTGTTAAGTGAAACAGTATATATATATATATATATATATATATATATATATATATATGCATTTCACTGTAATTACTCACCATGAACTTCCCTCCGTAGTTATGTATATCTTTTATAATGGGGTTTTTAATGCTTCTTTGTAGTTTCTCCTATAGTCATTTAAGATTTATATAACAAATTCCCTAGTGTTGTGCATTTAGCTTGTTTCTGTATTATGAATACTAACTCACTGCATTAAACGTATATCTTTATACATATCCCTGACTGCACCTCAGTGTATCTAAGAACAGAGGAGTTAAAGAATACAGTGAGGTCACTGAGGCTTTTAAAATAAAGATTGTCAAATGACACTGATAAAAAGATCTTGCGGCTTTGTTTTCCCAAAGTGAAGTAATTTTTAAAAGTTATCCGTTTGAAATCTGTAAATAGTATATCATTTTCTAATTTGCCATTTTTATTGCTAGTGAAGTGGTAACCTTTTTTATAATGTGTTTATTGGCCTATGCATCCTTCTTGCAAATTTGTTTCGATTTTTCTATTAGCCCTCATCTTCTTATTCATGAAGTAGAGACCCACATGGCTACAGGCAAAATACATTCTATAGCATAGGAATCTTATGCACAGTAAAATGTCTTCCCCTCCAGTTTGCCATTTGCCATGTAATTTTCTTCGGGGTATGTTTTGATATCAGAATATTAAAATGTCCCTTGAAAGACCAAAAAGCTCTTTCATCGTTTTCTCCTTTGCTTATATATGGAGCAGATGAATATCCCTCTGTTTTCTCTTTCTTCTCTTTGGCTCCATCTCTTTGCCTTAACGCCTCTGGATTTTATTTTGACGTCTTATTTCACATAGAGACTCAAACCAACTAATCAGTTGTCTTGGTATGATTTTCAAAATAACCAATTTACGTGTTCTAGTTTTTACGGGAATTGAGTCTTTTCCTATACGTTTAATTTTCCAAATATATGTTTCCAGGTATACACTTCTCCCCGTGCAGGTTTTGGAGAGAGTGTACATGTTTATGCTACACTTGTTGCCACCTGGGAGTACATGTCTCTCCATTTACCTGTTAGAAACTCTGTAGGTGAAGCCGCCACTTTATTAGGCGGTAGTGATCGGTCTCTGTTATTCTTAACTTCATTTCCAGCTGTCGCATGGAGGTTTTTAGCGGTCTTTATTGCTCTCTTATACATGGGGCCCTTTTTCCTCCCTCTGCATTTTCTAGATGGTCTTTGCTAGTCAACTCCAGGACTGACGATCAGAGTGTATTTCTTTTATAAACCCGTTGGACCATCCTCAGTAGGTCTAATATCACAGACTAGTTCTTGGCTGCTGAGAAGCACTGTCATTGGCAAATGAATATGGTTCATTGTTTTATTTCCTCCTCTTCAGTTGTTTTTCTTTGATTTCCTCCTCTGGCTCCTCTGGTGCCTCAATCCAGGTATATTGTTTGAATTTCAATGCTAATATTTTGTCTTTTGGTAAAATTAATTTCATAATTTCTTTTCACTTTAGCAGTGGTGTTTATGTGATATGCGAGGGTGTTTTTTAAATGCCCCTTGCTCTGGCGCTTATGTTCTCTGCCTCTGGAGTGCTGAGCGCGTGTTCATCGTCTCCTTCTCTGCTCCACTGTACCAGAGGTTTATGGGGTTCTTGTTGCTTTGGGAAATTTTTATTGTTCCAATTGATCAGTACTTCTGTGGAGTCTGTTGCTTTCTAATTAGCCACTGATTTTATTTCACAAATTCTCTCCTCTGTTTCTTCTTCAAATTACTGTGTTCTTCTCATCCTGACATCCTGAGCACAGGGCATTGTTTGTGCTTTTCTCTGTGCAAAATCACACATATTTACAACACTGTGCTCAGTTTTCACATGCTTAAAGCAGTGTACTCATTTGGGCTTCATGCTATTCATTGTGATATACACTATTTGATATGTACTACTTTAACACATGATTCTCATTTTGCCCAAGAATTAAGGATATCTCTTCTGGGGCTGAGATGGCTGAGGTGGTTTAGATGTCTTGTTGCTCTCAATGAATACCCAAGTTCGATTCTCAGCACCGACATGTTTGCTCACAACCATCTGTAACTCCAGTTCCAGGAGACTGGACACCGCCTTCTGACCTCCATGGCACAAAGCACACATGTAGTACACATATCTACATGCAGGCAAAAACTTCATACATATAAAAATAAATCTAGAAAGCCTTTTTAATTAAAATAATAAAAAATGAATATCTCTTCTGTGCTGAGAGATGGCTCTGTGGGTAAGAACACTGGCTGTCCAAGCACCAGAACCTGAGTCTGAGCCCCCAAGGGCCACATAAAAAGTCGCGCATGGTGGTGTGCACACCCATAGCTCCAGTGATGCAAGAGTGAAGACAAGAGAACAGCTGGCTGCCGAGCTGCAGGCTCAGTCAAAGGACTTGTCTGAAGACTGTAAGACAAGACGGTCATGGTGGTGCACTCCTTTAATCCCAGTACTCAGGAGGCAGAGACGGGTGGATTTCTACGAGTTCAAATCCAGCCTGGTCTACAGAGTGAGTTCCAGGTTGAGGCACATAGTAAGACCCTGTCTCAAAAGAACAAAGCAAAATAAACCTCCTGACAGACAGGTGATTACTGTTCTTCTTGAGCTAACTTTCTGAGCTGAGATTGTTGTTTCATTTATGATAGAGAGATTTGATGATAGACTGTATCTAAAGGCATAGAAGTAAAGAAACAGGGCTGATAGGTAAGGGTAAATGAGCATATTTCTAGGACCTCTGTATGGGTATAGATATAAAAGGAGGGAAGGGAGAGAGGGAGAGACAGGAAGAGGGAGAAAGGACAGCAAAAAAGAAGAGAAGGAAAAGAAGGGATAGAAATGGAAAGAAGGAAAGGAAAGGAGGATCAAATGAAGGAATGATAAGTAGAAAGCAGATTAAGGGAGGAAGAAAGAAAAGTAGGAAGCACACAGAAGAGAGGGAAGGAGAGAGGAAGGGAGGACAGTACTCACGTCTGATTCCTCACTTAGAAACTTAGAGAAACACTCGCACTGAAAGTACAACCCCCATCCCTCATGACCAAGGTGTGCCAAGCTTAAAGACTCATTCAGCATCTTTGATGTGGTTGAGAGTAGTGTGTAAACATCTTCCGCGACAATTGTGGTATGTGGGATAGGGGAGGGCTTCTCGCTTCCCTCCCCCTCTGTTTCTCTTTCCACGTTTACTCAGCCTACCTTTCCTCGTTTTCTCTGAGCGTCCTTTCCCCTTGAGGTTAGGACTGCTTACCTTTCAGGGGAGAGATATTTGTGCTGGTATCTTCTGGCCACTGCTCTGTTCTCCATGGGGGTTGGCTTCGTGGGTTTGGAGGCTGTATCCTTTCTTTCCCATTCACACTGGGCGATCTCTATTTTTCAATGTTTCATTTGTACACTTAGGTTTCCACGCTAATGGTCTTAGTAATTATTTTTAAATCATGGACTTCCCACCCAAGGATAAGTTCTGACATTGGACTTTATAGTCTTTACCTCATTGACAAGAGTTAGCGATTCTTCACTTGCTAGCTCCTGGCTTCTCTCTTAGTTCTTTCCTTCTATAGGACTCGGAACAACAGTCTTCTCTCTGTCACCTTGCGGATGCGCAAATGGCTTCCCCTGGCATACCTCATAAATGCCAACTCACTTGCAAAACAAATTACAGGTCACACTCTCCCTTGGGAAAAAAAACTGCACAGACTGCTCCATCTTATTCCAACATTTCATATTACAGACAAATGGGGATCCAAGCCGAGTCCTCATCCCTGTGAACCGCCAATGCTCTGCTGTCCATTGGGGCCTTCACATTATCTTGTTTAGAAAATTAAACATCCCTCTAAGCTAAGCTCTTTTTTCTCATCATATCTGGTACTTGGCAAGCTGCTGCAGCCTGAGCCCCCAACTGTCTTTCTTCTTGAACTCTTTTCCTTGGGATTTTCTTCCTTCTCTCTCTGGAGTTCCCCCTATCTGCTTGTTGGGTCTATCCTCTGTGTGACTCCTCATTTCTCTCCTGGCTCTGGTCTTTTTGTGTCGTTTTTCCTGTAGATTCTGAAAGAATACCCCCAATTTCGCATCCACCCCATTTCTGGATGTCTGTACAAACCACCAAGCCATGTGTCAGGGTGCCCCAATCCACGTGTTAGAACAACTGCCTCCTCCCTTCCCGTGCGGCCTTCACTGACCTCAGCACCTCCCTCTGCCACCTCCTCCTCTGCCATGGCAGGTGCCATGTTCCATTCAACCTTGTGCAAGCAGGACCAAAACCCTTCGCTTGGTTCTCCATTGTAATTCACATGAAAGATTTGCTTTGACTTCTTGCAGCTGCCCCTTTCCTAGACGTTTTCTTAGAGCCACCGATTTCTGTGCCTGCCCAGGAATGGAAAGTCTGTGTGGGGGGCAGGACTGAAGTCACCTGGTCCTTGAAGCCATCACTGGGGCCCTCATTCACAGACGTCAGACAGGAGGACAGGAGAATGGTGGGCATAATGAACAGGAAGACTTGCTTTTCCCCAGGTTCCTTCTGATCCAGCAGCCAGAAGTTACCGGGGCAATGACTCTTAGCTAGGATAAGTAACTCTGGGCCACATGTAAACCTCAGTGTACTGAGCAAGCGTTTCTCTCTGATCCCTGTGGCTAGTGGTGTCAAGGGACATACGTGAGTTCTCTCAGTGACTCCCGCTGACCTGAACTCCAACCCTTTCCCAGTGGACACAGCCCTCTGTAATTCCCACTTCCTTTTGGAAGATGGAGTCCAGGGTCCCTAATGTCCCAGAGACTCCGAATGCAGAGGGGCCATGCCACTGCCTATCACGACATCTTGCCTGAGCTTCCACAGAAAGAGAAGGATGAGCAGGGCTGTACTTCATAGCTGTGAGTCCAGGTGGCACTGTCCTGCCCTTCCACATCTGTACCACACTGAGCTGACCTAAGCCTGTGCCTTCTGCCTCCCACACCAGCTCACCGGTGCCCTGTATCCTTACAGGCTTTTCCTGTCTTCTGCACAGTGTGGTAGGAGATTAAGACATCCAAGCTGCCCAAGACAGTCCTGGCTTCCACTGAGCTCTCCTTTTCAGAGTCCCAATAAGCACCCTCTTTGCTCTCAGACACGTACCAGCCCGAGTCTTACATCTCTATCATGCTAAGGGTCGTCTGGGAAAGGCCAGGGCTTTCAGATCATAGTATCTCCTTTTCCTTCCCACAAACTCGTATCTGATTTCTAATGTATTTCTCTTTAATTAGTCTGATTTTTTTTTAGTAGCTTCCTTCTTTCTGGTCAGGTCATGTAATTTTCCAAACCTCTACATCTTGCTTCGTAAATGAGGGTACTGAGCTCCGCCATGCTGGCCTTGCAGTGACCGCAGATCAAGAAGAGTGTGGATGTAAAACTGTCTCTATTTGGGGTCAGGGGACAGGATCTCATGTAGCCAGTGGTGGCCTCAGGCATACCACATGACTGAGAGTGGAGGATGGACTTTTACTTATGATCCTCTTGCCTCTATCTCCCAAGTTCTATGATTAGAGGTGCATACCACCCTGTCCAGTTCATGCAGTGCCGTGGGATCAAACCCAGAGTGTTGTGCATGCTAGGCAAGTTCTCTACCAGCTGAGCCACATCTGAAGCTCCTGTCTGTGAGCTTCCCACTGTAAGCTGCAGGCTATGCACTAGGCTGCAGTGAGTCCTGGAATATGGAAGGAGTCACTGTGTGTGGCATGGCAGTCCCTTCCTCCCAGCAGGGGATTCTATCTGCTGAGTGTTACAGCCATGCTCACTGGCTTCCTTTCTCCTCCTTCCTCTTGGCAGGAGAGTCACTGCCCCTGGCCACCTCCAATCAAATTCTCATTAAGTTCAGCGCCAAAGGTCAAGTATCAGCCAGGGGCTTCCACTTTGTCTACCAAGGTATGTTGGATGTGGTCCCTGGAGGGTCAGAAATCATCTCAGTGATTTTGTGTCCCAAGGATTAGACCTTTCACCTCCTGTCTGCACCTCTCTTTGGGGGATATTAGGGGGAGATTACTAATGTGGGGTACAATTTCCTGATATCCATTCTATTGCTTACATCATTTTACACAAGCCACAGTTTCTGGGCTAAGTTCTGTGCTGAATTTGGAAGGAAACCACACATGGGAAGTTAATTCCTTTCCCAGCCTCCCTGTGCCCCATCACCACACAACATCCACCGGCAGCCTCTGATGGTGCTGGGGACACCAGCCAAGTCCCAACTTCATGAAACTTGATTTTGTCTGCAGTGAATACTAAAGGGGCAAACACAAGCTCCAATCAGTGGACACTAACCGTTCCGCTTCTTAGAACCGCCAACTGCTCATGTATGAAATGAGGGTAATGCTAATGGCTGGCTGCTCGGATTAAAAGAGTCCACAGCCAGGCAGGCAATCAGTGTTCATTCCGGGTCACTGAGCCCCAGCGGGATGTTGGGGCATCCTTGCTTTCACCTGCTGAGCTCATTCCTGCCTTGCCCGGCAATGGCCACATAGTTCTGGCCACCAGTCTCTAAGCACGGCCCTCCCTGTTTGTCCTACACTACCCAGGAGGCCAAGTTTATCCTCCTGCAGGGGTGATCCCACTACTAGGGTGCCATTCCTGATTCCCACAAGCTGCCATGATGCTCAAGTCAGCCACAGACCGTGGGCAGGGCTTTGATGCACAGGCCAATGCCTCAGAGGGTGAAGGGGGAAGGGTAGTTGTTGCTTTTAGGGAGAACGAGGCCCTGATACGAAAGAAATATTAGCAGGGAAACGAGGAACAGCTTTGAGCCTAAAAGCTGGGCCCTGAGGCTCTCACTGTCCACTGTGATTCCCAGAAACTGTGCCCAACGTTGAGTCCTGCAGTGTGCCTCAAAATGAGCCCTGCCCTGGAAAGTGCCCATGCCAGCCTGAAGATGTACCCTGAGCTCCCAGGGCCCCTCCAGGCTTGTCTCACCTACCTCCTGAATGCCCCTGTCCCCACAGCGGTACCCCGAACCAGCGCCACACAGTGCAGTTCTGTGCCAGAACCCCGCTACGGCAAGAGGCTTGGTAGCGACTTCTCCGTGGGGGCCATCATTCGCTTCGAATGCAACTCGGGCTATGCCCTGCAGGGGTCCCCAGAAATCGAGTGCCTCCCTGTACCTGGGGCATTGGCCCAGTGGAATGTCTCTGCACCTACCTGTGTAGGTAAGTGACTTGATAGCCAAGACTGAGAAGAAAGGGGAAAGAGAAATGGAGAGAGGGAAGGACTGAGGGCAGACTCTTCTCCCTGAGGGTGGCAGCTGGTCATCAGAGATAACCTGAAGGCACACAGCAGCCCTTCTCAGCCCCTAAGGAGAAAGTGGCATTCAGGCTAAATAACTCCCTGCTGGGCAGTGTGAATACAGAGAGGGGATGGAGCTGGAGAGGGAGACGTGTACAAGCAGGTACAAGCTACTGGAGAAGCATTGTTTGAGGTCAAGAAGGCCAGTCCCAAAGAGCGAAGCCATCGTGTAAAGGAGGCCCTACAGCAAAGGCTAGGGACCCTACAGGTGGTGAGACTAGGGGTAGGGTGGAGGATTTGAGAGCTATAGGAGAAACCAGCTCACAATGAAGTACAGCACCTGAGAGAGAGGTGGGCCGGGGTGGTCAGGGAAGAAGCTAGCACATGATGATGGCCCAGCAGAGGCCAGAGATCCTGAGGAAAGTGAAGCTGAAGGCCATCGGAGACACTAGCCAAGGAGGAGGCTCAACAGAGGCCAAAGGCCCAAGGCCCTGAAGGAGGGACCCTAAAGATTATCCAAGAAGCCTCTGACCACCCCGCGTCTCTTCCTAGTGCCATGTGGTGGCAACCTCACTGAGCGCAGGGGTACCATCCTCTCCCCCGGCTTCCCAGAGCCATACCTCAACAGCCTCAACTGCGTGTGGAAGATCATGGTCCCCGAAGGTGCTGGCATCCAGGTAGGAGCAAGGAGGCACCTCGGTTATGCGGCTACCCACAGATCCTGGCTGTTGCTGGACCTTGAGCCAGGCTGGGACGGAAGGGAAATAACATCTCCATCCCTGTCCCTGTGGCTTTGGAGACAGAGTGCAGATGTGGTGATAAGGCTCCCAAACAAGAGATCACAGCATCTCTGGAGGAAGGTGGGAGGAAAGCCAGCTAATTCGGGGAGGATGAGACGTGGAAACTAGCTCCAGCCAGTCAGGAGAGCCTGGGTAAGAAAGTAGGCTTACAACTGGAATATGAATTTGGAAGGTTCATAGGAGACTTTCAGATGGTTTGAGGTAGACCATTAAGGAGAGAAAAGGGGCACTGATAATGAACAAGGAAAGAGCGGGTCACCAAGCACAGGTGAGGCAGGGAGAACAGCCAGGCACACCGGGGGCTACCAGGATGTGTAACATACACTCAGGTAAGAGCAACACACAGAGACAGGTGTAGGAGGGAACCCAGAGCCTGCCAGGCCAGTGATGTGATCGGGACATTGCTGGACCCACCCAGTGGGAGAAGGAAACCCAAATAATATTGCGATTGTGATCAGGAGCCAAAGAGGTGGTTCAGGTGGTAGAGGTCTTGCCTGGCATGCACAAAGCCCCAGCGCCACAGAAACCTGGTGTGCTTCTGCATGACTGTTTTCACAACTCCCAGGAGCGCAGAGGCAGGACAATTAAAAGTTCAAATTCATCCTCAGCTACATGGTGATTCAGGGTTAGCCTGAGCTACACAAGACCCTATCTCCAAAAGCAAAAATAAAAAGGCAGGGGAGAAATCCAGCTAGAAGAAAGCATTCCCACCTCCTAAAATACAATCAGTGTCCTTCTGTCCTGTGGTCACGATTCTCATGTTTGTCCTCCCCACTATTCCTGAGATAGGTATGGACCACATTGTGCTTTTATGGGAAGGAGCCAGCACAGCGTCAGAGGAGGTGTTTGAGGAGGGTGGGAGGTACTTGAGCTGTGTGACCAACAACTCAGTCCTTCTGTCTTTCCAGATTCAGGTCATCAGTTTTGTCACAGAGCAGAACTGGGACTCTCTAGAAGTGTTTGATGGAGGAGATAACACTGTAACCATGCTGGGGAGTTTCTCGGGTAAGATGGGACATCCTGGGCTTGCATTTGGAGGCCTGTGGTAGCCATCATCATCATCATCATCGTCACCACCATCACAGTCTCATCACTGTCATCACCATCATCATCACCATTACCACCATCACCATCATCATCACCATTACCACCATCATCACCTTTGAATGAGGTTTGGTATATTAACAGTGATCTGCAACCATCAATTCTAACTAATTCCGGAGCACTTCCGTTGCCCTGAAGAGAAACCAAGTACCAATTGCACTCATTCTCCATCCCCCACCTGCCTCCAGCCTCTGGCAACCACGGCTCTTTCAATCACCATGGACTTGCCCTAGTCCAAGCAGTCCGTACATATGAAATCTTATACCATGTCGCTTTCTGTCTGGCTTCAACATGTTTTCCGGGTTCACCCAGTGTCAATTTGAATCAGCACTTTGCTGTTCCGAGTAGGCTGTTTCCTTATACACCCACCCATCACTCAGCAGATGTCTGTGTCCCTTTAACTATGAAGCTGCTGTGACTAATGCTTGGATAGACATTCATGTGCAAGTCCTGGCGTCACCTGTGTTGCCTGTCCTCAAGAGAATCATCATCATCTCATTCTTTTAAGGAACAACCCAACTTTTTCCCCCAAATGGACCCCCCTGCCCCAACCACCACCCGTCCAATGGCAGGCATGTGCCAGAGCATGGTGTGTGGTTTTGCACAATGCCATTGGAAGTTACCTAAATCTGCTAGACCCAGAGATCCATGATGTGAAGATAGAAAAAAAATGATTCATGCACGTCCAAGTACACTGTCTACCCTGCCAGCTTGACCAGATAATTGTAGATGTTGGAATCATTTTGAAGATGACTGAGTAGGGACCAGACTCACAGCCCAATGAGTATAGGTCTGTGGCACTGTTCATTTATGGCTTCCCTTCGCTGGTCCTTTGACCACCTGGCATTTGTTGTTTAGTAAGTTTGATAACTGGGGACATTATGGGGGCAGAGGGTAGGGAGCAGAATGTTAGCAGGCAGTAGAAACAGAGAAATTAGGTAGAAATTGGAACAGGGAGGGTATGCCTGAGTGACCCTTGGTGTTCTTGCCCAGGAACAACAGTGCCCGCCCTCCTGAACAGCACGTCCAACCAGCTCTACCTCCACTTCTACTCTGACATCAGTGTGTCTGCTGCTGGCTTCCACTTGGAATACAAAAGTGAGAATCCAGGGTCATGGCTGTGTGTGGGTTTTCTGGGTGGGAACAGATGGTGGCTGGATCCCTACCCTCAGTGGAGGCTATATTGGGCTCTACCCCCCACTTCCCACTTACCTACCATTGACCAGAGGAAGATGCCAAAGGTTAGAGAAGGTCCGAAGCCCTCTCAAGCTTGCATACTCTCAACACTGGGATAAAGGCAGGACCCACTGAAGTGTCTACCCTTACCCTAAAACCTGAGTGGACCGTGCTTAGCACCAGCCTTGGCCACAGCAAACAACCTGGCATATAAGAAAAGGAAGGTGCTCTCTCCTCTGATGCCTATTCTGACAATGCAGTTGTCTTCAAAGTTCCTTCTCTCACTCGAAGTCTCACTTGTCATCTTCAAGCTTCACTTTGGTCACCGCTAAAAACCCTGAAGGGCGAGAACTGTAACTGTGCCTCTGGTGAGATGGCTCTCCTCCTGGGACCGCTGGCCTTGCTCCTGTGTCACTCTAGGTACAGGGAGGAGCCGGAGGGGCTGGTGTTTGCTGCGCAGGCACTCAGCAAAAGACCAACACATCTGGTGCTCTGATGGAGTTTGCTGGGATCTCTGATAGATTTTTTATAGGATCAGAGATGATCAAAATGAATCCCAGAATCCAGCAAAAGAGACACAGGGAGGCAAAGAAGCATGTCACAGCTCTCACAGGTCTGTACTTCTAGAAGGCTGGGCACTGGTACAAAGACTGGCCTGGTGGCTTCCGCCATGGCCAGTGTCCTAGTTAATTAACTTTCCATTGCTGTGAAGAGACACCAGGACCAAAGCAACTTAGAGAAGAAAGTGTTTATGAGGGTTTACAGTTCCAGAGGGTATCTTAGGGTTTTATTGGTGTGAAGAGATACCATGACCCCTCTTAACTGAGGCTGGCTTACAGTTTCAGAGGTTTAGTCTATTATCATCAAGGCAGGAAACATGGTGGGGGACAGACATGATGCTGGAGAAGGAGCCCAGAGCTCTACATCTTGATCCTCAGGCAGCAGAAGGAGACTGTGTGCCACACTGGGTGTATCTTGAGCATAGGAGACCTCAAAGCCTGCCCCACAGTGACATACTACCTCCATCAAGCCCACACCTCCTAACAGTGCCACTCCTTATGGCCAAGCCTTCAAACACATGAATATATGGGGGCCATTCTTATTCAGACCACCACACAGGGCAAGTCAGGAATCATCATGGTAGGAAGCGTGGCAGCAGGCAGGCAGGCATGGTACAGGAGCAGTATCTGACAGCTTACATCAGATCCACAAGCATGAGGCAGAGAGAGAGCGAGAGAACTGGGAATAGCATGGGCTTTTGAAACCTCAAAGCCCACCCCCACTGAAACACCCCCTCCAACAAGACCACACTTCTTAATCCTTCTAAAACACTTCTACCAACTAGGGATCAGGTATCAAAACATATGGGCCAATAGTGGCTAATCTCATCCAAATCACCACAGGCCAGTAGAGAGGTGGGCATCATGAAGAGGCAGGAAGTACCTACCATGTGCCAGGTCTTGTTTAAAGCCCACAGAGCCTTCAAAAGCACAAAGCCTATTGGGGGAGGGGCAGATAGATGTGGAAACAAGATGCCAGTCAATGCAACTGAGTATGTTATGAAGCACAGAGGAATGGTGGTAACACCAGCCAGGCAAGCCTTAGCCCAAGGCCATGCCTGAGTTGGGTTTAGAATCAGAATCAAGTAATGTTGGTAGGCCTTATTGATTCAACCACTGGTGACAATACGGACTCTTGAAAGGGTCTGATGAGGTCAGAATGGGGCTGGCAATAGTTGTTAGGCACACAGCCACCTGAGTCTCCTAGAAGAGTGGACTTTATCCAGGTGGTTAAAGGAGGACCAGTTGGATCCCAGGATGCTCATCATCTACAGGCGCTGAAGTGCTCCAGTAGGTCAGGCCTGCAACTGCTTGTGGACATGATCAGTCTCCTTCCGTCCTCAACACCTCTCCAGGAGAGGGTTTCTGGTTGCTGAGCTGTGGGCACACCTGCCGTATGGTAAGAATGTTACTACAAAGGCAAGCAACAGGCACCAGCCTCACATTCAGTTTCCCAGTTGCTTCACACATCATCCTTAGATCCTCTGTCTCACTGCAGAGGGGTTGGGACAAGGACACCAACGGGCTTCATCAGAGTCACATCTCAGAGGTGTGTACAGGACGAGAGCAGTCTGGGAAGGAGGAAAGGGGACAGCGGTGTATTCTGGAGTGACAGCAGCATGTTTGGTTTTTATCTTTGCTTGTGTTAGGAGTTTGTGGTACCAGGGGTTGAAACCCTGAGCATGCTAGACAACCACTCTATCCCTGAGCTGCACCCCCAGCCCAGGGTCCCCTAGCTTTGATAAGGGCTACACAGGTACAACCATTTGTTGAAACACGACACATGTCCTCAAGTAGTAGCCACAACTATATTGGATAAGCAGCATATTCACATGTAATTTGTATACTTTACCATATGTCAGTTTCCTTCAGAAGGGAAAAAAAAATGTTATCAGGGTTTTACCTCTAAAGCATACTGAAGACTCGGGAGATAGGCCAGCGGCAGGTTCCCTGGACTGTCAAGTAATCCCTTCTTCTTTTTTTCCTGGATATTTGGCTACCGATAGTCTTCCCAGGAAGCCACCAGGAAGGTGAAGGCTACCCTCTTTCAAACTTCCGAGGCCCAGCTCATAGAGCCACGCTGGCTGCTGGCCCCTCTACAGCCCTGCTTTGGTGCAAAGCACACTTTGAAGGAGAGGAGTACTGAATCTAACAAGCCCTGTGCCCCTTCTGGGTGTCCTAGCACACAGGAGTCTACTTTGTACATCTCAAGGCCGGAGTGTGCTTGTGTAGCCTGCGCTTGACTGCTCTTGGCCAGACCTGGAGTCAGACTGACCTGGGTCTGAATCCCAATTTTGTGGCTGAAGACCACGTGTCCTGGCCACTGTCACCCTGTGTCCTCTCTATGAGGTGGGAGTGAAGGCCTGCAGCAAGGGGGTGGAACGAGGTGACAGTGTTGCCTCACTCAGGGGACCAACTAAGAAAGAGCAGCTCCTCCGAAGATGGCCATGATGATGTCACAGCCTGGGGAAGGACGATTAGGACGCCTAGACTGAAGGGGCATGGATTGAACTTTAAGTCAAGAAAAGAGAATGAGGGAGAAGTCTCAAGCCCACAGAGTTAATCATGGAAGGGGGCGTGGCCAATTCACGAAGGTCCTTGAGTTACCCATGACGGCCGTGAAGATGTACTTGAGCGTGGACGAGGAGGGCAGAGATTTAAGGAGAGACTGTAAGAGTCATCAGCGCCTGTGTAGATGGTTGGCGGGAAGCAGCTGAGAGCTGTGACAAGATCCTGCAGAGCTTGAGGGCCAGCGCTGAGCACGGAGGGCCCTGGAGTGAGGAGCTCCCCTTACAGAAGGGGGCTGGTCTGGCCTTGAGAAAGAAGTCAGGGGAGAGTCTTGCCGGTGAGCCTACTTCTCTCAAGCCAGCCCGTCCTGGAAAGGGTAGCTCTGACTGGGGCCTGAGCATCACAGTAGTCCTCTGTCTTTAACTGGCACCTGTTCTTCCATACTTTCTGTGGCCTCTCTTCCTGCTACAGACACTGTCTTCTCAGGGCACAGAAAAGGGAGGGAAGTTGAGGTCAGGTACAAGAGGGGCATGGGTGGGGCCCAGACAAAGAGGCCTAGGAGTCTACAGCCAGGGTGTCCTGATGCAGAGCTCAGTAGGTTCACAAAACACCCAAAGTCCCTGAAGTGGCACCTCCTGTCCCAGCTCTGACCTGATGAGCCTCCGTACTACAAAGTCTAACTTCCTCTATATGCCGGGTGGGGGGTTGGCAAACGCCCGGGAAGGCACAAGCCTTGGACCCCCTCGAGCTCTATCACCTTAACCTACCAGTCTTGCCCATCCTCCTCTCTCTACCCCTGTCTTGTCTAGCGGTGGGCCTGAGCAGTTGTCCCGAACCAGCTGTACCCAGTAATGGGGTGAAGACAGGCGAGCGCTACCTAGTAAATGACGTGGTCTCTTTCCAGTGTGAACCCGGATATGCCCTCCAGGTACCTATCTGTCCTCCGCCAAAACCCAAAGGCAGGGAGCAGGCCTCCCCTGAGTCGATCGCCCAACCCTGCACCAGCTATATCCACCAAGCACAGGTGTAGCCTTCATGCCACTCCCCCACCCCCACCCCCACCCCTGGGACAGCGCTCCACTCCTGGAACTGTTCCCACAAAAACAAACTTTGTTGACGGTAAGGACTTTGAACAATCCAGCGTGGAATGTGTTCCTGCAAAGCCGGATTTGATTGGACTTTGGGAAATTTTAATTTCCCTTTGAGGCCCATGAGGGAATTTAGTAATTAGAGGAAGCTCACGAGGAAACCTCTTGTAATGAGAATTCTTTAGTGATGGTTCTTAATAAGTGGTCCCCCCCACTCCCAAATCTCTCTCCTTCTGTCTCACCTTAAATCCCAAGGTGATCCCACGTGTTTGAATGTCTTGTCCCTTAAAGTGAGGTCGACAGCAAGCCCCTGTTATGAGTCATACATATAGCTGTGCCCCTGAGGGACTCTAGCCCACTCCTGTTCTGATTCCCCCAGGGCCACGCCCACATCTCGTGCATGCCTGGGACTGTGCGCCGATGGAACTACCCCCCTCCACTCTGCATTGGTAAGAGAACCCTCCTTGGAAACCCACTGAAGTCCAAATCCCTAAGGAGCAGAGCTCAGAGCTGTAAGGCTGAGCTCAAGTTCAAGTCAAAAGAAATTCCAATGATCTGGATTTGTTTCAAGTCAGTAGCTTCTGAAAGACTTTCAGAACTCTCATTGGAAGCTGCCCTGACTTCTAGACAGCTCTGCCTACTAAATGAGAAAGCACAAGAAGGTTGCCATCCCAAGGGCCACTGCACTCCTGCATAACCAGCCGGACCCCAGAAGGTGTTTTTAGGCATTGGGCTTATCCTATGACTTTGCCAAAGGACAGACTAATAAACCCACTTACAATGTCATGGGTTGCACATAAGATAAGAACTTGGCTTGGTTTCACTGCTTGGCTCATGGTAGGCAACACTGATGTTGCAGCTCTCCAGTGGGAATTCATAAACGCGATCTCTCTCTCTCTCTCTCTCTCTCTCTCTCTCTCTCTCTCTCTCTCTCTCTCTCTCTCTCTCTCTGTGTGTGTGTGTGTGTGTGTGTGTGTGTGTGTTTATTGTATTGCATACACTTGGTGTGGGTGTCCATGCATACCTTCCTCAAACACTCTCCACATTTTTTTTGAGGCAGGGTCTTTCCCTAACCCTGGAGCTTACTGTTGAGCTAGTGAGTTGAGCTGGCCAGTAAGCTCTGCAAGTCCTTCTCTCCCCACCTGGCAACACTCAGATATATTACAGGTATATCACTGTGCTAGGCTTCTATGTGGATGCTAGACATCCAAACTCAGGTCTTCACATGTGCACAGCAAGTACTTTACCAAATGAATCATCTTCCCCAGCCCAGAAATCTGTCCTCTAAAGTTAAAGAGAAGTGAGAAATGGAATGTGAAGGTTCTTCAGTGCTGGGCTGATTATAAAGTACCACCTTGTCCCCCAGAAAGTGACTCAAGGAAACATCACATTGGCATGACAGCAATGTCACATCTCTGCTTTCACTCACATATAGTGAGGGTCACATACGTGGCCTGAAGCCCTAGGCACCCACCCAGTATGTCCTACAGAGGCTTGGCCAAGGACACCATACTCGGATCAGCTGTCACTCGTGGGGTTTGCTGCAGGTGTCAGTTCTCCTCCACCGTGTGAAACTCAGCCTTCCCCCATGTCCCCTCACAGCATCGAGGGGTAGGACTTCACCCACAGTCCCTCAGGAAGTGAAGCGGGAACTGTGACATAGTGGTGATACTATTCCACCCTGGTGTGCTTTCTGGTCACCTTCTGCCCAGATGGTGCCAGTCAGGACCCTGGCATTTCCTTCCCTGAACACCTTCCCTTGGCCTCCATGGCTGATTAGCCCCTCTCTGCCCACACAGTCTTTCCCCATAGTACATGAAATACAAAATCATTTTCAACTGAGCAGCTGCTGAGGCATCCCACACAACTTGAAATCAGATGTCTCCAGACCCTGCCTCACAGCTAAATGGTCATGGTGAGCCTTGAGAGATGCCACCCTACCCCACAGAAGACAGATTTGGAAATAGCCTGGCACAGTTTCAAGCGCACAATTAACACACTGTGTGTCAGTCCCTTCTCTTTCCTTTATCCATTGTCTGCTGTTCTGAAGACTGGACTGGGAAGGAATTGGACGGGGCAGAGTATCATATAAGGACAGGAAGAGTCAAACTTCTCTTGGAGCAGAGCTGTGTCACTTCCTGAATGTCCTGGATAAGGTCACTGACCTGTGAAGGGCACAATCAGGGCTGGCACTCCTGGCATCCTAAGCTGTGCTTTGGTCCTGAGTTGACCTGCTCAATACTATGTGTGTGTACAGATGTTCAGGGAGACCCTGTGGGTTCTCAAAGGGGCTTACAACTCAGGACATGTTTAAAGCTGTGGCCCTGTACCCTCCCTGATGACCTAACCTGACTACTCTCATTGTCACAGCGCAATGTGGAGGAGCAGTGGAAGAGATGGAGGGGGTGATCCTGAGTCCCGGTTTCCCAGGCAACTACCCCAGTAACATGGACTGCTCCTGGAAGATCGCATTGCCTGTGGGCTTTGGTGAGTCTGCAGATCCCAGGGAGACAGGGGCTTCGGGCCCAGGCCTGGATTAAACCAGCTGCTGCCGCATCCCAGCATAAGTTCAGCCCCATCACTGTCTTTTTCCTAAGCTTCGTCTGTTGCTTCTTCTTGTGCAGTCTTGGCGAATGGCAAAGACTGAAGTGTAAGGGGAAGAAAGGCTATGGGTTACCATAATTTGAGTCCTGAACTAAAGCTAGAAGTATAGAATAAGAACCTCAATAAAAGATGGAGTGGAAGCAATAGCTCAGGGCTAGAGAGCTTGCCTTGTGCAAGGTTCCTTCTCCTGGACCATTTTTAAAAAGAAAAAAAGAAAAAGAAATTACCTGGAATGAAAGAAAAGGAAATCCATTTAACTGAGACTAGACCTCAAGTTGTGCTTCTAACTCCCCTATCCCATTTATCATCCTAATTAAATTGAGCCAAGGTCAATATGAAATTGAGTTGGCATTCTTCATAGACACATTCTAGCTGGCCTGGAGATTGAAAAGAGGGGAGGTGGAATATTCCAGGCGTGGGGGTTGTTGGCTGTGAAGGACATTAGTCTAGGTACAAATTTTAATTGCTGGCAATTCATAAAGTGTGTGCTGGCACTATAACTTAACCCTAGTTATCTGTCCCAGTGAGATTAAGGCTTTGTGCCGACAAGGAACTGATGGGTAAGTCCATGGGGGTCCTCTTGCCCAGTTGCCCTCTTTCTTACACATTTGCATTAGCATAATTAACTCTACAAAGCAATCAGTTTCACTGTGACAGGTAACAAACATTGGTGATAACCGCCACACCCCGTTGGGTGTAAGTTACCTCCTCTACCTCCTTCCTCTTGCCATGAGGATTGTGGCTGCACAGGCCTGGAACCCCTCAGTCTGAAGACTGCTCATTTGGCCATCTGTCGAACAGTCCAAAGTACGAGAGAAAGCCGTGGTCCAGCTGGCCTTCTTTAAATCAGAATGGGGGGAGGGCAGTGGGGTGACCCTCAAAGGTTAGAGTCTACGGTCTAGTACCATCTCCTGAAGGAAACTGGGGAAAGAAAAGACAACTTTGGAGTCCGGATTTGAGACACTGAGCAAAGAGGACCAGAGTCCCTACTGCTCTATCTTCAGACTTCGGACTGAAGACCCTGTAAAGGCAAAGGGTGGGGAAGGTAACACGCAGGTTAAGGGACTTCAAATGGGTGCCCGCCCTCTATAAGTCCTTGCGCTTAGCCACCGGATCACTCTTTCTCTACATCCTAAATCTGCATTCCAGCTCCGGGGAATGAGCCTGCTGCAGGTCCAGTGGTGTAGAGGACCTCTTGGCACCCTGTTTCTCACCTAGAGCGCAAGCATCAAGAGCCCCTGCAATAACATGCCTATGCCAATAGGTGACGAACACGGCACTGTTCCTCTCCCACAATTCCGAGGACCCAAGGTTGGGCACACAGGCTGCTGAGTTCTCCAGCACGGGAGGGTGCCCAAGCAAGGACTAGAGAGCACAACTCTACTTTCAGTGGTTCAGAGATTTTTAAAAAAAAAGTCTGTGATGTGGAAGCAATCTGTGCTCATAGGAGGAGAGTGAGCTGGAGAGGGGGATGTGCCTTAAGGTGAACGCACAGGGCAGGAGATGAAAGATCTTCATCGGCATATGTCCAGTCTTTGCTCTTAACACAGTAAGACACACAAACAATTGTATGTGTGTGTGTGTTCGTTCTGCCAAATTAGAGAATGCAGATGGACACCTTCTAAAATCAAAAATATGTGACCTCACCACCAAGAGATGTTTAGAAATAGCTTGGTGCTCATGGGCACAAGGATCATCCTACCTTTGTACATATTGGTCTATGCCTAGCATGACGCTAGCCCATGGCACATGCTCACCCAGTATTAGCGAATGAATGTGTTTCCTTCCAGGCTCTTAAATATTAAAGAAATCACAATTGACATATACATTTTTCCATTTCCGGTGTCTACTTTTTTTCCAACATGATTTTTTTTTCTGTTAACAATATAACATGTGGACATTTCTTATACTTGGCAAATAGGTTTCTTTGAAGAACATTCCCCCATAGTAATCCAATTTTGAAAACCCTTGTCTATAAACAAATACCGGTGTTTCTGTTCCAACCTCCGTCCTCCGTGGCTTATGTAAATATGTGTCCCAGGGGCTTAATTAAATCCATGTAACCTGACAGGTGGCTAAGAGATCTTGATTAACCCACCGAGGTCCCACAGTGTAAACTTCATTTGTCTTCTCGGTGGATCAGGTGACACAATATATACTTCCCAGCCGTGTCCTTCGGAATCACCTAAAGAGTTCAGAAAACACCAGCAAGAAAGGCCACGTGTGCCCTCTGATTCAATGGGGGTCGTTATTTTTTTTAACTAAACCTTTATTTTAGATAAACTACCTTTATGCTGATTTTAGACATGATTCCAATGGAATCAAATGTTGACCCTGAAATCAAACAGACTCTAGACAGAACCCAGAAATAGCTGATACCTTTGTTCCTGAATAAAAACTCTGTGGACTTTCTGATCCTCCCTGATGGCCAGAGGAGGAACTGTTTGGGCAAAGTTGGAAGACCTACCCAGGTTGGGGCTTTGGGGTGGGCATTCTGGATCCTGAAGGAGACACTGCGGTGGGACACCCAGGAGCAGGTCTATGTGGCTTTGGGCACTGTCTGCCTCTGTCCTCCTCCCAGGTGCTCATATCCAGTTTCTGAACTTCTCCACGGAGCCTAACCATGACTTCCTGGAAATCCGAAGCGGCCCCTCTGAGACCAGCCGGATGATGGGCAGGTTCAGCGGGAGCGAGCTTCCGGGCTCCCTGCTCTCCACGTCCCACGATACCATTGTGTATTTCCACAGCGACCACTCCCAGAACCGGCCAGGATTCAAGCTGGAGTACCAGGGTAAGGACGAGAGCGTCAGGGTAGCTCCACTGTCAACCCCGCGTCTGACCCGCAGCCACTCATCTCCCCATCCTTAGGCAGGGAAAGTGATGCCGGAAGGGCTGAGGGGCAGCAGGCCTCTCTGTAGCGGCGTCCGGCTGGCAGCTACCTCTCTGCACCCCACCTCGCTAGCTGCCTAACCCTGTTTGACAGCCAGCTGAAGTACGCCCAGTTTTCCCCAGAGCCACCGGCCTCACAGTGTCCCCTGAGGCGCCACAGTGTCTAGAGCTGATAGTTAAGAGCACCCTAGCAAGTAGCCTATCGGTCTCCTCTCAGGCATCCCTGACACCCACTGCCTTCCATTTCCCCTTGGCTTTAAGAGGCTCAGTCTCGGCAAAGCTCCCCCATGACAAAATGCAGCACTCATCCCAGTCGGCATTTCCTCAGGGCTGGTCCAGTGCTCCTACTGTGCGTTCCCAGAAGAGACCTCCATCATGCCAGCTCAGGCTTTGCTGTGTGAGCGGCCGTTCATTCACCACCACTGAGAGTGACGATTGCCCAACCCGCACGGCTGTACGTGGCAGCCTCACATCTGCCTAACTTCTGCCCTGAATGCTCTCCTAGCGTCACTGAGTGAAGCGCTTGTTCTGGTCCCAGCTCAGCTTCTTTCACTCACTTCCTGTTCCGTACTTTTATACACCTACTGCTAATCCCAGTGCATGCTTATTTTAAAAACCCTAAAACTGTATAGATAGATGTTTCAGTGAGTAAGGGGCATCAGCCAGCTCAGGCTGCTGTAACCAATGCTGCAAGCTGGCAGCTCGGAGACAACAGAAACTCATTCCTCCCTCCTCCAGAGGCTGACAAGTCTAAGATCAAGGTGCCAGCAAATCCCATGTCTGGGAGGGTCTGCTCGCTGCTTCATGGCAGTACCGACTTCCTCCTCACTTGGTAGATGGAGTAAAGGAACTTAGGCCTGTTTTATATGGATCCCAGTCCAGTTCTCCAGGGAAGACCTCCAGACACCCAGTCTCCAAATGGCCCCCCATTAGAGGAGGAGGCTCCATTGCGTGGTATTGGCTAGGAGGACACACAGAGGCTGTGTCCCATGTCATGGAAGCCACATTGCTCCCATATTCCTGCATCTTCCCCTGTACAGAGATAAGCACTCTCTTCTGTCCAGACAGCCCTGCGTCCCACTGTAAGTATGTCTTGTGATTTTCCATATCCAAAATTAATTTTGAGTTATGCAGACAATTCAGTAACACGTTCAGCTTGTTAAAGAACAAAACCAAGAAAGAAAATAGCAATGGGATGGGATTATTTCCCAGAGACAACGATTCATTCTTTTCTTCAGTGTGTGCATGTATGTGTGTGTGTGGTATGGTGTGTACCTGGGAAGAAATTTTAAATACAAAGTTTTTAACTGTATACGTGTATTTTTTTAGTATAGAAAGAGTACCATGCAATGTGTGGTTTCCTGAAACTTGGCTTTTTCATCCCTGTCTCTAGGAGGCCCTCCCTTCTCAGACAGGAACACTTTGCAAGGACTGGGCTTCTCATTCTGGGACAGCCATAAAGGATGTCACTGAAGTGGGTACATTTGGGCCAGTGGCACAAGGGTTGGCCTTCATGTCTGTGTCTGTCCTGGGAGCATGGCAGGCTCACACTGAGGGGCCCAAGAGCTTGGCCTTCCCAAACCACACGACCTTTGTTGGTGCTGACCAGGCAGTCACACCCAGACAGGGAAGCTGGGGGAGGGGTTTTCACAGAAGCTACTCCCATGCAAGAGTATCTGTGACTGACAGAAGGAGGCGTGTAGGACAGCCACACATCAGTAACTCTCCTCTGTCACAGTGGTCTGTCGTAGAAGACACCTGATTCCAGTTACAGAGTCCATGCTCTGCTTAAAACAGCTGCCACCTTCCAATCACACACATACCACTGTCATCATCACTTCCTGAGTCTTGGTTTGGGAGGGGGGGGAATCACAAGGTACCAAAGACACTGTGGTTTGAACAACAGAACTTATGTCTGAGGATAGAAGTGCAAGCAATATTAAGGTGTAGGCAGAGTGGGTTCCTTTTGAGGGTTATAAGGATCTACTCCAGCTGCTGGATTTGGGTAGTTTCAGCCACTGGGTCAGCTTGTAGGATCAGCACCCCAGTCTCTAACTTCATCTTCATATGGCATCCACCTCCAAAGCTCTGATCTCTCCTCCTTGACTGGTGTATAATTATTGTATATATGTATGGAATACAATGTGATGTCTCAAGACAGGAAATGATGTGTTTGATCAAATCAAGGTGGCTTGCGTCCCATCAACCTAAACGTTTACAATCTATTTGATGTGAATAACACTCAAAATGGCTTCTGTTGTGCATTGGCAAAGACACGGGAGAAAAAGGAATCTTTCATGCTATCGGTAGGAATGTAAAGGAGTAGGGACATTATGGGGTCACTCATGTTCCCCTTTCTTATAAAGACACCAGCCACCTCAGATCACCATCTGCCCTTCAGCCATCCGAGTTTATGTGAAATGGGCAGAGGTCATCTCTTAAAAAAAACAAAAAAAAAAGTCACTCTCTGACATTCTGGGCATTCAAACTTCAACATGTGAATATGCACGGACACAGTTCAACCTGCACTCTCTCCCTGACACTTACCTCTCATAAATATAAATATATGAGGTCCCCAGATGCCCCTCTGAGGGATCAGGCCTTTCCTTCTGAGTTCAGGACCTTCCTGCTGCTCCCTTGAGTCACAAGCCCACCCATGGGTCACTCAGCGTCAGGCCACCTGCTCCTTCTCAGGCTGGAGCTCAGCTTTCATTAAGATTTCCTATTGTGATGGTCCCAACCTCTCAGCCTAGAGTGTCTCTAGTGCCAGAGGCCCAGCTGCTTCCACTGAGGCCTTTAATTTCTGATGTAAATGATTCTCCCTGACCAATTGGTCCACATTCTCCACAGTGTTCAGTGTAAACAGGCTCTGAGCTCTGTGTCTTACCCCATGCTTCCCCCCGCCCAAAGACAATGGGTTCTTTGGGTCCCCAGTTTTGAGGAAGATCCATCTGTCCCCACTGAGGCTATTTCTGTCCTCCCCAGTTCTCTTTGTCCCCTCACCTTTCCTTGGAACAATATAGCTCCTCAAAATGTCCTTAACTAGACAGTCCAGCATCCCTAGGCTGCTACCTCCTTTTTCTTTCCTCAGGCAGATGTTCCCATAAAATGTTTAATGGTAGCTAAGTTGGCATACTCTTAATTTATTCTGTGGATCAACAGGTAAAATTCCTGCTACACACCCCTGAGGCCTCTGTCTCTAACCCTGGCACTGGAGTGGGGAGCAGGAGGATCTTGGGAGCTCATTAGCCAACCAGTCTATTCAACCGCTGAGCTCCAGGTTCAGTGAGAGATCTTGTCTCAAAGCATGGTGGAGAGTGATCAAGGAAGGCACCTGAATTGACCTTTGACTTGTGGCTGCTCTCTTCAGTCTCCTTGCTGTCTGTCTTCAGCCCACGGAACTCCAGCAGAGGCTTCCAACACAGCATACTGGGGCAATAGGCTTCTGCCTCCTCCAAGGCATTATGGGAAAATCACCCCAAACTGTTCCATTGACAGGGCCACCTCTCTCTAGCCCACCCTCCATACCCATGGTGTCAGCTCAGTTCTTTGGCACAGCCAGCCACTTCAGCATGGTGTGTGTGTGTGTGTGTGTGTGTGTGTGTGTGTGTGTGTGTTTGTGTGCATGCAGGTGAATGCCCGAATGCAAATGTAAGCATGTGCATGAGCATGCAGAGGCCAGAAGACCGCCTCCTGTGTCATCCCTCATGCATCAAGTGCTGTGTACCCTTTTCTGAGACCAGTTATCACAGCTTGTATCTCACCAAGTAGGCCTGGTGGCTAACAAGCTCCAGGAAACTGCCTGTCTCTAGCTCCTCAGTACCGGCCTCACAAAGGCACACTGCTACTCCTGCTACTCCTGTCAAAGAAGGAAGGGAAGAAGGAGGGAGGGGGCAGGCAGACAGACAGATAGACAGATCCACATGGATCCTGGGGGTCAAACTCAGGCCCTCCTGCTTGCAAGGCAGACCAACAGAGCCTTGTTCCCAAGCTTCCCCACACTCCACTTCTAGTGAAATGGGTATATTTTCCCCCTCCGAAACAGCCCTCCACAACATCAAATAGAAATGCAGAGCCCAGCCACCGCTGCAGAGTGGGTGTGGAGGACCCGTTAGCCTTGAGGTCATGGTTATTCTTACTACATGAGATAAATCGTGCACTTCCACAGAACATCACTCAGCCCCAGCTGTTCCCACTGAGTATTTCTGCTGTGCAAACAGTCTGGCCCCTTCTTCTGCTGGTTCCCTGGGCAGAGAGCACCCAATTACGCCACAAAGAATATTCTTCAGCCAGGATGCCCAATTAGTCGGAGGCTCTCCTCTGTGGTACATGCTCAGGCCGTGCCTCAGCTGACTCTGCCTGCCAGACCTCAGCCATTGCTATGAGGGGGTCTCATGAGGGAAGCTTTTCTACCACCCCCAAGGAACACTCTTGTATGGCAGTTACACCTTCCTTATAGCCCACCTTGTCCCCTCAAATGTTTTCATAGATTCTAACTTAGCAGAGCTGGAAAGGCTCCACCTCACAGCTTCGGGGTCTGTGACCTCGAGATAAGCAACATGAAGACACCTAGACCAATGGCTGACCCTGAGAAGATGTTCAGCGAACCGCAGTTCCTCTGTCAGTATGCTCCTAGAGCTTCATTCCCCAGTGGAAATATGAACAATCAATAGCATCTCTGGGGCTCTTCCCACGTACCAGTATTGTGTGAAGGGCTACATGGATGCTATCTCACTCAGTCCTCATAACAACCATGAAAAAGACAAAGGGATCATAGAGAAGTTGAGGAACTTAGCCAAAACTGACAACCAGTCGAGTCCATCTGTGCCCCAACCTGGAGCTCCGAAGCAATGCTAACCCTGGGCACTGCAACCATCCATTTGGGAAGACATTCCCCAGAAAGAATAAAGTGACCTTTTCTCCTTATCTGTTCTAGCCTATGAACTCCAAGAGTGCCCGGACCCAGAACCCTTTGCCAATGGCATAGTGAGGGGAGCTGGCTATAACGTCGGACAATCGGTGACCTTCGAGTGCCTTCCAGGATATCAACTGACTGGCCAGCCTGTCCTCACATGTCTACATGGCACCAATCGGAACTGGGACCATCCCCTACCCAGGTGTGAAGGTATGTCCCTCTCTTTCCCTGATGATCCTGCCTGGGGTAGTCCTAGAGACAGAGCATCCTACTCCACCTGCTACTCCATGGGACTGCCAAAGGTGGAGGTCCAGACAAGCCTTGTTCATCCTGTTTCCATGTAGGTAGGAGTCATCTCAGACAGGAAGAGAGCTTAATGACAGAGCTCTGAGCAGGTGCTAGGAAGGACCTGGCAATGTACACTTTAGCCAAGGGATTGACACATCCAGCCCTTAGGAAGGTCCAGCCTGATGGGCTATTGTCCCCCAAGTAGACAGGAAGGTACTGTATGGTCGAGAGAGCCAACGTTGGAGAATAATGCCTTTTCCTAAGAGCTCTGTCTCCTCTTCACCTGCCCCTTCTTCCTGCATGTATCTGGTGAGAGCCAAGCTGGCAGTCTCAGGTCCCTGGAGATGGAGCATTCTTGGGCCTTCTTCCTTAAGCAAAAACAGGGTGAGGAGGACCAGGAGGGTGTGTGGCCCTCCTTCCCCCTTTGAGACACCCCAGTTCCACTTTCTTTCCTGTCTTACCCTGACAGCCCAGAATCTTCATGCAGGGGGTGCTAGAACCAATCTTGAAATGGGAAGGCTTGGCAGGAACGGTAACCCAGCTCTGGGGTCAGCTGTCAGTTCCATCTCTGTACCTTGTCATTGAGTTTCACATCCTTTTGTAGTAAAGCAGGACACTTTCTGAGAACCAGAAGGTTCTACAGATGGCTCTCCCAGATGCAGTGAATGCACAAAAGTAGTGTTCTATAGAAAGATCTAAAGCAAGGGACGTATCTCCCGGTAAGAAACTGAGCCAAACATTTTGTTGATTGATTGACTGGCTGATGTACTGAGATTCAAACCCAAGGCCTCACTCATGCTACCCAAGCTCTCCATCACTCAGCTTCATTCCAGCCCTATACAACCATTTCTCACACATTGTTATACCTACTTGCCCCCACAGTACTTTGAAGGGTATTCTTAGTCTGTTTCACTCCTGGGTAAACAGCCTCAGAGAGAATGAACTACTTGTCTACGGTCATGTGATTGATATGTGGCAGAGCCATAAGTTAAACCCAACCTTAGCCTTACTGCAAAAAAATAAAAAATAAAAAATCCATATAAAACACTTGCTCTGCAAGTGTGAGATCTTGTGTTCAGAGTCCCAGAACCCATGTAAATGGTGGGTGCAGAGACCCAACTGTAATTCCAGCACTGGAAAGGTGAGGACAGGAGATCCTCCGAAACAAGCTGTCTCACTAGATTGGCCATATTGTCAAGCTCTGGGTTCAACTGAGAGACCCCGCCTCAAAGAATAAGATGGAGAGTGATCAAGGAAGATTCCAACAGCAACCTCTGTTCTCAGTGTCCTCCCATGCATGTGCACGTACACACACACATACACACAAGCAAACATGTATATGTACAGTTCACACCTCATGCACACACCCACAAAAATAAGTAAATGCTAAATGTAATTTAAAAAAAAATAAACCAGAAGTGCCCCTCTAGAAGTCAGAGAGGAAAGATTGTCCTAACCCCTCAGCTCCTTCCAGCCCAGACCCTAGCACCTGTTCCTTCCCATTATTAGGAAAGGGTCAGAGGAGCTCTCGGGGGTAACTCCTCTACAGGGCTGTTCCGTGAGAAACAGAAAGAGGTAGGCTGAGGTGAGATGACCACATAGGCCCCTGAAGTGATGATTGACAGCCAGGAAGCAGTGTTGGTGACAGCCAGACACAATCACACAGCCCTGTGCCTTCTCCCCCTCCACCTACCTCCTGGCAAGACAATACTGGAGTTCTGCCAGGAAGGCACCTTGGTTCTCAGCTGGGTGGGTAGGAATCTCACATACTCATCCATTCATGTTTCTTCCCTGGCAGTCCCCTGTGGTGGAAACATCACCTCTTTCAATGGCACCGTGTACTCACCTGGATACCCCAGTCCCTACTCCAGCTCCCAGGACTGTGTCTGGCTGATCACTGTGCCCATTGGCCATGGCGTCCACCTCAACCTCAGCCTGCTCCAGATAGAGCCCTTTGGAGACTACATCACCGTCTGGTAAGAGAGCAGATGCTGTGTCGACAGCAAAGCAAGAAGAGGCTTACCAACTCTGTGACAAGGGAGGCATGAAAGATCAGTGGTCCCAACCTGGGGCCCTTTCTACATCCAGTGACGCTGCCTGTGGACGCATAATTGGGGATGGTGTGAAGATGCAGCCTTTCCTTCACAGTTATAGAACTTTCTTTGAATTCTACATACGTAGCCAGCTGTCCAGATTAACCGAAAAGGCCTGACATGACAGTATGTAAAGCTCCTCTGGTAATCATGTGCTGAGTCGTGCGCTGCCCAAAAGAGCATTCTGAACTGATGGTGGCATTTTACATCCACACCATCCAACATGGCAGCCACCAGACTGCTTTTTAAATTTTGTTCACTTTTAATGAGTGTAGATGTAAGTAGCCATGGTTACTGAATCGAGCAACTCAACACTTGGTTACCAAGTTCTGCACACAGTGGCCTGGGTGGATTTTAAAATGGAAATGCAGATTCGTAGTTGATTAAGGGCAATTTCCTAGACATTACTCCCCAAACGTTTGAATCTATGCACAAAGATATATAACATTTTAAATTTTTCTTTGTTTGGAGATTAATGTCATTCTCGGAACCACCACAGGATGGTGGAATAGTTTTTCTCCAAACTCTGATTAATTTCCAAGCAATGGATAAGGACATAAAGGGGGCACTAGATAAAGTTCCAAGCAAGAAATCATTTGCCCCCAAAAGTCCTATGGGTGTGTCCTTGCTTGGGCGGCAAGGGGCTAGCCAAGAGAGCAGCAAGAGAGTCCACCAGAGGTCCTCAGTCCCTAACAATGAAGGTCTGTGACTGAACCAGCAGCCCTGACGCATGGTACCTTTGTTGTCCCAGAGGTTCAGCAGGGGGTAGGACTAGTGAAGAATCAAATGAATAAGAGTTCCATCAACTCCATCAGAAGACCTCACAGAGAGGGGCTGAGGAGAGTCCCACAGAGTCACAGCCACCAGCTCCAGGTCTCTCTCGGAGCCGCTGATGGCTCCAGAGCAGCGGGCACTCCTGGCGACTGATGACAAGCGGGACTTTCTTTCCCATGTGCAGGGACGGGCCACAGCAGACTTCCCTACAGCTTGGTGTCTTTACCCGGAGTTTGTCCAAGAAAATAGCACACAGCTCCTCCAACCAGGTCCTGCTCAAGTTCCACCGGGACACGGCCACGGGCGGGATCTTCGCCATTGCCTTCTCAGGTCAGTGGGAGAGCTTGGCCGGATGGGGCAAACCTGGCTTTTCCAATCAACGCTGTGTTTTGCTATTTGTGTGGCTGTTAGTGAGTCATGTGGCCTCTGTGAGTTATAATGGTCCCAGCCTATGGGAGCGTTCCCAGCCCAGGGCTCCATTAGCGTATCACTTCCCTCATAGTCCTGGGGTGCAGTGGCATTTGAGGCCAGCCCTGAGTGCCAAGCCGCCCTCTCACACCCACCCACTGCTCACCCGTTCATTTCACTCATTCCTCAACCTGTCTCTTCGGTTCTATAAAGCAGTCTTTCCATGGGGCTCTTGGGGCTCCGTTTACCTCACAGCCAGTCCTTTGCTTGGTGGCACAAGGGCAGGCATAGTGGTCTCATCCTGGATGAGCGTAAACAGGCCAGGTAAGTTCACTGGGGACCTGAGTGTTTCTCAAGCTTATTATTAGCAGACACAGCGCAGAAGGACACCAGAAGCACAAACCAAGTTTCATGCCTTGGCTCTGCCCTATGAGCCATGAGCCATGGGACCTTGGGTGCTTTTCTTCTCTCTAGGATTTCATGATGTCTGTTTTCAGTACCCAAAAGGGGGGATAGCAGTGGCTCCTGACAGCATAGAGCTACCTACAACCATGTGTGAAAATCCCTGGCTCTAGCAGAGGACCGGGTAATGATAATAAATAGTAACTTCGTCATCACCACTATCATTCTAGATAGTGACAGCCTCATGTCACATCACCAGGGTGCTGACCAAACTGAGGTACCTGGTTTTTCTTGTCGTTGTTGTTGTTTTTCATTCACATTGATGCTTATGACTATGCTTAGTTCATTTTTTCATGATGCATAAAAGTTGAGTGGTTTACATCGTCTTATGTTAATGAGCACTGACTTGATTTCAGTCAAAATGAACATTGTTGTCTGTAACAAAGAATACTCCACCCTCCACATTTTAAGGCGACAACATTCACATATTCAAGGTTGTTAGGGGATGTAAATGTATCTCATGAAGTGTCAGCTTCTCGGCAGCAAAGGATGCACCTTCCTATCTGGCGCCCTCACAACACTGAGTTTTTACATTTTGGTTGTTGTTTTTAACCAATCTGGTGCATTCAGCACATTTTGTGCTACCAGTGCTTCCCACGTCTCCACTGACTACTCATGCTCCCTGCCCTGTAAAATGCCAACTGCCCCAGAGACCTTGCTCCCTCTGGGAGAGAGGACAGAAGCGGGCATTTGGCTCAGCGAATCCTCTGTGGCTAATAGCGCAGGCTAGGAAAAAGTGTGGGAGTGGCTAAGTGGCAGGTAGGATGGAGGAGAACCCTACTTCTTCCGGAGTCGTTTGTGGAGAGCTGGCGCTTTGGGATGGCAACTGAAGAGTGAAGAGAGACGAGGTCGGGGAAAACAGTGCTCACCTTCCTATTGCCAAGCAGCGGTCCTGGCAGCTTTGTCTTCATAGCATCACTAAGCAGGAAGGAAAGATACCTCAGGGAGGCTTATGAAATGGCTCTGTGACATGTTTTCAAAAAGGAGAAAATGGATTTGAATAGCAGAGAAAATGTCCTTGAAGCGGCTTCAGAATAAGCAGAATGGGGGAACATCTCCCTCCACCACCAGAGCCTCAATAACACGGGCTTCAGATAAAAGGTGAGACACTGAGACAGGCCTCGGGATGACGGAGACCAGGCACCTACACCTGCAGGATGAGGGGGGATGAGACCTTCGGTGGCTTCAACCAGGGTGATGGGGGAAAGGGAGGCCACACGGAGGAGCTGCCTGACAGATGGGATGAAGGAGCGGGTGTCTGAAGGGGAGGGGTTGGCACACGGTGTCAGACCCTGGGACAGATGAAGAGATACCTCAGTCAGGTGCTAAGCCCAAACAGAGTGAGGAGGACATCCACACAGAGGAAGAATCCAGACGGCACAGTCAGAGCCCACGTGGGTGTCGAGGACTGGTGACAATAAAATGGGAATTTGTTGCCACGCAGTGACTCATCCGCTAAGGAAAGGACACAAGAAGACTGGCTTCTCCACCTAGAAGAAGCCCGCCACAGACGCACAGAAAAAGCAAAGCTCATAACCGTACGCGTTGGCTCCAAGCTGGCACAGTCACGCTGAGATCACGCTTTGCAATGTGTGGGAGGGTCTGTGTCCGTATGGAAACTCGAGTGGATGTACAGGCTTAGACTCCTCAGCGCTGCCACCAAGAGGCTGTGAGCGGCATCTCCGAGAGCCGTGAGAACATCTAGCTCCGGGTCTCAGTTTCTGAATAGCATATTCCACTAGACGGACCAGAGCTCCATGAAGAAACAGCTAATCCCAAGGTTGGGGCAGAGGGAGCAAAACAAGACAGAAGCATCTTCGAGCTGCAAATAAGGAATTTCTAGAGGGTGACGGAGCTGGGTCAGAGAGACACAGAAATTGGCTTACAGGGACACCTGCTGGCCGTGTTGGAGTTAATTTGAAAATCAAAGTCATTAATAATAGCAACAAATAGCAAGTAACCTGTCAAACGGAACAGGTAGAACTAAATTGAAAATAGTTTAAGGATGAGATGTTTACACAGTTGCAAGTCATTTCCTGTGCTGTGATTACGAAGGGGAATGGAGAAGCCTGGAGGGGCCACTTTAACCAAGTGATTGGCTGGATGCATCAGAGGCCATGAGACAGCAGGGTGATGGCAGGGGCAGAAGAGCCTCACTTCAGTGATGGCCTAAAAGACGCACAACCCAGATGTCCTTCAGCAGGAGTTCTCTCAAGCCTCGGTTCACCACTCGTGACCATCCAAAGTGTCAAAAGCCACAGAGATCAGTGGAAGGCTTTGGAACTGTTCCACATTAAAAGAGACGCCAGGTCCCCTGTGCTGATGGCTCTGAGGCCACAGCCTTCTGACCGGACTCTGCTGCTGCTCACAGCTGACAAGCCTCTGGGCATGCCTGTGAGAGATGTTTCTACAGTGATGTTAACTGAGGTGGAAAGAGCCACCCTAAGTGTGGGCGATACCATTCTGTGGGCTGGGAGCCTGGACTGTACAAAATAGAGGAACCAGCAGCGGCTCCCCCCCCCCTTCTAACTGAAGATACAAAGTGACCAGCTGCCTCGATCTTCTGCAGTCATGCCCTTGCCGCCATGATGGACCGTACACCCTCAAACTATGAGCCTAAATAAAACCCTCCTTCCTTAAGTCGCTTGTGCCAAGCATTTAGTCCATCACAGCAACAAGGCAAGCAGCTAATACAAGCAGGGAAGCTTTCTCCCTCAGTGGTGCTGAGCATGGGACCTGCCTGCTACATGTGATGGGCAAGATCACCACCCCAGCCCCAGCCCTGAGGAACTCCCATGAGCTGTGAGGACTGGAAGCTAGTTGTGTGTCTGTGTGCATTTGCAGACACTCGTAGCTGCTGTGGTTACACAGGAAACTCTGCCTGTCCAGGAAATACGACTCTGAAGCATCCTGGTTAGAGCCTGCTATTTTGAACATTCATGGATATTTTAAAAATCAAAAGGATTTTTTTTTTTTGCAGTTCACTCCCAACTTTAATCATAGCTTTGGTTTTGGTTTAATTTGGTTTTGAACTCACCAAGTAACCAAGGATGACCTCAAACCTATGCGAACCTATAATCCTCCTGCCTCCAATTCCCACATAGTGGAGTTACAGGCCTGTGCTGCCACCACACAGTTCTACTCCATGCCGGGGGTGGGGGGGAGGGGAGGGAGTGGCTCAGGCCTTCATGGGTGATAGATGAGCATTCTGCCAACCAAACAAGAAGTACCCAGCCCTCTCACACATCTGTGACTATTTCAAATTAAAACTTTTATGTACAAGGGAGCTACATAATAAGAATTAAGGTTGAAGAAATGCAATAACACAATTTAACTTGGCAGGAGAATCAGAACAGGGCAGAACCACAGTGTAAAGAGGTGACTGGGGGTAAAGGAGAACAGAACTGGAAATGGCTGTGTGACAGAGCAGGGTGAGGGCTTGACTGTGATGAAGATGAACAGCAGGGGAGCCGTGGACACAGAGCCAGAAAAAATGGGTGGAACCAAAGTAAATGAACTTCTCTGAGGTGAAGCAAAGGCCAAATGTGGAGAATCAAAGGGCCGAATGGACACCTGGAGGCAGAGAACCTGACAGGGTCTTCAAGTGATAAGATAAAGTAGCCTCCAGAGTGAGAACGTTACCTTCAAAAGAACCCAAACCAGGCGATTCTCAGACTAATTTTAGCATTAAATGGAAGAAAATAGAAGGAGAGAGGCAGTGTGTGTGTGTGTGTGTGTGTGTGTGTGTATTAGGGGTGCATGGACACATGTCTGCATGCAGGTGCGCACACAGGTCAGAGGGAAGTACTGGGTGTCCTCCTCTATCAGTCCCCACCCGTTTGCTTGAGACAGGGACTTTCCTTGAGCCTGGAGCTCATGTTTTTGTGGCTAGGCTAGTAGCCAACAAGCCCCAGCAATCTTTCTGCCTGACCTGCTCTGCCCTTACAGCCATGCACAGACCACACCCAGATTGCAAGGCTGGGAGCCAAACTCTGATCCTCATGCTCCCGCACAGCAAGCACTCTTCACCACTGAGCCATCTCCCCAGCCCCAAAGATCAGGGGTTTTCAACCTGTGGGCTGTGACCCTTTTCACAGCGGTCCGATATCAGCTATCCTGCATATCGGATGTTTACATTATGATTCAGAACAGTAGCAAAGTTAGTTATGAGTGTGGGTCACCACAACATGAGGAAATACATTAAAGTGGTGCAGCATTAGGAAGGTTGAAAACCGCTTCTGGAGGCGAAGTGGGGAGGGGAACATTCTCTAGGGGCCAGTGGACGGGGTTGTTCTTTGCAGGGACTCAGAAGCTTATTGTCTTGGTCTAAAATGTCACCCAAAGGAGGCGTGAACCAAGAATCCAAAGATGTATAAAAGAAGAGCAGGAGGGAAGCACTAAGCAACGGCTTTGCCTAAGTAATGATGGGGAACTTTTCTGCAAAACAGAACTCGGGCAGGGCAGTGATGGTTAGTGTTAATAGTCTTTCTGTTAATGAGCATTGCTATAGATGGAAGAGAGGCATCCTTTATCTTTTGAGGGGCATGGAATCGGTAGGAATCCTTCATCTGTTGACTTGGATGGTTAGAGAAATAAGTGCTTCAGGTATTAGCTGCAGCCACCAATACTTTTTTAATTTATTTTTTATTTATTACAATTTATTCACTTTGTATCCCAGCTATATCCCCTCCCTCATCCCCTCCCAATCCTGCCCTTCCTCCCTTTTCTCCTCCCAGGCCCCTCCCCAAGTCTGCTGATAGGGGAGATCCTCTTCCCCTTCCATCTGACCCTAGCCTATCAGATCTAATCAGGATTGGCTACATTGTCTTCCTCTGTGGCCTGGTAAGGCTGCCCACTCCTCAGGGAGAGGTGATCAAAGAGCCAGCCACTGAGTTCATGTCAGAGACAGTCCCTGTTCCCATTATTAGGGTACCCACTTGGAGACTCAGATGCCATGGGCTACATCTGTGCAGGGGTTCTAGGTTATCTCCATGCATGCTCCTTGGTTGGAGTGTCAGTCTCAGGAAACACCTCTGGGCCCAGATTTCTTGCTCTCCTTGTGGAGCTCTTTCATCTTGTGAAGGTCTTTCATCTTCCCCTTCTTTTGTAAGATTCCTTTTACTCTGCCCAAAGTTTGGCTATGAGTCTCAGCATCTGCTTTAATACCCTGCTGGGTAGAGTCTTTCAGAGGTCCTCTGTGGTAGACTCCTGTCCTGTTCCCTGTTTACTCCCTCTTCTGATGTCTATAATGTTTGCCTTTCTGAATGAGGATTGAGCATCTTACCCAGGGTCCTCCTTCTTGCTTAGCTTCTTTAGGTGTGCAGATTTTAGTGTGTTTACCCTATATTATATGTATAATATCCACTTATAAGTTAGTATATACCATGTGTGTCTTTCTGCTTCTGGGATACCTCACTCAGGATGATCTTTCTAGCTCCCACCATTTGCCTACAAATTTCATGATTTCCTTGTTTTTTAATTGCTGCATAGTATTCCATTGTGTAAATGTACCCTCCTCCATTGCTGGTGGGAATGTAAACTTGTACAACCACTTTGGAAATCAATCTGATGCTTTCTCAGAAAATTAGGAATAGTCTACCTCAAGATCCAGCCATACCACTCTGAGGCATATATCCAAAATATGCTCAAGTATACAACAAGGACATTTACTCCACCATGTTTGTAGCAGCTTTATTTATAATAGCCAGAAGGTGGAAACAACCCAGATGTCCTACAGGAATTGTGCCACCAATACTTTTTAAACCCAGGGCAGCACTTCTGAATCTCTACAAGCAAGGAGGCTAGTACAACCTAATCCCAAATAAAAAGCTGAAAGCAAAGGAGACTCTTCAGGAGCAGAGATGCAGAAAACACAAAATAAGGTGAAGCAATAGATAAAATTAGTAATTCTTCCATATGCAAGCTTACTCAAGGCCAGTTCTCTGACGATAAAAATGCTGTGAGATATGATTAAATAATGCCCAGTGTCTTACCTGTTTAAAAATAAAAGGGTGTTGGTACTTGGAAGGCTGAAACAGAAAAATTGCAAACTCAAGGTCAGTGTGGACTACATGATGTGACCTTGTGTCAAAAACAAATAATTGATGGTGGTGGAGGGGGGCATACTGCGCCAACACGAGAACAGCAACAGCAATACAAAAATAGAGTTCAAAGCAAAAAATAAAATAAAATGGAAAAAAGTGAATTATGTCGGAATATGTGTATATACTTTTCCCACTGTGATAGAACACGCGCTCGGTGTTTAATCAGGCAATTCAGAGGCACTGCATGCACACTGCTCTGTGTGGAACTGGCACTGCCAGCTATCTCCAGAAAGGGCTCATCTTTTAAAACTAAAGTTCTGTCCTCCTTAGTCAGTTCTCCTCTCCTCCACCCCTCCTGCTTGCAGTCTCCAAGCCTGACCGTTCTTTTAACCTCAGAAATGGGACCATGCAAGATCCATCCCTTTGTGGCCAGCTTGTTTCACACAGCACAGTACCTTCGAGGTTCGTGTACGCTGTCCCATGTCAGGATTTCTGTGATGCGCATATCACACGTTTCCCATTAGTTGCTAATCTGTTGCCAAACATGAGTCCCTCCTCCTCCTGTTAGCTGCTGCACTCACAGCTGCGGGGAAGCATCAGAACACCACAGGCAGCGGTGGCCTTTAAATGGCTTTCCTACTGGAAAGCTTGCAGGAAACATGCCTGTGTGGTGGTTCGTTCGTAATTTGAGAACTCACACTAACAAGAGGCAACTAGATCGAATTGTTCTGCTTCGGCTGCACCCCTCACAGTGATCTCTCTGTCCATTGTAGTGTGGGTAGCTGGCTACTCTATCCATCCCCACCCCACCCCCAACACCTGTCTCAGCGCAGCCTGTAGCCACAGCAGCTTAAACGTTTTGAACCACATGTGGACATAAGATCTGGCTCAATGACTTCTCTCGGGAACTTGAAACTGAAACAAAGAGATGTTGTGTGCCCAGCTCATCCCATCTATCTCCCAGAGAAGGAAGGTATGAATCTAGGTGCAATGGATTGCCTGCCTGCTGCTAGCCTGTGAACTGAGAAGTGAGAAAACTCTGTGCAGAGAGAAACATTGAGGCTCACAGGAGCTTCCCCTGGAGTCCTAGTGACCCTTATCTTCCACCTACATGCAAAAGACACGCATTTAAAGACAGCCTTTGAAACGTATTTGGAACAGATGAATCAGGAATAATCTATGTGCAAAATAATAGATGCGGTATGCAAGTTATATGTACATAGACATTTTATTTGTGCACATGCAGGCACATGCTTGCGTGCATGTACACATAGATAAAGAGGTAGTCACTAAATGTCATTCATGCAGCATTCAATCCATTGATTTAAAGCGAGATTTATTGTTCGGAGAAATAAAAAGCAGGTTGCTGTCAGGTCTCCAACGCTGGCAGAAGGCAGTAACTGGCTCCCCTCTCCGCTAAGCCAATATACCCTTGTAAGGTTCTTAAGAAAGAGATATGAACATAAGGAACAATGACAGAAAGGGGCATTTTAATAGTACCTGAGCTCAGACCCCAAACTCAAAATCAGAGCCAAAATCAGCAACTTGCCTGATCAGTGCAAATGAACCCAAGGAACCATGTTTTACTTTGAAATGTCTAAGCCAATCCTGCAGCCTGAGGAAGAACTTACCTGGACAGACATATGGAGGAGCAGGACATACAGCTGGCATGCAGGCTGCAACAGACCCGAAGCAATGGCCCCTCCATCCACTAACCACCACTCTGATGTCTACAAGAGCCCTGCTAAACCACGGCCTCACCCCGTGACCTGAACAATGGACCCGACACCGTCCAGGACCACAATAATGTATACTAGGCCTGGCAAGCCACAGCAATGCCTCACCCCAAAGAGAAAGGGAGAAAGCAAAAAAGAAATGAAGGAGTCTGACTCCAATGTCCTCACCTTGAGGTGTGTCCTGAGATCTTGGCAGACAGGGTGAGACAGCTTCAGGTGGGGACGGAAGCTTGTTAACCTGAGTCTGTACTCAAAATGATTGAGACTCCTCATGCCTAGAGGGGAAATTTCAGGAAGGTTTGTTGTGTTTTGCTGGCTGTTTAGATAAGGTCTCACTCTGTAGCCCTGTTGGCTTTGAGCTCACAGAGAACTGCCTGCCTCTGCCTCTCAAGTGCTAGGATTGAAGGTGTGTGCCTCCATGTGTGACAGGTTTTGTTTGTTTGTTTGTTGGCTGCTTGTTTGGAGTTAGTGATTTGTTTATTTGTTGCCTGTCAGTATTCCACAAACTTTCTGTGTGGAACAAAAATCTGTAATTTTAAAAAATGCAACACAATGAAAAACCTCCCTGACAACCACAAAATGCAAACTCTGAAGGCTCATGTTAAGGGCAGATTTCTGTGTATTGATTTTGTTTTTCTAGAAAACTTGGTCATGCCTTAGAAGTTTCAAAGGCAAGTATGAGGCCCAGAAGAGATTGATTTTTTTTAACTGTTAAGGAAAATGACAGCTGACTAAATAAGATTTTCATATCTCTAGAAATTGAGAAATGACATGAATAAAATGAAACAAATGTTAAACTACGTGCATAGCATTAAAAAGCCAAGGTCAAGTTTGAGTATTCAGAGAGTCCTTCAATTTCATAAGAAAAGCAGGGTACAAAGGACCTGACTGGACAGCTGAAGAGAGAAATGCAAATTACTAACTTGAAAAACTTATTAACATACGAAAAAATTAAAAATAATCAAGAGTTGCTGAGGAGAGGGCTCAGTGAGTTCACGGCTTCCTACACAGGCTGTGAAAGCTGAGGGTAGTGACGTTTGCTTATAACCCCGGTGCTGGTGGATGGGGACAGAGAGACAGGCAGATTCCTGGAGCTGCCAATCAGTGAGCTCCAGGTACACACACATACACACGCATACACACACAATTGTACATGTACATTTACATGGACAAGCACACACACACACACACCACCACCAAAAAATAAAAGGAAAGGAACTAACTACTGGGTGTGTTGTTTGTCAAGCCAGTCGATGACGCTGCCCACAGTGGAGCTGTTCATCCTAGAGGAGCAGGAACTTTGCTGGTTCTTGCATCTTCAGCACCCACACTGTTCTGAGCTGAGTGAAGCCCAACAGGTAATCTCAGCGGACTGCATAAAAGGAGGAAGAGGAAGAAGATGGCGCCCTGTGTCACAGCAGCTGTGATCTGCCGGCAGCATGAGTCAAACGACTCCTAGACACAAGAATGGGAGCACACCTCAAGGACAGGCCTGGCTCTGGCTCTTGTCAAATCAAGCTAAAAGCCACTTGGATGCCTCAAGACAGCCTCCTGAGTGTTGGGACACTCGCTGCAGAAGCTTGCGTCTCTTTCCATGTGGCTCTTATGAGCCAACAGATCTGTACAAAACTTTAGATTTCCCCAATGTAAGAAAACCTTTCACATAAAACTAGATACAGGCCAAGTCTCATTGGTAAAATGTCAGATCCCAGGGGAACATTTGGAATGAAGTTGGCTCCGATGATCTGATGGGGACTGTGCCTGGATGGCCTCAGGAGGGTGTCACACTGCACAGTTGTCCCAAACACATTCCCATTGTGACTTCTACATAGACTCCCAAACTGGAAAGTCTTACGCCGCACGCTTACAGCTGTGTTATTACAAACTGGTGTTTTAGAGCACCCGGTCTCTATGACAATGGCTTGCTGCCTGCACACACGCATTTTCCTGTGTTTTTACTTCCTCTTGGACTTTGATAGCCAGGAAAAGGTTACTGACATTTGACAAGGATCGCTTGAGTGTTTAATAAAGGTTAGACACCCTAATCATTCCTAGTTTAAAAGAATCAACAGAAGAAAAAGGAGAAAGAATATTTTTTAATGCAAAAGAAACGGTGAAGCCAGGCATGATGATGCATACTCGGAATTCCAGCACTGGTGAGGTAGAGGCAGGAGAAGCAGAAATTCAAGGTTATTCTCGGCTGTGCAGAGTCTGAGACCTGTGTGGGACGCATGAGATTTTTGTCTGAAAACAAATCCAGACACATGTGATGTACACGGAGAAATAATTTTGTCACAATTGTAAACGGAAAAACTTAAGAAACTCAATGATTAGTACCAGGGACATCTGAAGTAAATCTTAGTAAGTGTGTATGATTATATTCCACCAAATCATTTCAGTCTCATTCTTGAAGGAATTTCATCGTACTGGAAAACCTCTTCTGACGTAACAGCAGCTGACAAAGGCAGGGCGCAAGCTGCATACCAGATGATGCAGATCTGGTTAAGAGGAAACCCCTTAACTATGCAGGGGAACAAACACACAGAGAGGCCACGGCACGCGGTTAACAGTAGCTACGTCGGAGAAGACGATGGATGCATTTAATTTTCTTCCTACCGCTCTCATAGAAAACCCCTGGGGTTTTTAATAACATTACACGATTTTTAAAAAACATAGCCGGGGACGTGGAGGTTTGGGAAACAACAGCAGCAGAAACAGGATCGATAGCACTCAGCCAGGTAATAAAAGCCGTTAGAATTCCACACTGACCATTCCGCACACGGGCACCATCCAGCCTCTGCCCCGAGGACCGGACTCCAGTTTACAGAATCCGCTGAGGTCAGCTGTGTTTGGACAAAGGTCAGAGGAGGAGACACGGACAGGATGGGGCAGTTGGGCTGTGGCCAGTGGGAGAATCTAGCCTTGGGAGCAGCTAGACCTGGATTTAAGTCCTGACGTGTGTATTCCCCACACGACCTTGAGGAAGTAACTTTGCGTGTTGGCTAATCACCGCTCACAGGTGAAACGCACTGCAGGGTCAGCTTCTGGGAGATTTAGAGCGCTGGTCTGCAGAAGTGCTCCAGCCTGGAGGATGTCTTCGGCCAGGCTCCTCCTCCCGACCCCACCCCCAGGCCAGTGACATCACTGAATGCTTCTTGGATCCTGCTAGATTGTGAATACAGCTGGTTTGGTATGACAGGTGTTGAGATGTATCTCAGGTAACCAGGCCCTCTAATAGCGCCAGGCCGGGGGAACGGCTAATGGAAAACAACATAAGGCTTTGCCGTGAGGAATATGGAACCCAGACACGACTCAAGGCCATAGCCTGTTTGAGCTGGGCAGCTGAGCAGGCTGGGTGCAGGGAGGTGCCCTTGGTAGTACATCGGTCTTATTCTTGTGAAGGCTGGGGACCCAGGCTGCAGTAGTTAGGCCCTCCCTGGCCACTAAGTCTTTTGACTGCAGATTAGAGTGACCACATCTTCAGGCAGTAGGTCTGCGACGTAAACCCTTCCTTCCTTCATTGCCGGTGTTGAAGCATGCTTCTCAGGTTTTACACCAGAATGTGATGACAGAAGATAAGCCGAACAGTGTGTGGCTGGACTGGCCCTGTGTAGATGTAAAATCCCATTCATGTGTATCTCTTGTACGAACAGCTGAGGAAGTGGCTCAGTTGGTACCTACCACATTCAGAGCCCTACACAAGCACCACTTAAACCAGACATGGTGCCGGAGGGCACCTGCAATCCTGGTACTTGGGAGGCCGAGGCTGGAGGATCAGGGGTTCGAGATTATCCTTGGCCACATAGTAAGCTCAAGGCAGCCTGGGATACATCAGAAGACCTTGCGTTAATTCAACAAAAATAAGGACATGCCTGCTGGGTGGATGAATGAGGTCAGAGTTTGTCAGGAACCAGTCCCAGGCCCAGGAGTGACACTTTGCACCTGACCTGCATCTTTCTATCTTTCTTTTTCATTTTTGTTTTTTTAGCTTATCCACTCACCAAGTGTCCTCCCCCGACCATCCTCCCCAACGCTGAAGTGGTCACAGAGAATGAAGAATTCAACATAGGTACCACCCACCAAATGGCCGGGATCTCAACCCAGGGTTGCAAAGAGGGTACCAGGAAGCAGTAGGGACTGGGCAATGGCTCCATCTCCACAGAGGGAAACTGAGGCCCAGACCACGGGTGTGTCAGTGTTCTCTCAGCTGAGTTTGCCCCCCAAAATGCAAACCCTCGTCCTTGACCCAGCCCCGGGAGGAGGAGGACCTGGGGCATGGCTTCCCTCTGCTATCCATAAGCTTTAAGATAGCCTGGAATTTATTAGACTATGAACTATTCAGAAGGCTGATCTGGTGAGGGGTAGAGGGAAGCAGTTGTCTGGGTCACGGGGCCAGCACGGAGCTGGTTCATAAAGCCTGACCCAGTGCTGGTTACCTTCTGGGGAAGTGGGTTTGAGGTACCTGGGATGCCAGCCCTTCTGAACCAAGGGATGCCCATGCTCACCTCTCTTGACAGGCGACATCGTCCGCTACAGGTGCCTACCAGGCTTTACCTTAGTGGGAAGTGAAATCCTGACCTGCAAGCTGGGGACCTACCTGCAGTTTGAAGGTCCACCCCCAATCTGCGAAGGTAATTGCTCTAGGCAGCACCCCAACAGAACCCTAGTTCTACTCCTCTTCCTGTCCCCAACTCTCAGCACAGCCCCTACCCACTGAAAAGAAGTCACCAGTCACCAGGTCAATGGTGTCTGATGAACAAGTGGGTGAGAGCCCTTTGCACCTATTCTGAGCTGGGAGCTGTGAAAGGGCCCGGCCGTCCCTGGTTTCTTATCTGGGCATTCTCTGGAGTTTGTGTACTGAGTGTTGGCATGAAGACATTCTGGAATGTCACCCTGCCTCAGGGGTGCAAGTATACTCAACATCCTGTGTGCGTGACTCTGTGACCCCAGACCCCAGCTGCCTGCATCCCAATGCAACCCCTTGAAAAGATGAGCTCGCTTCACCTGGTTACCCATTCCTAAGCCCCCAAGGCAGCCAGAGCTCCTTACTACCCTGCAAAGTAAGGACAGTGGTTGAACAGAGGCCGAGGACTATTGTGAGTTAGATGGCTGGTGGTTCCAAGCATGCAAAGATGGTGTCTGACCCACACCGGCTGCTGCGGGGGTGGGAAAACTTCCACAGCTGCCGAGGGCCCTGAAGAAGCTGATTCAGTCCTTGAAGCCTTGCCTTGGAGTCCCCAGCCCAAGCAAACGGAAGCAAATTATCCAAAAATGTGTTCCATGCAGACTGTTATGGCACTTCCCTGTGCCCCAGGCCAGAGACCCTCCCCAGTGCCTGGGGGTGTGCAGGGCTCCTCTGGACCAGCCTGTTCCCTCCCCTTTGTGATGAGTCCTAAGTCTTCCTCCTGCCACTGTTAGGCTCTAAATCCAGGTGTGACTGACCCATCGTCTGCTGCTTACTCCTGCACTCTAGTGTCTTTGTATGAACTAAACCCATTTTGAAGAGCGGCTCTCTGGGTGTGCGTGGCCTTTCTGTTGCCTGCACATTTGCACCACCCCCTTTGACCTCAAACCCAAGTAGCAGCACCCACACCCAAGCTAGGAAATGATTTCAACCAACCAGCCTGCTGAGAGTTCCAGCAGCACCGTCGTGCTGACACACAATCTGAAGTTACTTCTTGCCATGGGGCAGTACGATGGTGAATGTGAGGAGGTGTTTAAAATAGCCCGATACTTGCTTTTCGGTGATGGTTCTACTCCGTGGACCAGCTACCATTCCTCCCTGTCCTGTCTCCATGCCGTGTACACAGTATCTCTTTCTTCCTCCCAGTGCACTGCCCAACCAATGAGCTTCTGACGGACTCCACCGGGGTGATCCTCAGCCAGAGCTATCCCGGAAGCTACCCACAGTTCCAGACCTGCTCCTGGCTGGTGAGGGTGGAACCGGAGTACAACATCACCGTCACCGTGGAGTACTTTCTCAGCGAGAAGCAGTATGATGAGTTTGAGATCTTTGATGGTGAGTCCCTCAAAGGCCATGAGGTTCTCTGCTACAGAAGGCACCAACTTTCTCCCAGCCCCTGGTTGGGGGTGGGGGGATCTAAGCTGCATTTTCCTATCAGGACTTGTTGGAGGCTGCACACAGTGTCTACCTCTGCCATAGAAACCCAAGCACAGGGAATTGATGATCTGTGTGGCTGCTGCTTGCATGGCAGTCTAGATCTGATGTCAGCCTGAAACCCCTGAATACCAGCCAATAAGTGGATCCCAGCCCCCCCCCCCATGAAGAGCAGGCTTCCTCCAAAACACGAGCAGGTCTACCAGAGTCCATACTGCTTCATTAATGGTAGGACAAGAGGCTCTGTCATTTGCTGTTGTGTCTAGAAAAAAACTGCCTCAGCATGTTCCAAGCCAACGAACCCTCAAAATACCATGTCAGGCTTTGTAGGGTTTATCCCCTTATCCACACTAGTTGTCCCCAGCAGCTCAGAAAATCCAACGTAAGCAACGGAAATGCTACATTCTGCAGGATGTCCAGATCCCCCGCCCCCTCTCACTGTATCACGGCAAAAACCCGGCTTTGTAACAGAGCTCTGGGACACAACTGTGCACATACACTCTTGCCTGCCTCATGCCAATGCGAGCTGCTGTGCGTGCTCCTTCCTCCTGACAACCTGGAGAAGAGCACATGGTAGATCCACAGCTGCATTGCGAGGAGCCGGAACTATGCCCATCTGCTCTGCTAGCACAGGCGCTTCATCTACCTGTGGGCACTTGATTAAGCTTGCACTGTGGGGTAGAAACAGCTTCTCTCCTCGTGTGTTGCTGCCCGACAGCACAGCCACGGTAGGACTGGGATCCCTGGGGGTCAGCATCACTCCAAATTCTGCATCCAAAGCCTTCAATAACTTCAGCTTCTCTCGTGTCTACAGTATTTGTCTCTACCAGGAAACAGTAGTGGGCTTGCAAAGGGACGGGCCAAAGGAATGGCTATTATATACAATTGGTGTCAATTTCTAGGGTCCTCCTTTTTTTTTTTTTTTTTTTGGTAGGGACCCAACCTCTTTTTTTTAATGAACCTTTCCTGGAATGAAGGAGAAATGAAGCCTGGCTTGGGTCTATAAATTGGACAGAGGGTTGAGTCTTCTCACTGAGGGTGCTCTCTCTCTATCGGTCATAAACTCACACTATTTCAGTTGCTCTCTCTGGCTACCCAGCTAGCATGCCCTTCATTCGTGTGCCATCCCCATGGGTCCTGTAGCCCAGTCCTTCCAACTACCACCCAAGCCTCGCTACCCCCATTTCCAACTGTGGCGGTCTTGCTTCAGTCTATCAAGTGTTTCCCCCTGACCTCTGACCTCTGTGTCCCAGTCTTCTGATCTCTCTTACTCCTGAGGAGCCTGGTTTCATCAGCCCCATGGAGTCTCTGCCAGGCTCTCAAGGATCACAGTTGTCAGGCAGGAGTGCTTTTCTCATGACAGAACTGTTCAAGCATGTTGCTTCCTCTGGCTTTTGGACCCCTTCCTTCCTTCCCAGTTTGCCATAGCAGCTCAAACGTCCCTCCTCTGTTAACTGTAGCCCATTACTCTTCCGAGCTTCCAAAAGCTGTCTCAATGGTGTATTGGAACCTTCACTCATAGCCTTCTCCAGGACTATAAATCCTGGGTTATGGGTTTCCCGGATTTATATTATGCTCCTTGGACCAGAGCCCTGAGATGCAATCCAGGCATTTAAGGTAGGACACAGGAGAAGGTGCTTTCCTGGAGAGCCTTGGGAAGGCATGTTAGGAAGCGTTATTACTTATGACCCTGAGAGCTATCACTTTCCTCTGCTCTGTGGCTCTCGATTTTTTATCTGTTCAATAAACAAAATTTCTGTATGGCAGGCACCATGCTATTTTTAGCATGTGCTAGAGAATTCAGAAGAGGGTCCCAGTCTGAAAACCAGCTCTTCCATCAACTAACTGCTCAGCCCTGGCAACCAGCAAAGAGATTTCAGCTCCCTCGCTGCCCCCAGGGCACCTCTTCAGATAAGGGTGGACAAAAGGAGTCCTTCAGCCAGGCCACCAGAGGCAAAGTCTCCCAGCCATCCCAGCTACGCTTACACCTCTCTCTAGACATAGGACGGCCTGTAACCCTGTGTCTCTCTCACCCAAGGGCCCTCAGGAACGAGTCCTCTACTGAAAGCTCTCAGTGGGAATTACTCAGCGCCCCTGATTGTCACCAGCTCAAGCAACTCTGTGTACCTGCGCTGGTCATCTGACCACGCCTATAACCGGAAGGGTTTTAAGATTCGGTATTCAGGTGAGTACGCCCTGAAAACGCCTAAGAAGGGCTGCCGCTCTGAACCCTTGAAGTGTCTCACCTGAAACACCCAAAGAAGCCATGGTCCATCACCTCACCAAGGCGGCAGCCTCCCTCATGTCGGTGGGGCAGCCTCCTGCTCCAAGTTTCCCTCATCTGACACAGCACAAGCGAGACCAGGGCCCATCTCCTACCTCTTCACACCCATGTCCCTTCCCCTCCTCTAACCTCGTCTCTTCTCTTCTCATGCTCCCGCCTTGAGTCTCCAGGATTGTATCTATTCAATATGAGATCTGATGAGACCCAGGGGGATCCTAGCCCCTTAGACAGTTAGGAGATATTACCAGAAGTCCTTCGGCTGAGCAACTCTCAGACAGAATCCCATAGGGTAGGCAGCAGAGGAAACCCTCTCCTGCTATACAGGCTGTATCTTTCTCATTATTATCCTTTCAGTAACGGACACCAATCGGACATATTTATGAGGTGCACAGTATGACACTCTGATGTGTATACACAATTGTGATGATCAAAAGGGAGCAATCAGCACATCTCCTCAAAGTTTTGTGCTGGAGACTGCTGAAATCCATTCTTCTACCAGCTTGTTATGAACTTCAGCTGCCCATCTGGGCTGCAAAACATGAGAACTTAGTCCTTTCTACTTTTGTGGACAATAACTAACCTCATTCCACCCCTTCTGCCTTTGGCTGGTCCCAAGCTCGAGTGACCCTATTCATACTCTCCACTTGTAAAATCATCTTTCCCTAGCTTTCACACATGAGTGAGAACACACAGATAGGTCTTTCTGCACCTCACTCTCTTAACATTATATCCTCCACTTCCATCCACATCGCCGCAATGGACGACAGGATTTCACTCATCTCATTTTTTTTTTGAAAAGTTATATTGTCTGGGCACAATCAGATCGAAGGCCAGACCTTTGGTTAAAAAATATATATTCCTGAGATACAGAGAAAATAGACCTGTGGGCACCGCTCGTCTGCTTGATAAGCTGAATCCTTGGTGCCCGCTTTGAAGGGCAGTCCGGTGAACCGCTGGCAGACTGCAGGGAATGCCTGCAGATCATGGGACTTCCACCACATGCCTGCATGCCTGGCAAGTATTAGATGAAGTTTGAAAGAACAGTGGTTTCAGGGAGCCGGGAACATAGCTGTCAGTAAAGTAATTGCCACGCAAGCACAAGAGCCAACCCGCCAGCACCCAGGTAAGAAGCTGGGTGTTGTGGCATGCACCAGCAACCCCACCCCAGGGGAGGCAGAGGCAGGAGGGTCCTTGGAGCTCTCTGGCCAGCACAGCCTAATTGGTGAGCCCCAGGTTCCAGGGAGAGACTCTGCCTGAAAATTTAAGGTGGACAGCATCTCAAATGACATCTGAGTTGACTTCAACCTCCCCAACACACATGCGCACACACGCACCTGCGGACGCGGAAACATACGTGCACACACAAGAATATTGGTTAGAAGGGACATCATGTGGCTCTGCCTGAAGAACCACCTGTCCATATCTTGTCGTGGGTCTCCCCATTGCAAGACCAGCCCACCCTAGGAGGACCCGTGGGCGTGCTGAAGCGTGAGGAGAGCTAACCAGATGGAGTGGAGGGGAACCCTGCCTTTACTCTCTCCGAGTTCATTTCCTCTGTAGATCCCACCCCCAAGCTCCTCTCCCAGGTGCCAATGGCTGGGGAAAAGACAGCCTCGTGACCCCATGATCAGGGATCTGTCTTGTTACCAGCCGGCAACAGGGTTAGTCAACAAAGCACTCAACTGTCTGGGCCTCCATTTCCTCAAAATGAAAAAGAAACCCCAAGATAGCCATCGGGGGAGTCCCAGGCGGGGTTCCTGCTGGCAGCTCCTGTGAAGGGAAAATGGCTTTTTCCTGCCCCTGTTGCTAAACTTGGAGCTAAGAGCTCCCAAGGATTTCCCTTTGCCTTTCCGCTCAGAGACAAATGTGTTTAGAAGCAATGAGTCAGTTGAAATTACAGTACTTAAGCCACGTAGAAAAGAGATTGGTTACACGGCACAGCAGTTACTACTTAATACTTAAGATACAGCAGGCACGTGTAGCTTGCACCCGTGTCTGTCATAGTGACTATGTGTATTTTATGTCTGGGATTCTCGTTCCCAGGTGAAGGAGGTACATAGATTCGAGATGCGTATGACAGAGGAGGCCTAGCAGGAGAGCACACATCTTTAAAACACCATTTCTAGAGACATAGTCTTCAGACAGCAAGTCCAAGGCCTCCTTGAGAGAGCGTTCATTCGAGGAGAGTGCCTTCCCCAGTCTTCTTACCCCAGCAGGAGACCTTCAGGAAAGGCAGGACTTGAGGCCCCTGGGTCAGCCTTCTCTCACAGCCTCGCAGAACCAACCAGTGTTAGCTCTTTTTCTCATCGCCATGACAAAATGCCTGACGAAACCAGCCTAAGGAGGAAACAGGTTTTATGTTGGCGTGGGGCTCGAGGACACAGCCTGTCAAGACGAGGGAGAGGGGAAGGCAGCAGGACCTTGATGTACCAGGGTGCGTTGCCTTTGCAATCAGGAAGCGGAGGAGAGATGAATGCCGGTGCCCAGCTGGCTCTCTCCTGTTTGTTCAGCCTGGAAGCGGCCCATGGGATGGTGCTGCCGGACATTTAGGGTGGACGTCCCACCTCCATCAGCGCACTGTCGGGAGCCCCTCACAGTTGTGCCCAGAGAGTTGTCCCCAAGGTCCCCCAAGGTTATGCTAGGCCTCATCAAGTTGTCAGTAGGAACTGTCACACAGCCTACGGACCCCTGGCAGGAAGTGTGGTGTAAATTCCCTCCATCTGGGCCCTTTGTCTGCTTCCCTCACTGCTGTATGCCCAGCACTAGAAAAGCAGCTGGCACTTAATGGACTCTTGAGAAATCTTTACTGGATAAATGAATGAAATATGTTAAGCCATTTGTGGGGTGGGGGGGGACGGACAGGGAATGAGCCCTGCAGGGAAATGTATATCCTAGATCCCTAGGTATCTGCAACACAACAGAAAGACAGAGAACAAGCATTTATTGAGCGCTAAGTGCCCTGCTCTGCATTGGGAGGTTTAGCAACATTGTCTCCATTTTAAAATCACGCTAGCACCTATGAGGGAGGTAAAACCGGGAGGAAACTGCAGCTACGCAAGCTCCAGTGACTTGTCCTAAGTCACAGAAGCCGATGCCTGGCTATGGTATGTTTAGGAAACCAGCCTCGCTTCGCAAGGTTGCCTGCAGTTCCCGGGGCTTCGAAAGCAACGCAGGCTGCACTCAAGCAGCAAAGAGGACCCTGTAATTCACAGAGCAGGTTGTCATTATAGTTTTCAATTACCCTTGGTTTTGATTTGTCTTGTTTGATCCTGTTCTGGCTCTACTTAGCTGTTGTTCAGTGTCAGCCACTCAGCCCTTCCTAAGTAGCAAAGAACTTGGCAGTGGTAGAGGAAACGTGACGGGGGAAGCGGGCCCGGTGTGGGACAGCCTGCCCACTTCAACAGTGGTCCTCGGACACTCCTCCACTGAGCATCTTCTCGTTCCTCAGCCCCCTACTGCAGCCTGCCTAAGGCTCCACTCCACGGCTTCATCCTGGGCCAGACAACCACCCAGCCGGGCGGCTCCATCCACTTTGGCTGCAACACGGGCTATCGTTTGGTGGGACACAGCATGGCCATCTGTACCCGGCACCCCCAAGGCTACCACCTATGGAGTGAGGCCATCCCTCTCTGTCAAGGTGAGCAGCAGGGACTGAAGTAGCAACAAAGTGGCTCAGCTCCAAGTCACCTTGGGTTGGTCTCAGGAGCAGTCCAAGCCTCGCATGAGTCTCTCAGGGTTTGGTGACAGATCATTCCTTCAGCAAACATTTGTTTACTGAGGCTCTCTGCATCTCCAGCTCTGGGGATGACAGCTGCGTAGTGGGCTCCGTTTCCAGCACCACGGGAGAGGTGGTGATGGCAGGCATGAAGTGACAGGAAGAGGAAGTGCCGTCTCGGGAGGGTGGTGGGAACCCCACAGTACGAAGGGATCTGCCTCTTCCGAGCAGCTAAAAAGGACTCCCAAGGTAAGGAGGCACAGGCATGGAGTCTGGCTCCTAAGGCAAATGAGTCAAGCAAACCCCTGAAATTTATGAGTGCTTTTCCCCTTATAAGAACATATGTTTTTGTCAGGATGAAATTCCTTGCTTTGTATAATCAATAAACACTAATAAAATAAATAAATAAAAATCACAGGGGCTAGAGCAATGGTCCAGTCAGAAAAGTGTTTGCGTTGCAAGCCTGGGATCTGAGTTTGGTCTTACAGAACCCATATAAATAAGCCAGGGGTAGTGACGTATGCTTGGGGTCTCATTGCCTGGGAAGCAGACACAGGAGGATCTCTGAGGCTTTGGCCTGGCCTGCGGGTGAGCCCCAGGCAGAAGGAAGATGCTGCCTTGCAAACCTAGGATGGTACCCGAGGAAACAGAGTTAAGGCTGTCCTCTGGCTTCCACACGCCCACCCCCACATATGTACGCTTGAACACACATATACATCCTCACAAAAATAAAGCAGTGTACTTCCAGACTAGAAACCTGAAAAGGCAAGAATAATGGGTAACACCAAGGAAAAGAGTGAAAGTGGAGTGCAGGTCTGCCATGAGATCACTCTGTTAGTAATTCAGTATATGTCTTCAGATAATCGCCTATACTTCCTTGTCATGGCTGTCAATGGCTGCATAGCATGATGGGAAAAACTGACACTTACTTAAGCGTCATGTCCTTCTGTGGATCGTTTGCGTTTCTGTGTATTTTGTTACCACATCATTGTGACTCTGTCTTTTGGAGCATTCCTATTTATTTCCTCAAATGAAATTCCCAAGAAGGAGATTGTTGGATCATGGCATACACAGAATTTACAGCTCTTGATGCCCTGGGACCTGCCCAGATTTCGTCCTCATGTACGCTTCTCCCAGCAGCAGTGAAAGTGCTATTTTCTGAGTATCAGCGTCATGTGCTACACTGAAGAAGAAAAGCATTGCCCACTGCCGACAAAGGAGGCAATGGCACCGCTGTTTGATCTTACTTCTCTTAGTCCCCAGTGTGTTGAAGTCTTTAATGACATCTGTCACCTCTGACCCTTGCAACCTCCTTGCCTGTGACTTCTTTGGAAAAGACCAAAGACGTGTTATCAATATTCTCAGAGGGACTGGCTGTCACAAACGGAGGATGTCATTGGCATCACTCTCTGTCTCCAGCCACATCAGCACTGACACATCTATTCCAGAATCCATTTGGGAACTTCCAAGTGTGTGGCCTCCTTTAGGTCTTCCCCACCCCTCTCGGCCTGTCCCTCTCACCCTCTTCCTTTCTGCCCTTAGCTTTCTTCAGGCCCTTCCCTTCATATTCCAGAGGACCAACCAAGAAGCAAATGCTCTCACTTACTACCCGACATGCTCTCCTCGCTTCCTCCTCCACAAGGATGAGGGAATCTCCTGAAAGCATCTGCATGGGGTCCTTTCACAAATAGGGGGCATTGATTCCCCACAGCCACTTCCAGCGTATCTTAGGAACTGGAGGAGCCTGCCACTCTGTCTGTTCTCTGCCCTTGCTTCCAAGCCATGGCTTCTCCTTCCTTATGAGACACTACGTACCCCAAATGACTTTGACACCCCAATGACTCTCTCAGCCAGCTACCTCTCTACACCCACTCTCCCACAAACACCTCATCCCACCACAATTTTCAAAGACCTTGTGTTATTTTTTTTCTCCCAGCACTTCCTGCTCACAGACTGTCCCTCCTGCCTCTGGGGTAAGGGCGTTCACACTGAGATATGAGCTTCTCAGCTGGGCAGTTCCTGGTTTTCTCACCAGCCATCTATGGGGTCAGGCCAGGGCTATGAGAAGGTCCTGCTGTCTCTGCCTCTGCTTGCTCTCTTAGGTCCATTCTCCAAGGAGAGCACTTGCAGAGATCTGGTATTTCTGCCCAGGAGGCTCAAGCAAACAGAGCAGTTAGTTAATAATTTAAACCATGGCCCACTATGATGGTTTAGCTAACCCAGACCCATTCTGGCTCAGGCTTGCTGTTTGGACATTAATCTTTGAGTGCTTCCTACTTACTCACTCCTTCTGAGCCCTATATTGCTGTCAACTCCTCCCCTCCCCCATCTTTTGGTTCTATAACCAAGTTTTCAATCTTTTTCCTGTCTTGTGTTCCAAGTACTTACCAAACCCCTGGCCAGCCAACCTTCCATTGTCATAATGGAGTCCTACTCCAGAGCCATTGGAAATTCTGGAAAATTTAGCAGAATCAGGCATCATCTTGGCCACCATCAGAGGCCTGTCCTCTGCCGGAGCTTATTCTGGATGTGAAGGAAGGAGGCCTGAGCTCCAGCCTAGTGATTGTGGGGACAGTGAGTAAGGGGTCATACGAAGCACTCAAGCTCTCATCTACTATTTTTTCTGCATATTCCTTCACTAACAATACATCAAATCACAGACCTTGCCATACTGTTTGTTGTACACGTCTGAGGTACTATCTTCACACCCCATTTATTTGAATTCCTTAGTGTTCCATAGAAACGCCATGTCTTGCAATCTCTTGGTTTTCATGTTGGTTTGGCTGGAGAATCCACTCAAGTAAACTCCTCAGAGAGGATTCATGAGAAGCTAGATTCCTGCGTCTCTAAGTACGCAAAGATGCCATCAGTTTTGCCCTTGTATATGCTTAGTGGGGTGGCCGGATTAAATTCTAGGTTATAAATCGTTCCATTCACAAGTCTGAAGGCGCTGTTCAGTTTTCTTTGGATACCTACTACAGGCGATGGGAAGTCTGAGGTCAGTCTGGATCCCATCCCTGCCAGGTCCCCTGTTACCTCTCAAAGGTTCCTTTTTAGCTTGAAGACTGTGTCTTCCTTCAGCTCCCAGAAATGCCCATCTGGGTTAGCTCCGTCAAGACACCCACGTTGTGCTCTCGCTTTCTGGAGCTCTGAGCAGTTGGATGTTGGACCTCCCGGACTGATCCTTTCCGCTTTCAGCCTTCTTCTCTTGTTTTCAGTCTGTCTTTTGGGATCTTTCCTCCAGCAAGTTTTTTTTTTTTTAACCTTTGCTCAGTGTGTATGTTGACAGTCTGGAGGAGCCCTTCCTTTGCCGTCTTTCTGCAGAAGGCTCTGTTCTTGTCTCATGTCACGTGCCACTTGATCTTCTCCGGGTACTACTGACTGCCAAGTTCAGCAATCCCACGTCTCCCATTTCCTGAGTCGGCTCTGTTTCCTGAGGGGGTTTCCCCCACCACCCCACCCCCACTCTCCAGGTCTTTAGCCTTTTTCTTTTTTTAATCACATTGACACTACTGTTTTTCTTCATCTGTGTAGTAACATTTGATGGCAAAAGCTAGGTAGCAGGTGGGTGAGTTCCATTACTTTGTGTAACTGTTTTTATTATCATGGGTAGCATCTGCATCTGCATGTACAGCAGGGATGAGCAAGGCATCCTTCCCGTGGAGAAACCCTAGATTCTATGGGACAGCGAGAAGGCTTAGTGGGTACAGGCACTTGCCACTGAACCTGACAACCTGAGTTTGACCCACTTGACCACATGGTAGAAGAGAGCCAGCGCCTGCAAGTTTTCCTGTGACGCCCTTATGCATGCAAGTGTGCATGCTCAAGCGCATTCATGAATGCACACACACACACACATGCACATACACGAACATACACACACAAATTAATTAAAGTTCAGTGCGAATTTTGTATTAAAAAAGAGCATCCCTTTGTTTGCTAACCCCCACCTTGGCATCCCTGACTCTCTCGAGGGATGCCAGCCCTTCACCTTCAAGAAGAGGGGACACTTGGTTCTTCTCAGCAAGCAGAGAGGCTTGACACTGTACCTGTGGGCAGAATGAAAGATGGTCTGCCCCTGCAGCCCTTTCCCTATATTTAATCTGTGAGCACCCGTCTGGCTCCATCCTATCTTCCGATATGTTCATTTTTCATATCTCTGATGATGGGTCTTGTGTTGTCTTTCTTCATGGGGCTCTCTCTGTTTGTTAGTTTTTACTATAAGTTTGAGGGCCTTTACCAGGGAAAGTGAAAGTATGTTCTCAGACCATCTTGAGTCCGAAATGCTCACGGCGTCCTTCCTCCTCTGCCAGCTCTTTCCTGCGGTCTCCCTGATGCCCCCAAGAACGGAATTGTGTTTGGCAAGGAGTACACGGTGAGGACGAAGGCTGTGTACAGCTGCAATGAAGGCTACCACCTGCAGGCCGGTGCCGAGGCCGCCGCAGAGTGTCTGGACACTGGCCTGTGGAGCAACAACAATGTACCCCCACAGTGTGACCGTGAGTCCAGGGACAGTGGGGACCGGGGCAGGAGGAGCTGGGTGGACAGCTGCAGAGAGTCTAATAGAGAGTTGAGAGTCTGCATGTGGGGGTTAGGAGCCTCGGGGAGGGTGAGAGTGGCCATCCCCCAACTGTGGTCCCCACTGCAAGTTTCTGCCAGCACGCTGAAGGACCATCATGCTCTGGGGTGTTTTAATAAACCACCTGGAATGACCAGAAAGCTGCATGAATGTCCCTTGATCACAGAACTCAAGTGACAATTTTGGGACCAAAAGACAAACAATGAGCCATTTTCGGTCCAGTGATACAGACTTTGATTTTGTTTGCTTCATTAAAAAAAATACACATATATATGTGTGCATAATACTTCTTAACATTTTATATTCAAGAAAACTAAAATAAATATCCAGGTTTCCGGGCTTCTCTTGAAAAGATAATAGAGATCCCCAGCCAGGGTTACACCTCAATTAACAACATAAGCCAAGCATAAGCCAAGGGTGGCCTTGCCTGCCTGAAATTCCATCAGCCCACAAGTGAAGGCAAGAGGATCAGGAGTTCAAAGCCCCCCTTAACCTTGGCTATTTGAGATCTGACCAAATAGAACGTGCAGTCCACATCCGGTAACCAACACCGGCGAAACAGCAGTCTTCCTACTCCATTTTACGGATCTGTGCACCCCCACTTGCAGCAGCATCCTCCTCCCTCCCTGTTCATCCATCAGACCTGCCTAGGAACCGGATGTTCCTGGAGTCATTACTACTGCACTGAGTTTCCACGATCCCGTGTTCTAGACTCCTGCGGTCTCTTCTCTAATCAATGAGCTAATGCCCTCCCCTGCTCCTTGCCCTCCAGCTGTGACCTGTCCCGATGTCAGCAGCATCAGTGTGGAGCATGGCCGATGGAGGCTCATCTTCGAGACCCAGTACCAGTTCCAGGCCCAGCTGATGCTCATCTGTGACCCTGGCTACTACTACACCGGCCAGAGGGTCATCCGCTGCCAGGCCAACGGTAGATGGAGCCTAGGAGAGTCCATGCCCACCTGCCAGAGTAAGCCCAGGAAGGACCATTTGCGTGGTGCTTCCTACCTGAAATAGCTCATACATGGAGTAGACTGAGGGGTTCCCCACCCCCAGTCTAAAGAGAAATGTACCTCTTTTTGACACTTACCCAGAATCTGGAGCTGGGAAAAGGCTTGCTTCTTAGCACTGTGTCGTCTTAGGAAAGGCTTCCTGTGCATAGTCCTCCGGCTCAGCATGCACTGGGTGATTCATTCATTCATTCATTCATTCATTAGAGCCCAGCTATTTATATGTACCAGAGAGGTACAAAGATAAAGACATGTGGCCCACCCGGGGACATGGCTCAGTGGGTAAAGTTTGCCACGCAAGTGTGAGGACCTGTGTTCATATTCACACACACACACACACACACACCACACACACGTGTGAAAGCCGGTTGCAGTGCCTTGTGCATCTATGACCCCAGAACCCCCATGGCAGGGCCAGAGGTGGAGAGAGGGATATCCCTGGAAGATTAGGAGCCAGCCTGGTGTTTGTGGGGGCAAGGAGACCCTGTCTCAAACCAGGTGGAAGGGGTGGAACGGATACTTAAAGTTGAGCACTGACCTCCACACATGTACATGGACACGCACATACACCATGATTTTTAAAAACTAGAGTGTGGCTCCTGCCCACCAGAAGCCCGGAATCTACCAGAGAGACGAGGCAAAGAGACAGCATGGAGGACCCCCTAAATCTCTCTGCCTCCTCTTCATTGTTAATTGCTTTTCTTTCGTTCTTTGAGCCTCAAAGACCAGTCGAGGCCCAGGCGAACTAGTGTGTGTTCCTGGGGTCACCTGCAGAGGGATGTGAAGGCCGTGGGCCCTACAGTGTACCCCGCCATGCGGCAGAGTGTCGGCCATGAGTATGAAGCAGCCTCGCTGCAGCATGGTCTTGGTAGTCAGACTTCCCCTTGTACATCAGCCAGATGCTATCAGCATACTCCCTTAAAAGGGCCATGAGGCTGCAACTGGCCCAGCAGAAGAGGACAAGACCGAGCACACCACAGACTCACCATCCCACCTCAGCCACCTATGGCGTTTTTTACAAGCATGCAAGCCTGAGTCTTATCTCCAGAGAGGGAACCTGGGCCCATAGCCAGCACCTCCAGAGGTCCTGAGAATGGGGCAAGTCAGTGTCATCCATTCCAGCCATACCCCAGGAGAGCAAGGCCAGGCAGGTCTTGGCTTTGGGTCATTATTTTCCTTCATCTTGCTCAGGTGCACGTCTCAGGTCCCCCATCTTGGGAATAGTTTATTGAGCTTTTTATGATCTTTTCAGTCATTTCCTGCGGAGAGCTCCCCACACCTCCGAGTGGGCACCGCATCGGAACAATGTCTGTCTATGGGGCAACCGCCATCTTCTCCTGCAATTCCGGATACACGCTGGTGGGCTCCAGGGTGCGGGAGTGCATGGCTAATGGGCTCTGGAGTGGCTCTGAAGTCCGCTGCCTCGGTAAGTGGTCCCCCAGGCCCACCCTACCTGCCTACTCTCAAAAAGCCCTTACTCCAAGCACCTGCTTGGATGCCCACCTTGACCAGCTTCTCTTGGGGAATTCAAAACGTGAGAAGACCAGTCTCTGAGGGTCTACACTCTAGTCAGAAAGACTGCCTGCTCATCTAATTAGGATGGCATTCACCTTACAGGAACACAATTCTTAAAATGCACCTAAAATATTCTTTCTATTATATATTAGAGATAATGTATATGTGTATATACATATATATACATATATATATACAATATATATACATATGGATACATTTAGATAATGTATATATATATTTATACATACATTTACATATGTATATATGTGTATATATACATATATATACATATGGATACATTTAGATAATTCTCTAATATATATATATTATTCTATATATATATTCTCTAATACATATATATATGTACTTATAATACACACATGCATATACACTAAGAAAATGATAGGGGCATTTACAAACAAGTAGCTTACAAAGGAGAAAAAGGAACACTGGGTAATCTGTCCCTGGTATTCACGCCAGTGACCTCCAGGCTACAGGCAGTCATGGCCAGGAGCCGCTTTCTCAGGCACTTGTTTGGGATACAGTTACAAGTTACTGCTGCATAGTCAGAGGAAACAGAGGAATCCCAGGAATATACTATGCCCAAGCTTCGTTTAATAAAAGTAACTCAGTGAGCTGCCACTCACAAGGAAGGGTGAATTTAGGCAAGCACCCGGTTTTGCATGCTTGTCATTGGCAGGATCAGCTGTAATGGCTTTATTTAGGCTCTGGTGTATGACAGACTGTAGGTACCTGGCCATGGCCCTTTTGTCAGCTTTCTGTCACAGTGACAGAACACCTGAAATAATCAACATATATAGGAAGAAAAAAAATGATCTTGGTTCACAGTTCTGGAATTGTTGGCCTCCACTGTCTTCGGCCTATGGTGATTGTGCACACATCAAGGCAGAATCAGGGGCAAAGGAATTATGCTCTACGGGCATGACCTAACTTCCTCCCCATGTTCTAGAGGCTGGGCATCAAGCTTTCAACACAGGAAGCCTTGGGGGACTTACTCAAACCATAGCAATCTCAGAGACTGGGAAAAGTGGACCTCCCCACCTGTGTACAGCCACAGAAACAGAGCCCAGAAAGGGATGGCCATTTTGGATTGCAACTTTGATGCTGGGGTTCACCAAGCCCACAATACCGTCACCGTCACATACAGAGTTCCTAAACTCACCCCTGGAGTAATGTTCTCCAAGGCGGGCGGGGAAAACAACTCAGCTCTGCTGAGTATTTGCCCCTTTCTCTCCTACCCCACTGAAGCTCTACCCCACTCTCCAGAAGCCCCTCTTTTATTGACTCTCTTCCCCCATCCCACCAAAGCTGGACACTGCGGGACCCCGGAGCCCATCGTCAACGGACACATCAACGGAGAAAACTTCAACTACCGAGGCAGCGTGGTGTACCAGTGCAGCGCTGGCTTCCGCCTGATCGGCATGTCTGTGCGCATCTGCCAGCAGGACCATCACTGGTCGGGCAGGACCCCTTTCTGTGTGCGTAAGTACGCCATCCGCTCTCCCTACTCGTGGGGCTGAGTCAGCACGGACTTCCTTCCCTTACCTCGTGATTAGGTTAGCTAAAGGTTTCGTATACTCTATTTCCCCAAAGATATGACCACTACATCTACTTCTTCAGGTCTCTGTGTCACTAACGACTGTTTCTATCATTCCTTCTGATGTCTTCTGGCTCACTTTTCTTGTCTGTTTTCTAGTTTGTATGTGAATTATACTACAGATATGCATATACAGTAAGCAAGTGACAGAAGTATATACAAATAACCACTTCTTTTCACTCTCTCATTTTGTGTTATTTTTATGGCTGTAAGTATTTGGAGCTAGAAATTTTTTCTGATCAACTGTTAATTATATCTCATCCATACTAATAATAAATGCTTTTTAAATTTGTCATTAATTGTCCCCACACCTGGAAGATATTAATAAATGTTTTAAATTTCTAAGCCAAGGGGCATTTTTTTTGCTTTTATTTTATATCCATTATGCACAATAATTCTATTTCTTGAAACTCACCGATGCTTTTCTTGTGAGTAAACAGTTGGTCAGTCATCACGAATGTTCCATGTGCAGTTGAGAAGAAAAGCATTGTGGGTAATTCTGCTACACATATGCGCACGTGTATTCCCAAGATGTACTTTATGAATTATGTCCTACATTTTTTCTTTATTTTGCCCACTTGAGCTGTTTGCTTTGAAAGACATATTTAAAGTTTTCTGTTATGTGTTTCCAATTCTTCCTCACATTTCCTGAAGGTGGTTGCCATGTTGTGTGGTCCATCTACATTCACAACTATTATAGATCTGTTGTAAATTGTGACTTCTCACCCTTAAAAAGGATCTTCATCATGTTTAATGCATTTTAGCTTAAGTTTTAATTTTCTTGGTTTCAGACTTAGAATTCCAATCTCACACCTGTGATCATCCCTGAATAACAGGCACACTCATTAGATTGCGCTCTTGCATGCCAGCATGAAAATCTCCCTGTCCGTAGGTTAAAGTCAGTCACATAGGTTGACACGTCTTACATGCTTGATCCTAGTTCTCTTGTGATTTCTGTGTTTATGGCATGCTCTCTGTGAGATTTGGATCTCTGATGTTGACCTTTGCGCATCACACTATAATACCATCAGTTCCCCATTCTTCCATTCAACCCTTTATTACCTATTTTGCAAACACTAGTATCCCTGAATTTCCACATAATAGCTACACAACATGTTTCTCTCTCTTGTTTTTTGTTCTCAGTGGCATTTCTTCTCTTCTGTCAGGGCTGAGAACATTTACTATGGAGTTCACATGTTAGAATTATATTCTTCCCCCCAACACACACCCACACACACACACACACACACTTTTGCTTTATTTTTGGACCTATAATTAAATTCATCACCGACACTGCAGAAGCCTTCCCAATCACTTCTTAGTAGGGTCAAGTTTAGTCTTTAATAGAATCTTCAATACAACTTTTTGCATAGTATTTTTCAAGTTTCTCCATGGGTTGTTGTGGTGGTGGTGGTTTGGTATGTGTATATGCTGCTGCTGGTGGTGGTGAGTTTGTGTGTGAGTGAGCATGTCTGTGAGTGAGCATGTGCGTGTGTGTGTGTGTGTGTGTGTGTGTGTGTATGCTACAGATCAAACTTGTGACCTGGTTGTGCTACACAAGCACAAGCCAGGTATGTGCTACACACTCACAATCCCCAGCCATTGGTTTTGTAGGACAGGTCTGCTTATACGGCCTCAAATTCGCAATCCTTGTCCTTCCACCTCTTGGGTGCTGGCCTCATAGCCATGTACTAACACACAGAGAGGTACTTGAATGTTTTCAACTCTGTTCTATTCCCTGTCCTTTAAAGGGCAGCTAGATTGGTCATAAATACTGGATCACAGCTTATTTCTTTGGCTTTCTAAAACTATTCCTCCATCATAATTTTTGCAGTGTATGTTCTTCTGTGTGTGTGCTTGTCACCTTTATGATTTTTGGTTTTATTTTTTTTGAGAAAGGGTTTCTCCGTGTAGCCTTGGCTGTCCTGCACTCACTTTGTAGACCAGGCTGTCCTTGAACTCACAGAGATCCACCTGCCTCTGCCTCCCCGAGTGCTGGGATTACAGGCATGCGCCACCACGCCCTGCTGCTTCACCCCTTTTTAAATTGTACTTATTTAAGCATATTTCAATGTGCATTTCCACAGGGAAATGATGACAACTGTGAACTAAATTACAGTATCATCTCCTTTCCTTTGTGGTACGCATACGTGAAGTCCACACTTTTGGGAAACGTCTAGTGTCCCATACAGTACTGTTAACTGTAGACACAGGACCTCTAGACCTTGCTGTCCCGTCCTATGTTGCTACAACTTTGAATCATCACACCAACATTTTCTTCTTCCACTCAGCCCTTCCCCGGGTAACCATGTATCAACAGTCTGTCTGAGAGTTCAACTTTTAGCAATACAATGTTAGCTTCACTCTGGCCGGTTTCCAGGAAGGGTCTAGTTGTTCTTCACCTGGTCCCTGAAGTCTAATATTTCTCCGAGGGCTGAATGTTACAAGACAGTTTCCCTGGCTGTGCTGTGGCTGTCTGAGAGCATCCATTCCACTCCTATTCCTCAAGCATTCTCTTGGATTACATTTTAAAGCTCTGGCTCGGGGCTGCTGTGCCTCAGCGTGTTCATTTCTTCAGCTTCCAAGCGTTTTAAAGCCCGTGGCCGTCCCTGTCTTGGTTGCTGCAGACCTGGCTGTCCTGTTCTTTTATTTGTTCCTGTTGATTTGCATTTGGGGGATTTAAACGGCCACCATTATCCTCTGCTGCCTACCAGTAATTTGGAAAATTCTTCACTTTTTAGAGTTCCCGAAAGTGAGCCTTTGTGCAAAATGCAGGGGCTTGTTCTTAACTATTATGAGGTAAAGTTTTGTTTTTAATTGCTCCTCTCCCTCTAGCTCCTCACACAGAGCAGACCACTGAGATAAGCAGGTTGCTCCACAGCAATGTCTAAAACCAGTCTTAGCAGCCTCTTCAGTGTTGGTTTTACAGAAGGGGAGACCAGTCACCCCTCCAGATGTATCTACATAGAACACATGTCATAGCACCCAGGAGATTCACATGAAAACCCCCGACGCTGGGGTCTGGATCCAGAATGCCTGCCTAGCCTAAAGAAGGCAAAGGGCAATACAGGAAGAAGCCAGGGCCGCTGGAAAAGGCCCTTGATGATGTACTTCTTCCATCTAGACTCAGCCTCTTCCTTTCCACCGTCTCCCAACCGCCATAGTGTCATCATTCCATCAAGGGATTACCGACCAGTCGGTTCAGTCAAAACCCTCCTGCTCTCATTTCTGGGCATGCCCTCATAGAGGCACGAAGCCCGTGTGATTTTTCTGATCTCTGGGGCATTCCTCCACTCAGTGAAATTGACAGCTCAAGTTAGACATCACCGCTGCCTACTCTAGCCACCCTACTCTTCTCTCATTGGCAGCAAAAGCCACTGTAAAGTTTGAATCGAGTTCTGCTCCCAGCATTTCTCTGCCCTAGCCGCCAGAGAGAACCTGGTCATAAACCCTGCTGCTGGAAGATTCAGGCCAGGAGACAGGATGTCACAGACAAAGCTCCAGAGCAAGTGACAAGCGCAGGACCCTGGGAGCAGGACGGTGCCCAGACGGTGGCACTGAGTACCAGTGGCTGCTCCCGCTGTCCCTGAGAGTAAGTGGGAGGCAGTGACCTCTGCCTACAACAGCAAAAGAGATGCCTGGGTCACTAGTGAACCCACAGGCAGCTGTTCTTCTCTCCTTCAACTCCTTAGCAGCTCTTCAGATTATTTGGAGGCTTGGGGCTGACTCCATGCCTCGTGCAAAGCTAGGCTGGACTTTGTTTCTGATCCCTCCTCGGTTCCCTTTGCAGGCTTTCCAGTCTGTCTCCCCCTAAAGGCCAGGACTCCTTAGGTCATCATGCTCAGCGTTCATTTCAATTTGAATGAGACTGGATGATATTTTAGCTTGGGTGAGGGTGTCATGATCCTTTGCCCAGCGAATACAAGCTTGGCACATAATGCTACCTGTAAGAACATACCCCTACCTATCCCACCACCTCAATGACCCGGCAAAAACCTGCCCTCCCTGGAGACAGATGCAGGTCAGGTGAGAAGAAGCTGATGTGGGGGTGTGGAAGAGTCGGTGGGCTCACCTGCCTTCTATTCTGATTGCAGCAATCACCTGTGGACACCCAGGCAATCCAGTCAACGGCCTCACTCAAGGCAACCAGTTCAACCTCAACGACGTGGTCAAGTTCGTTTGCAACCCAGGATACATAGCCGAGGGGGCAGCCAGGTCCCAGTGCCTGGCCAGTGGGCAGTGGAGTGACACGCTGCCTACCTGCAGAAGTGAGTCACCCTTCCTGCCCTGCTCTCTCCCCCACCACCCCAGCTGTCTGCGCGTCTGTGGCCCAGGGGGGCAAGCCATGGAATTCAGTCTCAATATCAGTATCCCTCTTGCAAGGAACTCTTGGGTCAGAGAAATGTCATCAATAGAGACTCTAGATAGTTATGTAACATTTTACCAGGGATCATATGAGCAAATCAACAATTTCATCTTGCAAGCCTTATTGAGTTATTGGAACAAATAATTTATCATCATCATGTAATGACCCAGTGTGTGTGTGTGTGTGTGTGTCTGTGCTGGGAGCCATGTCTAGGAAATGAGGTGAAGATGCGCTAGTGGAAGGTAAGAGGTGCAGAGAGGAAATCAGAAACTCAGGAAGCAGGCTGGGCAGAGGCTCTTCTGCTCCCGGGTAAGCTGTTCCGGATAACTCCAGATCAGCCTTGACGGGCTTTTTACAACAGTACAGCCGTGAAGCCTCAGAGAGACTCATCAAAGGTCAAGCAAATACCTCAGGTCTGGGGGGGTAAGGGGGGGGCAGCGTTAGCCCATGCCTAAGGGCCATGAGGACCTGAGCCAAAGTTCCAGAGCCATGGCTAATAGCCAGGTGTGGTGGCAAGCCTGTGACCTCGCACTAGGAAGGTGAAGGAAGGCAGGTCCCAGGGGCTCACTTCAGCTGGTCGAGCCTGTGCACTGAGCTCCGCCAGTGAGAAGCTCTGTCTCCGAGGAGGTGGGCAATGTTCCTGAAGATATCATACAAGGTTGTCCTGCATCCACAACGCGCATACAAACACGTATGTGTAAAAACATTTGCACATGCACAGACATACACACACATTTAACAGTAAAGCAGATACCTCACTTCACAGAATGAAAACACACCCATGCTTTCCTCACCTTATTCTATGAGTAGGAGACTCCGGTAATAAGATGCACATGAAAGCGTTTGAAAGCCAAAGCACGCAACATGGATGAATTATGATGAATGTTGTCATTATTCTAAACACGCTGAATTTGAGCAAAGCTTCTTCGGAAACCCTTGCTCATTTTAAAGCCGGTTGGGTCCTCCAGGACGCTGAGGCTTACTTGACATGCTCATCAAAGTGACTGAAACAGTTTCAGAAAGAGATCAAGTGCCAATCAAGCCAAGTTAGATGTGTGTGCCTTGCAGCAGATAGACCACACTATGTCAGGGGTCAGGCACACAGAGGCAAGACGGGCCCTTGGGAGCTGCATGGATGGAAACAAGCTAGCGGGGGCCAGCAGTCCTCACTGGGAGCACGGAGGGAGAAAAACTGAGTGGTCTAGGAAGGGAGGCAGGCTCCTAGGGGAGGTGATGGTCACTTGGATATGGAGGCTACATCTGTGACCGAGTGACCAAGGCAGAGAAGGGCCACAGCCTCAGGACCAGACCAGCCTCCCAGGCAGGATCCACTTTGTTGTCAAGCTTTGATCTAGAGACTTGGCTGGACTGAGAAGCGTCTGCCTAGACCTCTGAGTTCTCACTTCAGAGCTTGAGAAAATCCTGCATAACCAATTCTCGACATCTCACTGTCAATTTTCAATCCCAGTCATCAACTGCACGGACCCTGGGCACCAGGAGAACAGTGCCAGGCAAGTCCACGCCAGCGGGCCCCACAGGTTCAGCTTCGGCACCACCGTGTCCTACCAGTGCAACCACGGCTTCTACCTCCTGGGCGCACCCGCCCTCAGCTGCCAGGCAGATGGCACCTGGGACCGGCCCCGCCCGCAGTGTCTCTGTAAGTAGAGCCATTTGCTTCGAGCAGGTACCGCCATATGCCCATGAATCTTCTGAGGGTCCTTCCTTTTAGAGCTGGCAGTGTGGCAAGACACCATGTCTTCGTTTTAACCCTTTCTGGCTCGTCCAGGAAGATAGCATGTATTAGTCACCCTTCCTGTTGCAGTGACCTAATGTCTGACGAGAGCAGAGTGTGAGGGTAAGGTTCACTGTGGAAGTCATGGTGGCAAGAGTCTGGGGCCACCGGTCACGCAGCGAGAAAGCAAAGAGAGATGAATGCCGCTGCTCGACTCATTCTCTCCTTCTCTGTCTGGTCCGCAACCCCAGGCCCTGGAATGGCGCCACACACAGTTATAATGGGCTTTTTCCATTTTACTTAACCCAGCCCAGAAACTTCCTTACAGACATGCCCAGTGGCTAGATCTTGCCATGTTGACAATCAGTGTTAGCCAGCACACAAGGCATGCCTTTCCTCGGGAGGACCGAAGCAAAACTGCCAGTGTGTCTGGCTGCCAGCATCCAGGCCAGCGTGCGTGCTGACTGCACGTCATCACTGGACCAGCCGCAGAATTTGGGGGAAGTCTGGTACCCTCCCAGAGCTATGGCTTCTTCCTCTTTGAAAATGCTGGGGATAACCATCTCACAGGGTTGTTCAGAGACTGCCTGGACAAGACCCAGAGCACTGCTTCACTCTCTGATACGTGAGGTTATGCACTAAGTGACAGCAGCATTAACTCCTGTTAGGAGAAGTTGCAGGGATAATACAGGGAAAAGCAAAGCTCAGTTCCCTAACACTGATTGGTAGCCTTACGGTCTTATGAAATGAGCTGTGTCCTCGGGTCTCTGCGCTCTTGCTGCTGATGGGGAAGCTTGTGGGTCACTCTCTCCCCATCTTTCTAGCAGTCCTGAGGCATTCCTGGCTTTTAGGTAGTGGCCATCACCACTGTACCTCTCTTTGTGAGAAATACAGCTGTTGTGAGCAGTCAAGTCTGGGTGACTTTATCCAAAGCCCCTAGTTTCTAGGTGTTAATAGGAGGCCAGGACTGCCCACGTTTCCCTTGGCTGAGGACCCTGACATGGCCATGCAGCCCCATGCATGATGATAAGTTATTTGGACTTTTAAATGCACAACTGTATGCATATGGTGTGTCAGGCAAGCTGCCAGCTTTGGTGGCTTCCAACCACAACAAGGGGTCCCCTGTCCCCCTGTCCCCCTGTCCTTCCCACCGTGAGTGTCCTGCCTTGCGCCCTGTTTGGATGGTAGATACTGTGACTGTGGAGAATTCTCCTACTCCACTCCAGTATTCAATCAAAACCACGAGCATGTCTTCTGGAGCCATCAAAACAGCTTCATGGCAACCTCCCCCCAGTCCTTCCTCCACAGGGCAACCAGGGTGATCCTGTTGTAGTATAAACCAAGTCATGTCCCTCTGGTGGCTTTCTGTCGTGAGTAGCATAAAATCGGAATGTTACATTGTGACCTGGCTCCCAGTGGCCCCGCCTCATGTCTTCTGCGCTTCATCTACACCAGCAGTTCTCAACCTGTGGGTCCTGACCCCTCTGTGGGTCCCGACAAAGACCCTTTCACAGGGGTCGCATATCAGATATCCTACATATCAGATACTTACGTTACGATCTATAGCAGTAGTAAATTTACAGTTATTAAGTAGAGATGAAAATAGTTCTATGGTTGGGGGTCACCCCAACGTGGGGAGCTGTATTAAAGGCCCGCAGCATTAGGGAGGTTGAGAACCCCTGGTCTGCACCCTGCCTTGGCTTGTGAGTCTCCAGCTGGTGGTGCTGCCAGTGAACGTGGTGGAAGCTTTAGGAGGCAGACCCTCCCTTCGAGAAGCGGGGTACTGGGGACAGACAGGCTTGGTGCTTCACAGTCTAGTCCCATTTCCTGCCCACTCCCTACGCAGACACAGTGTGAGCGACCGCCCCTCACTCCTGCCTCCGTGCCGTCTCTACTAGGATGTAGTGTGTCCCCTCAAACCGAACCAGAGTAAACCCTATTCCCTCAAGTCCCTTCTTGCCAGATGTTCGGTCAGAGAAACAAGAAAAGTAGCTAAGGCACAGCATCAAGGCCATTCTAGCCTCCAGCCTGCACACCTCATGGTCCTTCTTTGCTGCTCTTACCCCCCACCTCCAGACAGTGCAGACCTGGCCTGTCATCTCAGAGAGCACGTCCTTGTCCACCCTATTTAAAGTAGCTCCGGCCTGCCCCAAAATGCCCTCTCCCTTTCTCAGCTTTGTTTCTTATGAAACCACTATTTATTTACTCCTTTTATTTTTTAGCATCTCTTCCCCATTATAAGATCTAAGAGTGCATGAACTTTATTCCCCAGACACATAGACTGGTGCCTCGAACATAAGAGACATTCAATAAGCCTGAGTTGACTAAGAAAGGTGTTGACCTGAAAAGAGGGGCGCTAAGCCCAGGGCTGGTGCCCTAACCTGTGGGTCTCAGTTCTGAGATCTTAATCTTACGACCGATCTTCGTGGTTATGCCTTGATGTTTCGGGGAAAGGAATTTGCAAAGTGAAGGGGGTGTGCTGGAAACAGTTGATGAGGCAACGTTAAGAGTCAGGAGATTAAAAAAAAAAAAAAAACAGCCCTGGAAGGATGGCTCCCTATCTGCCTTGTGTGTTCTGTGTGTATCTTTCTCTTGGACATACCTTGGGTCTACCCTATGGCAGGGAGGAAGCAGGGAGAGAGCAGCATGAGGGACAAGACAAGGAAGTGCATTAATGCACACCTACTATGTGCTACATAGGTATTGGTCCTTCATTCCAATTCAAAAACAGTGTGGTGAAGTGGGCAGGCTGCATGCCTACTGCATGTTATATAGTTATTAATCTTTGTTTCCAATTCAAAAACGGTGTGGTACCATAGGCAGGCTGCATGCCTACTATGTGCTGCGTAAGTGTTAATCTTTGCTTCCAGATCAGAAATGGTGTGGTGACACGGGCGGGCTTTGTGTGCCTGAGCCAGCAGGAAGTTCACTCCCATAGATTTCAAGGTTTCCTCCCCTTCCTCACTTCCCACATACAAGCCCGTGTGGACTGATGGTGGCCTATCCCCAACGGAGCCTCTGAGATGTTTGCTGTCTCCCCACAGTGGTGTCCTGTGGCCATCCTGGCTCTCCACCCCATGCCCAGATGTCTGGAGACAGCTACGTCGTGGGGGCCGTCGTACGTTACAGCTGCACGGGCAAGCGGACTCTGGTGGGGAATGCCACCCGCATGTGCGGACTGGACGGACACTGGACAGGCTCCCTGCCCCACTGCTCAGGTATGGAGAGTGGAGCGAGATGTGCAGGGGCCGGAGGAGCCTGGTCCACACATGGGGCAGGAGGCATACAACTCTAGCCCATCTTTCACAAGAGCAAGTTCCAGGAAGAAGGGGCTTTCGGAAGAGACAAAGGGGGATAGTCATGCATTCGCCCGTTTCTCCCGTGATGATACCTGCACATGGTGTTTCCCTGTAGACTTTCTCCAGGACAATGAATGCCCTTAAAGTATGTTTGATCTACCTTGGGTGTCTCCATAGAAAGAACAGTGTCAAGTAGGGGAGGAAGAAGCAAAAAGGACCTAGTACTACCTGCCCACTAGCACAGTCATCCTCTTGGGCAGAGTATAGCAGTGAAAATTTCGTCTAGCCCAGAGAATCGCTTTCCAGCATTGTGCCGGGAAAACCTAGAAAGTGTTAGAGCCCGTTCTTGTCCAGAAAACTAACTGGAAGCCTTCCTAGCTGAAGCACGCACATGTCTTTTGCAGAGGCATCTCCTGCATGTCTTTAAGAAATAATGTATTCATTGTTGGTGCACACCTTTAATCTAAGCACGAGGGAGGCAGAGGCAGGAGGATCTCTGAATTTGAAGCCAGCCTGGTCTACAGAGTTCTAGGACAGCCAGGGCTATATAGAGGAACTCTGTCTTGGAAAAAAAGAAGAAAAGAAAAAGAAAGAAAGAAGGAGGAGTAGTACCATTCAAGGATTCCAACTCTGATTCTTATCCTTAGCAATCAGTAATCTAGGTAAGAAATAGCAAAATACCTTCAGCCCCTGAGACATCAGCCCCTGACTATGAAGGACAGGAAGACAATTCAAGACCCATTTCAGGTCTCACCATCTTTGCTGACGTACCCTTTCAGTAGAGTTTCCCTCTTATATCTGCCCCATGGTGCAGTTTTCTGTCCCAGACCTCATATAGCATAGAGCCGGGTTCCCTGTTAGAAAAAGCTGGAACTGGAGAACTCTGATCTTATGCTTGCCTACAGTAGTGCTGGCTCTAGCTAGATAGGCTAGCCAGTGTGGAAACTGAGCCTTCTGCCATCGGAGGCAACTTCCAGAACCCTAGCACTAGCCATTCCCTGTCCTTCATCCTGGAAAACACCAAAAGACAACAAAATCTAGCCAAATATGATAGGCTCTCTATTTTCTAAAGCTTAAGATATTAGTTCAAACGAACCCCATTCTTTGAGGGGAGATGAGGAACGTAGGGCTGCTTCATATGCTCATGGTCTCAGACTAGACTTGGAAAATATTTTTTTAAGGCTGAGGGTAAAAGACCTATCCAGGGTAAAGGCTGACAGAGTTGCGACTAAAACATTTGTACTCCAGCAAATGCAGTGTAGTTTCAAATGCTACCATTCAATGCTTATACATGCGCATTTGTGAGAGTGCAGATGCCCCAGAAGTGGGGATCTTTATTCCTGACAGACCGCTTGTTCTGACAGCCTCTTCTCCATGGGCTCTGCAGTGTGTCTCTATAACACGAAAAGCCTGGCTCCCTAGAGACCTGGTCCCGTGGCCCTGCCTCCTGTTGCCCTCTCTCGCTTTGTGGGTCCTTCAGCACTCTCTTGAGAGGGCTTGTAGAATGTCAAAAGCCAGAGAAATGAGAGAGGGTAGCATAGAAAAGGGAGCAGGACAAAAATGGACGAACGGAGCGTAAGGCATTCAAGCCGTAGTTTACCCGTGTGAAAAAGTCAGTGAATTCGCAACTAAAACACCGGCAGTAATCACCCCAAGTAGTGACCATTTTCTCATGATAAGAACGTAGACAGCACATACACCAAAACAGCATATGGATCCAATTCGTGTTGTGTCATGTGTTAATCATAACTTACCAATTAAAAATAAAATGAAACTTTACAAGTAACTGATGGTTCAGTGGGTAACGGTGCTTACCACCAAGCCTGACAAACCTGAGTTCTATCCCTAGAACTCATGGTGGAAGGACAGACTGGATCCCTTCTAACTGTCCTCTGAGCTCCACGCACATGCTGTCACCTCCATATCATAGTCCATCGTTGAAGGAAGCCAGGGCAGGAACTCAGACAGGGCAGGAACCTGGAGGCAGGAGCCGATGCAGAAGCCACAGATGGGCGCTACCTCCTGACTTGCTCTCTGCATGGCTTGCTCAGCTTGCTTTTCTATAGAACCCAGAACCACCAGCCTAGGAATGGCACCACCCACAAGGGGCTGGGCCCTCTCTGATCAGTAACTAATTAAGAAAATGTTCTCTAGGCTTGTCTAAAGCCCATTCTAATGGAGGTGTTTTCTCAATTTGGGTTCCTTCATCTCAGATGACTCTAGCCTCTGTCAAATTGACACAGAATTAGCCAACACACATGCCATGGCTCATTACATGAGCACACACACACACACACCAGCCAGACAGAACAATTTTAAAGCAATAGAAGATAAATAAAGGCCAGGATCAAGTTCAGGCTGAGCTTTTGATAGGAAAAACCATGGTGAAGAGTTTGTGTTTTATCCCATCAGCACTAAAATCCCCCCTGAGATGTTTTTACAGGAAAATGAACAAACAAAATGGGGTCAGATGACTGTAAAAGTTGGAGGCTTAAGCTTGGAGAGATTAGGAAGAAGGGATTGCTTGGAAGGCCTTTGCAGTTACTGAGGGATGGAGGGATGGTGAGCATCTAAGCTGAGACAAAGAATGACCCTGAGAATGGAAAGGGCATCACTGGCCAGCAGGTTTGGGAGGAAGGAGGTGAGTCAAGAGGGAGAAGCTGGAGATGAGGCAGGCTGGACCACTGGAGTTCTAGCCTGACAGAAGCTACCCTTCTTGTGTGGCTCCCAAGGACTTGGGAGCTGTGTGTCCTGGCTGCTGAATAGGGTGGTAGAGCCCCTTACCCTGCTGTCTTCCTCCTATCTGGGGCTCAGTAGTGTGTCTCTATAACATGGACCCTGGTTTCCTCAGGCACTAAGTTCCATAGCAGTTCTTCCTTTTGCTCTCCCTCTCCTCACCTTCTAAACGCTGAAGTTGTGGGTTGTGCAGACCCTGGGGGCCGGACACAGTCTCTTGTCACCTCCGTCATCCGCAGGGTTCATTGCTTCCTCCGTAACGATAAGAACATCTTTTCTTCCCTCCCTGCCCCAGACCTCTGCTCTGTTTGCATCCATGAAAAAGACAACCAATAAAAACCTGCCGCTGTTTGCTGTGGTTCCTTTCACAGGAACCAGCACAGGAGTTTGTGGTGACCCAGGGATACCAGCCCACGGCATCCGGCTAGGCGACAGCTTCTCCCCGGGCAGTCTGATGCGCTTCAGCTGTGAAGCTGGCCACGCGCTCCGGGGGTCATCAGAGCGAACGTGCCAAGCCAATGGCTCGTGGAGCGGGTCGCAGCCTGAGTGTGGAGGTAACTTCTGCTCCCCCCCTCTGCCCGCTCACACCCCAAATGCCCACCCTTGCAGGCTGTGCACATCAACAGACAGCTCATGTCCATTTTTATTAGTAATCCAAAGATAACTATGCTCCCCCTCCATCTAAAAAAGAGAAAAGCATATATGTGTGTGTGTGTGTGTGTGTATGTGTGTCACAGAAGGAGTGGCCAGTGGCCTCTGGTCTGATAACTATATTCCTTTAGATGGGAGGAGCTGAGTTCTGAAGTTGCAGCTCCCCCAAGGTCCTGACCCAGGCCATTACTGGCTCCCTGGCTTTAGACAAGGAGCTACGTTCATTCTCCAAACACCAGGGCCTAGGGGAAAGCTTTGGATTTCCTGGTTCCCAGCACAAACAGTTTTGGTGTTGTTACTCAAAAGCAATACATTGTGAAACATAAACTAGAGAGAGAAAACAAATAGCAAGGATTTATTGTCATCAAGAGCCAAGATTTTCAGCACATAAAAATAAAATAGTAGGGGGCCAAGAGGGTGGCCCCGCCGGCTGGAGGGTTTGTGGCACAAGAATAACAAGGTGAGTTCAAATCCCCAGCACACACAATTTTTAAAACATAGCCAGGTGTGGGCATATACCTGTAACTCCAGTGCCTGGCGGGACAGAGAAAGGGAGAGTGCTCCGGCTCACCGGAGTGGAGTTAGCTACCACCCTAACTCCAGGTTCAGCGAGAGACCGTCTCACAGGAATAAGGCAGAGAAGGACAGAGAAGGTCACCCAATATTGTCCTCTGGCCTCTGCAGGTATGCAAGGGACACATCTGTGTGCACACACATGTGCACATATACCATACAGACACACCGTACACATGCATACACGAGATTCTTTAAAAAAAAAAAAAAACTTTTAAAAAGAAGTAACGGCAAACTCTTAACCCCAAAGTTGGGCTGACAGTATCACTATATGCTCTTGACATACGCATTTTCAACTCAAAAACAACCATCTGTGAGGCCCAAATGTCAAGCATCAGTGACCGCAGGACCACAGTGAGGACCCTTAGTGCACCCATTCTCCATCAAAAGGAGCACTGTCTGCCCTTCCAGAGAATCTTGAGTTTCAATTTCCAGCAACCACATGGTGGCTTGCAACCATCTATACCTCTACGGCCCTCTTCTGGCCTGCGGGTGCACATGCAGATAGAGCACTGACATGCATAAAATAAATAAATAAAATATTTTTCAATAAAATAAGATAAACAAACTTTCCTTTCCATGGAAACCGAAGACCAGAGAAACATATCAACCAAAGAGGAGCAGATGGCATGGAATTGGAATGGTGAGGAGTCAGGAAAGATCTGAGAGGAGATGAGAAAGGGGAAACTGATCAGAATATACTGTATGAAGTTAACTTTAATTTCAATAAAATAAATACAAAGTTTAAAAAGAAAAGATCAACCAGGTCAAGAGTCCCACTAGCCAGAATCCTGGAGAAGTGTCTAGAAGGAGCCTTAGGTAAATATTACAGACGGTAGGAATATGGAATTAGGATCAGGGCTCAGGAGACAGCTCAGATTGCCCGATGTGCAAACATGAGGACCTGAGTTCTGATCCTCAGCACCCGTGTAAAAGCAGACACAGTGGCTTGTATTTACAGCCTTAGCACTGGAGGAAGGAAGAGACAGAGAGAGGCAAATCCCTGAGCTCACCAGCCAGCCAGCCTAGCCAAATTGATGAGCCCGGGATTCGGTGAGGGACTCTGCTTCAAAAATAAAACATAAGGCAGAGAGTGATCAGGAAAGTCACACAATGGCAACCTTTCACCTCCACACACAGGTTCACACATACACGGGCACACAGGAACGTGCACACACACACACAAATGAAAGTAATTTTAGAAGTAAAAATCATACACACGTCTGTCCTTTTTCTATACGTGAGACAGTCAGATACAAGTGCAGCAGTCCCCGCCTTCAGGGTTCTATGTGGGTCTTCAGCTCTGGCAGTTGTGGTTCTGGGGAATGATTTTTTTTTCTTTCTTTTGCTTCCCCAGTGATCTCATGTGGGAACCCTGGAACTCCAAGCAATGCTCGAGTGGTGTTCAGCGACGGTCTGGTGTTCTCCAGTTCCATCGTCTACGAGTGTCGAGAAGGCTACTATGCCACAGGCCTGCTCAGCCGACACTGCTCTGTCAACGGCACCTGGACAGGCAGTGACCCCGAGTGCACAGGTGAGAGCCAAGCCCCCTGGGCTCTGTGGCAAAAGGTAGCTCGAGCCGCCCAGACCCTCCCTGTTGAGTAAAGCTATCAGTGAGAGTCTGGGGGAAATGATCAGAGTGGGAACCATTATCTCTGTGTCTTGAGCATGTTCTGTGCGGAAGCATGTAGATGCTCCTGGAATCTCACCGTAACCCTATTCGGTAGCTGTGGGTCCTTACTCTGAGGAGTGGCTTTTCATAAAAAGGGTGACCATGCAAGATGCCATTGTGGGACACGCACAAGGATGGCGTGAGCAGGGACAGTAGCTGTGAGCCCCACTTTTTATACGTGACAGCTGAGGTTGACACAATACATCAGCTGTTATCCAGGCTCTAGCCCATCCCTTGGGCTTTCTCTTTCCTTTCAGGACAAAGGCTCAGGGCTCACTCACACTCTCTCCACTCTGGAGGTACCTCCACCTGTCATCTCTCTACATCTTTCCCCACCTCAGACCCCTCTCCCCTCTCCAAGTCCAGCTCCTGAGCAGTACATCTGCATAGCTCCCCTTACTTGCTCCTCTTAAGGTACCCCAGAAGTTTTCCTTAGAAACCCAGGTAACTGTGGGACCCAGATAGAGGGAAGAGATGGAGTGGATGACTCTGAGGTTTCTTCCTTTCAAAGTCAACCCTGTGGGTTCAGACTTAATCTGAAATTCTGTATTAAATTCACAGACCACCAGTCACACGCCATCTCATAGCAGAGAGCTGATTATTTAATAGGTCCTAAGACTCTGCTTCTGCGCCATTTCAGCCTGAAAAATGAGATGTGTTGCATCCCGGGGAAAGCTGTCTTTTGATCCACTAACATATCTTAGGTTCTACAATCTAGAAACTCTCCTTGTCCAAGACCTCAGTTACTTTAGGGGGAAGAAAAAGTCCTATGGTTCTTCCTCTCAGAGGAATGGGTTTGAATAAGAGAGGTAGCCATAATGTAATCGGATGGGATGCATGGTGTAGGCATGGACAGTAGGCCTGTGGGTCAGCTGATCCAGGGAAGTTTGTCTGTGCCCAGTGGTGCCCAGGGCTTGGCTGTTCTGACAGTCCCTTCTTGGGTGGATGGTGTAGGAGTGACGGAGGTGGGCTGAGATCCTGAAGAGACACAGGTCTGGGCTAGGAATAAACAGTGCTATGTCTTTCTTACTCCAGTGATAAACTGCGGTGACCCCGGGATTCCAGCCAATGGCATCAGGCTAGGCAATGATTTCAGGTACAACAAAACTGTCACGTACCAGTGTGTCCCCGGCTACATGATGGAATCACACAGAGTCTCTGTGCTGAGCTGCACCAAGGACCGGACGTGGAACGGTACCAAGCCAGTTTGCAAAGGTACGTCTGGAGGCCAAGGATACGGATGGGGGCCAAAGAAGATATGCAAGTAGGCATTAGCCTTGGACATCCAGAAGGGAGGGGTGGCTTCACAGCAGAGGTATGCAAGGAGAAGACTGGTCCTGCGCAGTGACTCTTAGGAAGTTGGAAGGCTCTGAGGAAAGACCTCAGCCTCAAGCATCCTTGAGGGCCGCATGTGGGAGAACAGAAATGTTACACGTGAGGTGGATCTGTGTAAAGGAAAGGATCAGAACTGCCATGGATCCTAGTTCTGCTTGGCCCAGACTCAAGCTGGTGCAGGGTAGCTGGTGGCAACAATGACAGTTACCAGGCTCGCTTCCCCAGGGCAGCCCCAGAACTCAGCTTTCTCCGCTCTCTCCCACAGCTATCATGTGCAAGCCTCCTCAGCTCATCCCTAACGGGAAAGTGGTGGGCTCTGACTTCACGTGGGGCTCTAGCGTGAGTTACGCCTGCCTGGAAGGGTACCAGCTCTCCTTGCCTGCCGTGCTCACCTGCGAGGGAAATGGCTCCTGGACCGGAGAGCTGCCCCAGTGCTTCCGTGAGTGACTCCCCAAGGGCCTTGGTCGTGGCCTCTATGGTGGCACGTCTCTCCACCCACCCACCCACCCCCAGCCCCGTGCACCTGCGCACTCACACACACACATATACCAGAGCCCTCTATGGAAGGAATGAGCAGGCCTCTCCCTGAAGCAGAGATCTCTCACAAGACACCAGTAAAGTGGGAGGGAAACGTGAAGGAAGAAATTGAGACCGTTTTAACAGAGGCCTGAAGTTAGACGCTGTCTGAAGTCACAGTGGGAGGAGATAGAGTCAGAGATAGCAGCAGTGTCCCCTGACCTGAAGGGTTGTTCACCGAGTGGATGTGAGACCATCCCATGCCGAGGCATGTCTGTCCTCCTGGAAAAGACGTCCTGGGGGACTGCAGCTTTCTGCCCACCTGGCCCAGTTGTGTTGTGATGAGCTCACATCCATTCCAGGACTGGGGTTTCCTGGCATCCCAGAGAAGCGGGCTGCAGGATTCCAGGTGCACCCATGGGTGGTCTCGGGAAAGTCCCCTCCATCTTTCTGCCGCACACAACAGTAGGGTTTACCGGCTTTCTTCCTACCGTTATCCTCCTGAAACAACCTCCGGGCTCTGGCCACTGTAGGTACCTGTGGAATTCTGCTCTGCTTTGGGAATTTCCACCATGCACTTAGGAACAGTAGCTCAAAAAAAGAACAAAACAATAACAACAAACAATAAAAACCCACAGGGACGTTGCTTATGGTCAACACCGCTGGCATTCTCGTGACACCAGGGAGACATGTGCCAGCTCACAGCCTTGGGGTTGTCTGGACTCAACTTTACTTTTCCTCCTGAAACAAAGATCTGCCTTGCCTTTAAATAACCGCCATGAGGGCTGGGGTGTAGCTCAGTAGCAGGGTACATGCATAGTGCGGATGACATTGTGGGTTCCATCCCCAGCACACACAACAACAGACAATAGTCATTGTAAAATAATAATAATAATAAAACAAAATAAACAAAAACATACCGCTGCTGGGGGATAACTCAGCCCGCAAAGTAGTTGCCTTGCAAGCATGGGAACCTGAGTTTGATCTCCCAGAACCCACATCGTTTAACACAGAGCTGAGGGTGGCGGCATGAGCTTGTGATCACAGTACCGGGGAAGCAGAGGCAGACAGGTGACCCCGGGCTAGCTGGTCGGCCAGCTTAGCAAGCTTGGCAAGCTTCAGGCTTATGAGAGACTCTGTCTCAAAAAGCGAGGTGGACAGCACCTCAAGAATGATTGCTGAGGTTGCCCTTTGGCTTATACGTGCACATACACACAGTACTCTATTAAAAACATGAAGGAAAAAAATAAAATTCCCTTAGCATAACCATAGTTATAATGATATATGTTCAAGTTCTGACAAATGGTATTGGATCCCAGCACATTATTCATGACTTGTATTTGTTGGCAGGTCACCAAGAGCTTGCCTAGCACCTGTGTCTGTCAGGACACTGATTGGTGCACCATCATTTTTAATGGTTTTTAAAGCATTTTTAAAGATTTATTTGTGTGTGAGAGAGAGAGAGAGTGCAGGTGCCTGTGGAGGCCAGAAGTGGACATTGGATCCCTTTGAGCTGGAGTTGCCAGTGGTTGTGACCCCCCAGATCTGCACTCTGGGATTCTGGGAACAAAACTCAGGCCCTCTTACCTGAGAGTGCTTACCCAGGCATGCCCCAGTGTGCAGGGAAGACAGAAAACAGAAAGATAAAAGCTAGGCAGCAAGGGGGGGGGGTGAGGAAAACCAGGTTCCAGAAAGTGCCCTGGGCCTACTCTCTCCCCTGTCTTCCCAGCCGTGTTCTGCGGAGATCCGGGGGTCCCACCTCGAGGGAAGAGAGAAGACCGAGGTTTCTCGTACAGATCATCTGTGTCCTTCTCCTGCCATCCCCCTCTGGTGCTGGTGGGCTCCCCCCGGAGGTTCTGCCAGTCCGATGGGACATGGAGTGGCACACAGCCCAGCTGCATAGGTGAGAGGGGCTGGAGGCAATGGCCTGGCTGGCGGGGAGCTGTGGAAGGGGGATGGCTGAAGGGTCCCCTTCGCTGTGGAGAGGGTCCTTCTCTAGCTTCTCAAAGCAAGAACTAAGGCTCTGGGGCCCGCCATGTGGGCTCAGGCCTCAGAAGGTGGGGCCAGGAGGCCTCCACATCAGAGGGAGGTGGGCAGGGCAGTGAGAGCGCCCATGGCCGTGCGCCCTGAGTCTGTTCTGTTCCTCCAGATCCCACACTGACCACGTGTGCAGATCCCGGCATGCCGCAGTTCGGGGTACAGAACAGCTCCCAAGGCTACCAGGTAAGGAGTTCAAACCAGCCTTCTTGCCTTCCGTCCCTCCCCGCCACTGTCAGCACCCGAGGCCCCGGGAGCAGCCGGGGAGAGATGGAGACCTTGGAAGGAGAGGAAAGAAGAGCTCCAGTGGTGCGTGGCAGTGGGTGAAGCCATGAATAATTCCCAGCAATCCCACAGATCGGGCAGGACATTTGTGGAAAAAACAAAACAAGCAAGCCACCCACACTCCAGCCACAGGCAGGGCTCATTTGGGGAGTGGAAGCCAGCCAGGGCCAGGCATGAGACATCGATCAAAGGGCCTTTCTATCCACATCCGGTTCTTAGGCATCTGCCTCAGAATGAGCCCTAGGCAGCCTGAGTGACACTGAGCAAAGCAAGGGAAGCAGGGAGGTCAGGACAGTTAGCTGGGGCCTAAGGATGGAGATATACATCCTGTTCTCACTCACCCAGAAAACATGAGCTGTTCCAGGTACTAGGCATTCGAGAGATGGGAGGGTGGGGAGCTGGGATCCTGCTCTAATGGATCTGCTTGGCCACAGCAACCAAGCAAACTAGATCACTTTAATAGCACGGGGTGCCACGTGGTGTCGTGTGGAAGGGTGAAAACAGGAGTGGGGGTTGCTGTTTCAGAAACGGGAGTCAGGGAAGTGCCCTCCTAAAGGTGACATTTCAACTGTGAGCTTCATTTCAAAAAAAAAAAAAAAAAAGCCAGCCCTATTCAGGACAGGCCACATTCCTGATTGAGTAAATGTTCCCTTTACAGGAGCGCTGGGTCAGGGGGCGGCTGAGCAGAGGGAGGCCTGGGGGTGGGCCAGCCAGAGTGGGCCGCAGCACAGCAGGAGGAAAGAGGAGGTCAGAGACCGAAGCTAGGTCTAAGAGCACCTTGGTGCTAGCTGGGAAAGGCACACGTCCTCCATGGCTCAAACGTTCTACTCATGGGAATGTGTCCCAGGGACACTCTTGTACTTGTCACCGAGCAGCAGGAAGAAGCGTGTTGTGCTCACAGGGTGGATTGTTATACAGCAGGGGGCATGAGTGAACACCAGCTCTACAGGACATGGATGGGTCATAAAACATACTCTTAAAAGATAGAGATGCTGTGGAGATTAAAATGGTAACAACATATTCACTGAGCTGGAGAGATGGCTCAGAGGTTAAGAGCACTGGCTGTTCAATTCCCAGCAACCACATGGTGGCTCACAACCATCTATAGTGAGATCTGGTGCCCTTTTCTGTGCACAGGCAGACTGCTGTATAAGTAATAAATAAATTTATAAACAAGCAAATAAATCTTTAAAAAAAAAAGTAAAAGACAGAAGCCCCACTTAAAAAAATACACACACATTTGCTTATTTGGACAAGCATGTAATACATATGATAGAAAACAATTTTTTCAAGGCAAAGAAATTAAAAACACAAAATTCAAGATAGCCCATTACCATAGAGGGGCTGAGGGATGGAACAGGGAGGGAGCTTAGGGATGAGTCACCTGCGGCCATGGTGTTCCAGCCCCCGGCTTAGATGGTGGCGCTGCATCGTGGCATAACATTTGCAAAGACAAAGGCCTGGGTGCCCTGCAGGGCCTGAGGCCCGTGTGCTTAGCCTAGATTTTAATCTGTCATTAAAGGCACTGCCTCTGATCCACTATTTCAGTGGTTACTCGGGCTGCTGAGACAAGGGCAGAAAACGCAAGGGTTCAAAAGAGAAGCATGAAGGATGCAGTCCAGGAGACCCCTGATGCCATGGGTGGAAAGGGGGCAGCGTTGCAGGAGGGAATGGAGCCTCCAGGATGCACTGTTCACCTTGTGCTTCCCTAGGCTGAGAGACCCCATACAGGAGGGGGTGCAGGTGGAATCAGACTTAGCTTGAGGGTTTGGGTTTGGCCAACGAGACAGGTAAAGGTGCCCAACTTGGAAATGAGGAAACGGAAGAGAACAGGTTGGCTGTGGAGGAAGCCAGGGAAATGAATCTGAGCTTGTCGTGTAAGGACCCATGAACACTGGAGCCGGTAGATGCTACAGTCTGAGTGTCATTGTGGGAAACTGACCTGACCATTAAGCCAAAGGGACAGAAGAGGCCAGTGGAACCAGACAGCCAGTGACTCTTGGAGAACAGAGGTAGGGACACAGCCAAACAGAAGAAGAAGCAGGGAGAAGGCAGTAGTTCTGACTGGCTTTTCCAAAGCACAGAGTCTCCGCATGTGTAAAGGGGCCAGGTCTCCAATTCTTAGAATGTAGAGTTTCATAGAAAAAAGGGACACAGAGATGACCGTTTAATTTTTGCGCAGTTCTTCGCATTTTATGAAATGCTTTCAACTCCACCATCACATTTGAATGTCACGGATTTCCGGTGTCATTCTGGCATAGCAGCCACTGCCTCTTCATGCTCAGGGAGACTGGGGTTTAGTGTTCCATTTAAGAAAGATTGGGTCTTCCAAATCTGCACACCTTAAAAGTGTGACATGCCCAGTAAGGGCCCTGACCTGGTCACAAGGCATACTTTCAGTTGGTCCCAGAGGACCGATGGGACTCAGGCAGGCAGAGAAGCTCCATGGTGCCAACAGAGGCAATGGCCTGAGATGGCATTCTCTCCTGGGAAGTAAGGGATGAGTGGCCAGTGACGCACTGCTAGCTGGAAGCTGACAGGGGCCCTTCTGTCCTCGCTGCAGGTCGGGAGCACGGTGCAATTCCGTTGTCAGAAAGGTTACCTGCTTCAGGGCTCCACCACCAGGACCTGCCTTCCCAACCTGACCTGGAGTGGAACCCCACCTGACTGTGTCCGTGAGTGCCAACCTCACCTGACCCCACACTTCACCCACCAGCCCAGGCTGGAGTGGTGGGACGTGTTCCCATCAGGACCAGTGTTGATCTCTCTAGAGTACTTGCCTCTTGGGGCCTCACAGATGTCTCTACACAAAAACCTTTCTGGGATTTGAAGGTCATCCCTAAACCTTAGCGAAGAATAAGCAATCCAGAGCCAGTGAGAACTAAGAACCTACGGGGGCAGGGCCATGGAAACATTGCAGACGTCGGGGTCATTTTCTCAGTGTTGCAAATTGAAATTCACTGCAACTGGCTAAGCAATCATGCTAGAATATTCCTAAAGTGTGGGCTTGCAAAGAGTAGAGGAGGATGAGCCAGGCATGAAAGGGCAGAGATGGCAAGAACAGGGTAAGGGACAGGGGGTGGAGGAGAGGTCCCACAAATGTGTCTGTCACATAATATTAAATCCCAGGTTCCTAGGGCCTAATCCTGTCTTTGCTCTCATCCAGCCCATCACTGCAAGCAGCCAGAGACGCCCACACATGCCAATGTCGGGGCGCTGGACCTGCCATCCATGGGTTATACACTCATCTACTCATGCCAAGAGGGCTTCTCCCTCAGGGGTGGCTCCGAGCACCGTACCTGCAAAGCCGATGGCAGCTGGACAGGCAAACCGCCCATCTGCCTGGGTGAGCAAAGCCCCTCAGGGTGGAAGCTGGGGGGGGAAGGGCTGGCAGGCACTAGAATAGGGCCAGGAGGAGGGCAAACCCTGCCTCTGACAGAAGAGACAGGAGACCACTTCAGAACAGCTCACACAAGTTCATGTTGAAGCCACCACTTGCCTTCACTGAAGCCAATACACAATGTCCCTTTCACTTAAGCAAGTACACACCACGTCCGGTGTACTATATTCCATTCCTCTGGGTAGATACCCAGTAGCGAGATTGCCGGTTCATATGATTCTATTTTTAGTCGTTCTTAGATACTTCACAATAGTCTGATACTCCAGTAACTGATGTGTTTGAGTCCCTCCTTTGCCTGTGTATTGTGCTTTCCTGAGATGGGTCGGTAACATCCCCAGACCATCACCGTCCTGGTAGGAGAAGAGTCCATTGCAAGATCTCAGAGAGCATGTTCACCTAACCTCAGACAGGCAGCCATTACTGTCTGCCTGCAGAGCGTGAGCCAGGGGCTGACCCTCTTTCTCCCCTCCCCCATTCCTCTTCCCCAGCAGAGGTCCGGCCCAGCGGGAGACCCGTCAACACTGCCAGGGAGCCTCCACTCACCCAAGCCTCAGGTAGGCAGAGTCCGGGCACTGGGTCACAAAACAGATGCTGCCTCTGCGTGTGGCTAGGCAGCTTCGGGCACACAGGCCCCATGCCCACTGGGAAGGAATGGAAGCCCTCCACAGACACCAAGCAAGAAAGGTCCCTGCCAACTCCTAAGGCAGGTGGACTTCAGGAAGAAGGGAGCCTTGATGAGAAGCGTCAGTAGAGAGAACGCCATGGCCCCTGGAAGAGGAAATGGGTCCCTGGGCTCTAGAACCACTGGGCCCTGCAGCAACTCTTGGCACAGCACCCACCAGTGTGTGGTCACAAACCCCAGAGACCCAGGTCCTGCTCAGGGGGCTCCCTGAACATTGAGACCTCTTTAAGACAAGTGCTGTGTATCTTTAAGAGTGTCACATCCAGACTTGGGCACAGAACCACAGGCACAGCTTGACCAATGGAACTCATTACAAACCCTGATGTCCTAGTTTGGACCTTCTACTTTTATCTACCATGTTTTTTAGCTTTCTGCTGCTGTAGCAAGTATCGCACACCCAAATTATGAAGACAAAAGGTTTATTTTGATTCACAGTTCTGGAGGTTAATCCGTGACTGGGTTGGCCCTGAAGCTTTGAGGTTGGTGGTGAGGCAGTAAATATAGCATCATGGTGGGAGCACACTGTGGAGAGAACCCACTCGCCTCACAGCTGCCCGGGAGAGAAACAGATAAAGTGGCTGGGGCCACACAATTCCCTTCAACATCATGCCCCACTGACCTAAAAACCTCCCGCTCAGCCTCAACTTCTAGTTTCTACCACGTCCCAAGAGTGCCAAGCCGAGAGCTAGGCTTTAAGAGTAGGCTTCTGGGGGAATATTCCGGATACAAACAGTAGCTAACACATGTGGATGAAGGCTCTGTGTTGAGCACCAGCTTGATTTCTTTATGTTCAGTGGATTAGGTGGGTGTTGTCTTCCGCGGTGGTGCCTTGCCGCCATTGCGGAGTGCAGCCTTTAGTCTTGGCAACAGCCTGGGTTATTTGAGGATTCCAATGAGACCCATTTGGCCAAGAACTCCTAGCATTGGAACCTTTATTTGGTGACGAGAGACGGCCAGCTGGGGCTCTGTCTCCTCCATTATTGGGAAAATTAGTTTAGAGCTCCTTCCTACGTGGATGTGTTTTGAGATATTTCTATTGTATTAGATTTTCATACTGTACCCTTCAACTGGTCCTTAATCTTAGCAGTCTCCCTCCGTATTTCCCCCCTCATCCCCTCTTCCCCCACTCACTTGATCCTGCCATTCCAGATCCCCCATTTATCCGTAACTATTTATTCTGTTTTTCCCTAGGGAGATCTATCTGTCCCCCTATGTCTAGTCCCTTGCTCTACACCTAAGCTCTGTTGTTCTGTGAGTAGCAGCTTAGTCATCATTACTTAACAGCTAATATCCACACATAAGCAAAATACGTTTATATTTCACTCATAACTGACAGATAGGCATTTATGAGGCACACTATGAAGTCCTACTATGCATATATGTTGTAATTACATGAAGCTAATTAACATACCTCACCTCACTTAGAACATTTAGAGTGAACTCTTCAAGCACATTCAAAATACACAGTTTATTATTATCAACCATAGTCACGGCATGGGACAATAGATCACTAATGTCCCTCCTGCACAGCTGAAACTTTGTCCCCTTTGACCATGCATCTACCCCCAATCCCATCTCTCCCCCTTTTAACATTCTGATTTCAGCTTGGTCTGTAAGCAATACCTCACAATAACCCTCTGCCTCTGGCTTATTTCATGTAGGGTCATGTCCTCCAAGTTCATCCGTGTTATCACAAAGGAAAGCATTTTTCCTTTTAGAAGGATGAATGGTATGTCATTATTGAGTCCATGTTCTTTGTCTGTTCACCCACGGATACTGCAGTTGTGATAACTTGGCTGCAGTGAATGTGGACATAGAGATATCTCTTCAGTATGGCGGTTTCCATTCCCTCCGCCAGTCCATTCTAAGATCCAAGAGGATTGCACAGTCACCAGAGCGCCCTACCACCACCCTCCTCCTGCCTCCTCACACAACCCAGCAATCAGATATTCTACAAAGTCTCCATGTATGGCTGGGACCAGCAACCAGGTTGTCTGTCCATGTCTGTCCCAGCAACATCCAAAGTCTACCTCACACATTCCTCACTCCCTCTAGTTCCAGGGGATGTTTTTGCCAAGAATTCCTTGTGGAAAGGGGCCTATGAGTACCAGGGGAAGAAGCAGCCAGCCATGCTGAGAGTGACCGGCTTCCAGGTAGCCAACAGCAAGGTCAACGCCACCATGATCGATCACAGTGGGGTAGAACTGCACTTGGCAGGTAAGGAGGCAACCATTCTGTGAAAGCTGGATGGGTACTGGCGTGATGGGTGCTCACCTCCGCCGGGATGAATCGACAACACTGCATCATAGGGTCATGTGGGGCTCGGACTGGCCTGTAGGTCAGGGAAGAGGGGTATCTATTCGCCTTCCCATGGACTAATGACAAGGGTAACAACTCAAAGGTATGAAGAACTCTCTCAAGGAGAAGAGAAACAACCTGAAGCCTGAGCCAAAGGGAGAAGCAGAGAATTCCTAGTAGCCCAAGTGCAGTCGATAAATGAAAGAGAAGGACCTGGGGTGTGGTAGCCCATGCTTTCAATCCCAGCACTTGGTAGGCAGGGGCGGTGGGTCCCTGTGAGTTCGAGGCCAGCTTGGTCTTACGGAGACGAGTTTGCAGGACAGCCAAGGCTACACAAGGAAAAAAACTGTCTCAAAAATAAATAAATAAATAAATAAACAAACTAAAAGAAAAAATGCTTACTAACCACAATCAGAATGAGAAAAGCAAACACAAAATGTGGCCTCCCACCAACTCCATCATGGTATAACCCTTGACGGTGGTCCAGGTGGGTAGACAAGCACACAATAGCCCAACCAGTTCCCGGGGCGGGCTGGGCGAGTCCCAACAAGGTCCTTGAAGACTGCTGTGTTTCTAAGTTCTTTTTTTGCTTTACAAAATTGAAACAGAGAAAGTTTAAAATTGATTATAAACAATGTTCACTTTAGAATTATATTTATATTACAAAAAAACTAGAAACAGAGCGTTTTCCCCGAATAAACATGTACGTGGCTTTCTCCTATCACACCTCCAGGAGAAAATGTACCCAGTTTGGGGGCTTGGGAGATGGCGTGGTGGATAAGAGCACTTGCTGCTCTTGAAGAGGATCCAAGTTTGGCTCCCAGCACCCACATAAAGGCAGCTCCTTTTGGCCTTCACAGACACCCACACACATATGTACACCTGCATGTACAAACACACACATGTGCACGCACAGGCACACTCACACATGCACACATATACACACGCATGCATGCACACATGTGTGCACACACGTACAAACATGCACACACATACATGCACACACGTGTGCACACACATTTTAAAATGACAAGTGAAACTTTAAAGCAAATGCCAGTTTCGGAGTGAATATACCCATCAGAATACATTTGACTTCCAAATTTAAAAAAAAAATTATACATAGGAAAGAAAACATGTCACACGAAAGTATCCATGGCTGCTGTTTCTTTTTTATCAGCACTTTAAAGTTGTGGGTACTTGTGGGTATTGTGGTGAGTTACCATGGTAACTCATGAGACCAGAAGAGATCTTTTTATCTTCAAGCATCTCTGAACTATCTTTTAAAGTTTGTTCGGGTTTCAACTTTATCAGAAAACAAGTGGTTTTTTTTTTAATAGATGGATGGATGGATGAAGGAACGAATGAATTAGCACACAGCCCACATGTAACCGTGCTCCGCCTCCACACATGCACACAGAGTCCTATTCACTCATTTGCTCTAATAGAAGACACACGCTCCCACATGTGTATCTTCTGTCCTGTGTCCGTGGACTTGTAAACATATGCATTCATGGTCACATGAAAACACACAAACCATATTTATTTCTAAAACTTTTAGATTGGTTGGTTGATTAATTTGTGTATGTGCATGTGCACATGCCACAACACGTGTGTGGATGTCAGAGGTCAGCTTTCAGGAGTAAGTTCTTCTTCTCCCATGTGGATCTGAAGGACGGAACTCAGGTCCTTGGGCTTGGCAGCAGGTGCCTTTCTCCGCTGAGCCATCTCACCATGAAAAGTATACCTGTGTTCAACATATAAAAACAGAATCACATCTTTAGCTATTAGCCCAGTTATCAACATGTTTCTTCACATTCCTGGACATATGCTCGGTCAACCACACACAAACACACACCCTGGGCTTCTGCACCGACAGGCGTGCAGGGGATGTTTCTGCCCCATGACCACGTGGCAGTTACACACAGACATTCCTGCCGCCGATACCCACGGACGTAGGTTTTGAGAACTTTGACAGAGGTTCATGTATAACCTACTTTCTTCCTCTAGGAAATTATAAAAAGGAAGATTTTCGCCTCCTGCTTCAGGTCTACCAGGTCACAGGGCCTGTGGAGAGCTTTGTACACAAGTTTAAGGATGATCATTGGGCGTTGGATGGCCACGTAAGTGCGGCACATTGGTCTTTTCCAGGCCTTGTACCCCACCCCTGTTCCCGGATTGCCGACAGAGAAAGGGTGACAGGGTGTGGGAACTATTGAGATGACATGGCTACCTGAAGAGAGTCTTGAGGCCAGAACTAGGATACAGAGAGTCCTGGTCAGCTAATGGACTAGGCCAAGGGAGGATAAGAGAGGCTTGAAGGCTCAGAGTCATGTCTGGAGGGATGTGTGAGCTCTGCTCTCAGAACAGGAAGCAGGAGTCAAGGGTCAGGGTATGGGAATGAAGGTCGTAGTAAAACCAGTCCCTGGTGATGCTCCTGTGCATGAATCTTCACAGTGCGAGAAGGGTCGAGCATAAAATCACCCAACCCTGCCCCTACATCGCTGTCTTTAATCCCTTGAGGGAAGAGAGAGAATGGGAAAAGAATAAGTCATCTAACGGGCTGGGGTAGCAGACTGAAGGCAGGACTAGCTGGTGGGGCGCTGTGGCTGAGAGATCCTGCCTTATACACCCACTAGTAGAACGATGTGGCTCCCCCCGGGGGGCTGGCACCCGCAGGGAGTTCCCTATGTGCCCTGGTGTCTGGTACCAGTCTTAATAGCAGCCCAAAAGCTGAGGAGGAATAACCAATTCAATAGTGCCAGGGGAAGAGAAGGAACAAGTGACTCAACCATGCCAGGAGGATCACCAGCTATAAAAAGATGAGGGTCAAAGACAGGACCTGAAGTGAGGAGAACAGGCCGGGAGAGGGTGAAGATAAAGCTGTGCGGCCAGGAACAGCTGGCAACCATTCTACAGCCAGCCAGGCTCTGTTGGAGGGAGCAGGTGAAGACACTAGGGCTGGAACACGGGTTTGGGGGTGGTTTACCTGTAGCATCCTTGAAGCATGCATACTCCAGATGCTAAGATGACATGCCAGTTGTTGGAATACGGTGAGGGTCAGGAGCAGGGGGTTGCAGACAAGGTATGTCCCAGATACTTCAAAAGCCGACATCTGGAACTGCCAGAAACTCCCCAAACTGTGTTCACCCTGTGGGGCTCATTTCCCTCGTAGTTCCATCGGCCCTGCAGCGGTCTGTGAGTCCGTTTTCATCACTTTGTAAGAGACTGCATGTGCCCAGGGCCTAGTAGAGATGGTGTCAAGGACATGGCCGTGCCACTCAGACCTCACAGGATGGCACACATGCCATTTTTACAAACAAGAGTTGAAGCACAGTGTGACAAGGACAAGTAGAAGCCAAAAGACAAGGACATGCCTCAAATCCCAGCACTTGGGAGACGGAGACAGGAGGAACAGAAGTTCATGGCCATCTTTGGCTATGCAGAGAAGTTTGAGACCTGCCTAGGCTACTTGAGATCCTGCCTCAAAAGATTTAAAAAAGAAAGAAAGAAAAGAAGGAAAAGAAACGTACACACACTTTTTTTGTTGTTTTCTGCTCCTGTTAGGTGTGAATCTAGTAGGCGACCCTGCTCTACCAGCTGGTACACATGTCAGCTGTGCTCTGGCCCGGCAGGAGTTCCAGATTGCGCTAACATACCTGGCATTTCTCTCTCTCTCTCTCTCTCTCTCTCTCTCTCTCTCTCTCTCTCTCTCTCTCTCTCTCTCTCTCTCTCTCTCTCTCCCTCTCTCTCTCTCCCCTCCCTCATCCCTGCTATCACAGGTCTCCTCAGAGTCCTCTGGAGGCACCTTCGTCTACCAAGGCTCCGTCAAGGGCCAAGGCTTTGGCCAGTTCGGCTTTCAAAGACTTGGTAACTAGTATGGAGGGGTGGGAGGGGTTCCTGGAAGTGTGAACTCAGGGGGTGGGAGAAGAGCTGTGTTCTGGGGCAGAAAGGCAACTGGTAAATTTTCTCTACCTGAAGGAGGGTTTCCTAGACTCATCTGGATCTGGAACACCCAAATACTCGGACCAAAGCTGTAGTATCTCCAAAAACAGACCCTAGACCTGACACTTGGATACCACTGGCATCACCCCGGCCAGACGATCAGGGAGTCCCTGAAGCACGCACCCTACATGAGCCATCAGGATGCCCTTGCCTGTGATGTTATTTCTTGCTTAGCATTTTCCCAAGAGGCTGGGATTGTCCTTATGTCATAGACATGGAACCCAAACACTAAGGAGCCTTCTCCCCAGTTCGTTCTATCTCAGTATTGGATTCTGCACGCTTGCTCGCATTCAGAGCAAACATCCTCACTCCAGAAATAGGTCCTGACCCAGGGACCCTGGCTTACGTGGGGTAGGGTCCTAGCTTCTCGGGAATGGTAAAGAAAAAGGGTGAGGCAACCACATGTCCTAGAAAGCCACCTCTGTATCCCACATACCATAGCCCTGTCTTCCCCCAGGGCCCTTGCCTACCAAGCCATCCATTACCTTCTCCAACAGCTCTCACAACCCAGCCCCATTGTGCTGTGTATAGCCTGGCTCCATCTGATAAAAGTTTTCCTCTGGTGACAGACTCTGATGGCCAAGAAAAGCATAGGAACTTTGAAAGAACTGCATCCTTTGAAGGTTGTGTTCAGAGACAGGGCTTCAGGTTCATCTGCCAGCTGTCTTCCCTGGAATCTCCAGGGACAGCTGGGAAGATAGCCCTCGGGTACAGTCCTCTAGACACGATGTGACCAGAGGCAAATTCACAGGGAGCTATCTGAGTGCATGGGAGGCAGGCAGCCGAGGTCTGAGTAAGGGCTTCTGCCAGCAGAGCTAGACGGTACCTGACATCCCGCAGCAGGGTGGAGTGGCTGTTGGAGAGCATCGCCTCCCAGTGAGTCTGTGACTTGAGTGTTATGCTTTGGCCCTCTACAGACCTCAGGCTGTTGGAGTCAGATCCCGAGTCCATCGGCCGCCACTTTGCTTCCAACAGCAGCTCAGTGGCCGCTGCCATCTTGGTGCCTTTCATCGCCCTCATCATCGCAGGCTTCGTACTCTATCTCTACAAGCACAGGTACTGTGAAGGCAGAGGCCGGGGACAGCGACTGTGTACCCAGCCCTCCCCAGCCCACCCAGCATCCTCCTGACTAAGAAGGATGTAACTTTCCAAAAGGGAAAGAGAACTCCTCTCCCCTGTCTTGCACTGGACCCTGTGTCCACCCTTTCATTCAAGGTCACTGTCTCTTATCACCAGGAGAAGACCCAAAGTTCCATTCAATGGCTATGCCGGCCATGAGAACACAAATGTGCGGGCCACATTTGAGAACCCCATGTATGACCGCAACATCCAGCCCACAGACATCATGAGCAACGAGGCAGAGTTCACGGTCAGCACAGTGTGTACTGCGGTATAGCCCCCAGGCCTGGCTGCAACCGCCACCGCCACCGAGAGCCCCGCCGCCAGCAGCCGGTGAGACTGGGGGCTGGGGGGGGGGGAGGAGACAGGCCGGCTGCAGGGGACACAGGGGCCTGTGTGTGCACTGCTCCTGCACACAGGGACATCTGGCCTCCACACAGATACGTGCATGCATGAGCACTGCATGATGTGTTACCCACGCATATGCAAACCTGCAGGCACTACACACACACACACACACAAGGGGTTGGTAATAAATGCCCTGTCATTGTGTGCTTTCTACAAGTTCCCATCCCCAGTTTGAGAAAGATTGAACCCCAAAAGTAAAAGATGGAACCCACTGATGCCCCTCTTTGTCCCACCCACTTCTGTTCTCTTCTCCCCTTCCTCTCTTCTGTGGCCTGTCTGTTGGTTCCCAGCTCCCCAGGGGACAGGAAAGAGCTCCCCTGAGCACAGCGCCCAGTGCCCATCTTCGTCTGTCCCTCTGCCTACGTCTGCCACTGCTGGGACTCAGGCCCTTGCTCACCCTGCCACGATCTGTGCTTGCCACCCCTGGAGAGGACTCCGCTATGCCCTGGCGTGGGGCGGTAAGGGAAGAGAGGCTGCAGATGGAGGAAGGCAGTCCATGGATTAAAGCGGCAGAGCAGACTATTCGTGTGCGCCAAGGCACACACTGACACACAACCTCTCCTTCACCGTGTCCTATGGAAGAGACCACAGAGGCTTAAAAAAGGGAAGCATGTGTGCACCTGTGTGTGTGTGTGTGTGTGTGTATGTGTGTGTGTGTGAAAGATGCCCTAGACACTGTTCTCCACAAACACAGAAGAAATGATGGGAGGGAGAGTCATCATTACCTCTTAAACCAACATGTCCCTCATCATGGAGGATGAGTAAGTAGGACACATCTCTTGGGAGGTGGTGTCATGCAGAAGCCACCTACCTGTCAGCAGGGGTGGACCCATCTGCCCAATGATAGCAAGGATCACCTGGAAGAAAAGGGGGGAAGAAACTTCAAATCTAGTTTGGTAATCAATTCAAAAAATTTTTTTTTCCAAATTAAAAAGTCATTTGGGTCCTGGGCAGCTTTGGAAAAGAAGAGTTAAGTAGGGGGTGGGGGCGAGGGATAGAGGAGGAGTCTGGCCCAGAAGCCCAGGGTCTCATCCAGCTGTCAGCTAACCAAGAGAAGAGGAAAGACCTCTGTGGACCAGACGGCACACCCTGGAGAGGACCGGAGCAAGCCAGCCCTGGCTCCCAAAAGGTGGCGGCCACTGCTTACTGATTTATTCTCCGTGCCTGATTCTTTACATTGTTACTTCTAGTTCGTAAAACACCACCAAAGCAGGACTTGCTATTTCCACTCCGAGGTCAGGGAAGATGGAGGCACACGCCCACAGCGTACAGAGTACAACGGGGATGCAAACTCGAATCTCTCTGACCATGAAGTCTGCTGCACCTGCTGCCAGAAAACCCAGGTCTATCTTCAATGGGCGCCAAAGACAGGAAGGTAGGGGAACCTCAACCAGAGGATGTCCGTGTCCAATCTGGGCTCTGCTGTCTGTGCCTGGGCAACACCAGGTCAAGGACCCCATGCCCCAGCCTCCTGAATTGGTGCTCACTCCTTGGCTTCCAACAGCCCGAAACCATAGCAGAGGACCTGACAGCTCCTTAATCCAGAGACCTGAGTGAAAGGCACCCTCGCTCCAGCTCCTGGCAGGTGGCTCGGAGTCATTTAGACCAGTAGTTCTCAAACCTGTGGGTCGCGACCACCTTGTGGGCCAAACAACCCTTCCACAGTGGTCACATAAGACCATCCTGCATCAGATATTTACATTACAATTCATAACAGTAACCAAATTACAGTTATGACAGCAACAAAAATAATATTCATGGTTGGGTGTCACCACAACGTGAGGAACTGCATTAAAGGGTCGCAGCATTGGGAAGGTTGAGGACCACTGATTTAGACAACGTCACTGTGTTTAGATCATTAACGAATTCCATACGCGTGTGGTTGGGAAGCTCATGAGTTTAGAAATCAACATAATGACATTTAGAGTCGCTTTGTCTGTCCTGTGGAAGGTTCCCATGGTACACCCCTGCTTCTATGTGAACAGCGGCCTCGGCTATTTGTGGGGACACATGGAAATGACAGACAGAATGTGTGGGGATGGAGGGGCAGGAGCCACCCAGTTCTGAGGCCCCTCCAGTTGGAGCAGGTAGAAGAAGAGCTGAATGACAATGTGCTGAAGGGAGGGGTCTCAGTTCCCAGCGGATGCATCGAAGACTGCAAGGGCGGGCCCGCCGCCACTGCCCATGCATCTGTCTGGGACTCGGCATCCCTGCCCAGGTGGGAGAGGACCGATCTAGACAAACCTGCTCATGCCCAACCTTTTCTGCCCCTGCTAATGAAGGTAGGAGGGTCTTGGGTTCCTCCCCCTTCTTCCTCACAGCTGATCCAGTGCGTTCCCCCCGCCCCACCCCCTCCCCTGCGTGTCCTTGGAAGGCCCCGGGAGACACTCAAGGAGCACAGGCTGATGGGCACCCAGCACCTGCTGTGTGTCACCCTCTCTGGCCTCGGGCACTTTCTCTTCACCCCCAGAGGCTCAGAAGGGAACAGGCAGATTAAGTCGTTCACCCGCCCTGTACCTATCACCTCCATCCCACGAGGAGAAAAAAAAAAAAGCAAAACAAAAACAAAAAAAAATCTTTTGTACAGAGATATATTTTTATTATACAAAGTTTGTACAGTACCAAAAAAGACAGGAAAAAAAAGGTGTACATTTTTTTTCATTATTGTAGGTAAATGGTAGCGGAAGCCTTTTTTTGTAAATGTAATAAAATGTATAAATATGGTTTTCAGAAAGCATCACGTGCTGTAAATATGTAATCTACACCCATTCTCGGCTTGTCTGCAGTATATGCATTTAATTTATCTGTCTCTGTATATGAGGCTCCCCCCGCCCGGGGTTCTGCATTATGGTACTTTCCGGAATTTGAAAGCAATTTTAAATTTTTTGAATTCAAATAAAATATAAATTTTTGCATTGGTTTTCCTACATTTTTATGACTTCTTTCAATGGCTGGCACAGGTGTTCCTTGGTGATGAGGAGGTGGAGTTTGGCCGAGACTGTGGAGGTCAGGCTCCAAGGATTCCAGGATGTGGAGAGGTCTTCCAGATAGAACAGTGTCTAAAGGAACAGAGAACCTGTTGGGAATTAAGAAGTTGTCATTTGATGTGGACAGTGTACCCAGGTTATCTTCAGCTTCCTGGCTCCTGTCCATGCTTCTTGTCTGCCCTGTACTTTAGTCCCAACTTCCTCTCTTTAGTAACCCAATTTAAACCAACTTTCCCAGTTTTGGTGAAGGCATTTTGTCTGGAACATAGCATCTGGTATTTACCTTCTACCCTCCAGGAGACAGCTGGATGGGCTGATCCCTGCCACTGAACCTCCCTCACCTTGGCTGGGCACACTGTCAGGGACTGTCTCGGGTGAAACAAGCCCCCTTGCAAAGGAGATGGCCCAGAACAGAAATTTATCCTAGTTTATCCGAGGAACTGCAAGTAATTTCTCACTGCCTGTAAACACCAGAACACGGTAAGATCTCCATAAAGCTAAGGGCGTGGAAAGAGAGGCAAGCCAACCTACAGTGCCAGAGAGGCCAGGCACGCCATCCCCACCAGCCCTCTTCTACAGAGGGAAGAAGCTAGATGTTGTTTGAACACAACATGTTTGAACACAAAATGTTCCCCCCGTTGGTGCATGTGTTTTAACACTTGGTCCTTGGCTGGTAGTGATTTTTCAGAAGGTTGTAGAACCTCTCTGAGGCAAAGCCTTGCTAAGAGGAGTGACTCAGAGAAGGCTGGCCTTGAGATTTAATAGAAGACCCTCTGTATTTCCCACTGCACCTACAATGACAAGCTGCCTCAGCTCCTGCCCACCATGATGACCTGGGTCCCCCCAAACTGTAAGCCAGAGCACACCCTTCCTCCCCGGAGTTGCTCCGGTAGAGTACCCGGCCTCCACAAAAGGAAAATAACTAACACAGTGCCCTGGAACGAAGAAATCATAAGCAACCAAAGTCACTCTACCCCTCCCTCCCTTACAACTGGCCTAGGTCTGCAGACTTCTCTTCTCATGCACTGAAGAGGGCATCAAATGTCTTCACAAAGAATAAGAAGGAAGGTGAGACTATGCTGCAGGGAAGGGCGCTTGCTGCTCCAGCCAGACCACCTGGGTTAGATCCCTGGAATACCTGTGAAGAGGCCAGATTCAGTGTGCTACTGCAAGAGGGCAGCGGGAGAGAACCGACTCCGAAAGCTGTCCTCTGACCTCCATACCTGTGCAGGGCATGTGCGCGCGCACACACACACACACACACACACACACACACGCGCGCGTGCGCACGCACAATATAAACGAGAATGTAAAAAATGGTGGTACAGCATAGCAAATATCCTCTAGAGACATACAAGGGGAGAATGCCTTTTAGAAACATCATAACGATATTTGTTTGATTAATATAAAACTAATTAAATAAAACTTAAGTGCAAATATTAAAAATGTAGCGCGCTGACTGCTCTCGTAGAGAACCCCAGCTCAGTCCCACATGGCTGCTCACGCCGTGTGTATGCCAGTCCTAAGGGATCCAGTGTCCTCTTCTGGACAGAGAAAGATGACTCATGTGCAATGGGAGTCCTGCAACCTTAATAAACCAAGCAGAATTAACATTTAAAGTTACATTTAAAAAAAAATACTAGAACTAAAAGAAAAACTTTGTCCTACATGTTAGAGGAAGTTCCAAGTTTCCGAGGAAAATTCATCCAGCAAGCTCAGCTCTGAGTCCTCCCAGGAAAACTTTTAGGATTCTAAACAAAAAGAAAGCATTCAAGCCAGGGGCGTGACTCGTTTTTTTAGAGTGCTTGCCTGTGGTGCACAAAACCCTGCAAAGATGAAGAAAAAAAAAAAAAAACATCCTGCATCCGCCCCACCCGAGTGAGCTCTCCAGAACTGCCAGGGCTAGCTCACCCAAAGCTTCAGCAGGCAACAGGCAGGGTCAGCTCTCCTCGAGGCTACTCTGACCCCCGCACTCCCGAAACCAGCCTCAGTTCCACTGTGCTGCCCACTTGCTGCAGCCAGCTAGGGGCGGGGCCAGCTCTCCTGCACCCACGCCACCCTGTGGGCGTGGTATTTATCACAGCAACAGAAAGCTAGGACAGATCCCAAACTGAGGGGTGTTGATGGCTTCTGGGGAGAGTATAATATTTAAGGGTGTGGCCCTTGGCAGGTCAGTAAGGCCCGAATGTACAGTTCCACACACAGGAGTATATGAGTAGCACAAATTGGACTTAGCAGGTTATAAATCAAACAAAACAAAACAGGAGACAAAGTTAGGGGGTTGAGGAGGTGCGGGGTGGATCTGAAAGGCCCTAGGGGGAAGGGGTGAAAATGATCAAAATACATTGTATGACATTATCAAATAATGCTACATTTTTAAAATGTGGTTTTAAATTTGAGTTATAAGTATTAATTTAAATTTGCCTGGTTTAAAATGTCTGTCCATGGAAAGGTTCCAGAAGTGATATGCCCCAGGAGCAGTGGGCATAGCTCTTGGTATTTCATTTCTTGGCATTTATTTATCTATCTATTTATTTATTTAATTGTGAGGACAACTTGCTGGACTCGGCTCTCTCCTTCCACCATGTGGGTCCTGGGGATTGAGCTGGAGTTTGTCACTGAGTTTGGAGACAAGCACCTTTGCCTGCTGAGCCATCTCACGGGCCTCTGACCTCTGACTCCTGGTTTCTTGATAGTGTCCACTCAAAGGAACTCTGTCCTTGGGGAAATGGCTGATTCCTCAGCCTGGGCTGGGCACAGCTTGTGAGAGGAATAGAGGAAACAGAGGCAAAGGCTGTGAGTTGGACACCATCACCACCTGCCAAATGAACTGTTTTAGACTTCAAATGAAGAGTTGGACTGCTGGGGTAGCACACGCCTTTAATCCCAACACTCAGGAGGCAAGGCACTCAGATCTCTGAGTTCAAGGCCAGCCTGGTCTGCAGATCAGGTGCCAGGACAGCCCAGGGGTACACTGAGAAACCTCAACTCAAAAAACAAAAAACAAAAAAAAAAAAAAAAGAGGAGTTGGGTGGAAGGATCAGGCCTGTGCTACTTTTTTAAAAACACGATTTGAGGATATTTCACTTAGATATGTGTACCGGGGTTCTATTTTTTTCTGGCAATCCCTTTTTACTTATCGTTAGTGAGTGAATAGCACCTGCATTCATGTCCAGTGTACACAACAACCCCAGAAACACACACTCACTGCTGAATGGCTGAGCCAGTCACCTCTGCTACCTCATACACTTACTCATGTGAGATCACAAGCCTACTTGCCCACGTTCAAGCACACGATGAATGTGTTTTTATCAAGATCCTCAGAGCTGCCTCCTTTACTTGGCATCTCCCACTCACCCTGGTCTCTAGCCCCTGCTGAGTGACCATCACTCTGGGACAACCCCCCCCCAACCTTTTTAAGTTCCACATGCAAATGGCATCATGCAGCGTTTCTTTTCACCTGTGTGGGATTTCACTCATGGGAATGACGAGCTCTTCCTGCTTTTTGAATGCTGAGTAGTACTCCGTTATCCATAGCCCACATTATTGTCGTTAGCCCCTCACCTGTGCAACGGTGGTCACAAGTTACTGGCCACCGGCTACTTTGAATAATGCTGTGATAGACATGTGAACACACATGTGTCTTTGACACACTGATTTTCATTGCTTTGGATATACAGTGGTGAGGTAGCGTGTCTTACGTATTTTTAGTTTTGGGGGAACCTCCAGACTGATTTCCATGGTAGCTGCACCCATTTCCATTCCCGTCAACCATATGCAGGTCTCCCATTTCTCTACATCCTAATCACTCTCTCGAATCTTCTGTGTGGCAGCTGTCTTAGCCGGCGTGAGAGCAGAAACCTTGGTGTGGATTAATTTGCATCCCCTGATGATTAGAGGGCTTCTCTTCGTCCACACGAGGGTTACACTACTCTAGGTGGAATTTCTCCAGCGAATATATGGATACTGCCCGTCCCTCGCATAAATCATCCAGGAGTGGGAGGAAAATTCCCCACTAATGTGAAACAATAAATCAATCCCCTGGGTTAAATACAGCATAATAAGTAAACCTAATAAGATGTAAACTTTGTGAATACTATCCCAAATAAATTTCATATAGCACCCAGTCGATGCACTTCTGTAGGAGTCTATTGTAAAAACAGAGAGAGGCTGTGAAATTTAGAAGCCTGGGGACAGCCGTGGGCACCTCCAGCCCTTGCATTTATTTTCTAAAGAAACAAACAACTGTACTTTAGAGAAGATTAATTTTTACCATTACACTTTTTTAAAAAAAAATCACAAAAGAACAAATATCTGTAACTGAGATGATCACGTTAGCTTTGCGCTGTCGATCCGGCCCGTGCTCATGTCCTGTGCACACGGATACTATTACCCGTCTCAGCTATTTATTGCGGGCTGGTTGTTTTCACAGTCAGTCACGCTAATGCATCTTATTTCCACGTTTTAAGTGGCGGCTCATTTTCGGCGCCTGTCGGTGCTGTAGTTTGTACCCCAATCCCTTTTATTGAGCACTCCTATTATAAAACGTTTTACCATCATATTATTGCCAGAAACAAGCTCATAGGGCGATTGTCAGGCACTGTGTGGGACCTAAGTGGCTGTACATTTATTTTGGTGACAGTCTTTCTGGTTGTGCTTCTGTTTTCCTTTGGCCACAGTCAATGTTGGCGACAGAGAGCTTGCGTTTCTTTGGATCCTTGCATGACAGAATGGCACCAGGTACAAGTGACAGAAGAAATGCAAGGTTTTGTTCTATTGGCAGCAATACCTGAATTGTGATATTTGAGCTAGAGTGAAGGAGAGAGGACAAGGTCCTGAGGCGGGCTTCTCTCTGCAGCAAAGACGAAGTGTGACTCAGACTAACCTGGAAAGACACCATCTTTGAGACCAGCCTAGCTAAGACCTCCAACTTTGCCTCTCAGCTGTTTTGAGCATGGCACTGGCTTTGTGACCAGAAGTCCATTAAACAAAACCTCCGTATTCTCAGGGAGACCAACCTGGTCCGGCACAGGTAGTAAGAATTACACATGTACTGACAAACTATAAATGAGCATTACAAGGAAAGTAATGGGTGGGGGCATGATCCGAGTTGGGGTAGGAGTTAGAGCGTGACTTAAACTGAGACCTGGACTATGAGTGGGAGTTAGCCAGGTGATGGGTGCAGGGAAGGGCATTCTAGTAACAGGAACAATGTGTAAAGCCTGGCGAGGGCCCAGGCTGTGGGCAGAGTCTGAAAGAGACCCACAGTCTGATGAAGTAGGGAGAAGAGTGGCTGACAGAAGGCAAGTGTGAAACCACACCTCTGTAGCAGGAAGGGAGTGGCATTGCCTTGCTCTGCAATGCCCGAGAAAGTAAAAAGGCAGCTTTTTGGAGGCTGATACCCAGGGGAGATGCCAAGGAGCCAGCTGAGAAAATCTGGAGCTCAAGAGAAGCGAGAGTCCAGATGTCACTAACTATGGATGGGATGCTGAAGGTGACAAGTTCGAGGCTCAGGCTTTGAAGGAGCAGCTGTGATGTCAAAGACAGCAATTCCACCTGACCCCCTGTGGAGGTTCAGGTCATGAGGAGTGACAGCAAGAACTGGATAAAAAGGAGGACCACCAGCCTGGGAAGCGGTCCTGGGTGGCTGCAGGAGAATGCTCGGCAGTGAGGACTCGACAGTCAGGGGAAGGGTAATACCAGGAGACACAAAGAGCAAGGTCTTCCAAGGGACCCGGGTGGAATGCTGGTTTGGAGCAGAGCAAACACTGCATCTGACTTGGATTTTCAGGCTTTCCTGCATAGCATCTGGATGTTGCCTAGGGCAAGTTACTAACCTGGGCCTCTCTGGACCCTTTGTAAATCGAGGTGACAGCACCACCTCACTGAGGCTGAGCTTGTGCATAGATCCTTTGCAGGTAAGGGCTCTGGCTGGCTGCTCAAACAGGCAGGGAAGCAAAGAAGCCACAGTGCAGACGGAGCAAGGAGTGAGGAGAATGGTACAGCCTGTGTCCTCCTCAGGAGCCGGTTCCGCACTCAGCGACTGAGCAGCCTCCATTTGAAAAGGCCCCCAGGGGCCCAGGATCTTTTTGGAAATTTGTTTGCAAAAGACAGCTTTGGTGGTTAACCTCAACTATCAACTTGACGAGATCTGGAATTGCCTGGGAGATGGTTCTCTGGGCATGCTTTCGGGGACTGTCTTGATTGGGTTGAGGGGCAGGAAACTTCAACCACTGTGGGTAGCACCATCCTCTAGGAAGGGATCCGAGGCCGTAATAACAGCGAGCTGAGCTGAGCACAGGCACTTGTCATTCTCCGCCTCCTGACTGCACAGGCCACAGGCACCTGCTGCCATGACATGCCTGAAATGATGGATGACTGTGCCTTCAAACTCTGAGCCTCAATAAACCCTCGGGGTTGGCTTCACTGACACACCTCACAAGAGGAACCTCAATTGAGGTATTGCCTCCATTGGACTGACTTGTGGGCATGTCTGTGGGGGGTGTTTTCTTAATTGCTAATTGATACAGAGGGCCCATCCCACTGTGGGGGTGGGGGATGGAGGGTGGGGGAGGATCCCTGGACAGATGGGCCTGGGCTGGGTAAGAAAATTGACTGAGTGAGCCAGTAGGAGGCAGCTGGTACATAGCATTCCTCCAGAGTGGTCTCCGAATCAGTTCCTACTTCAGGCTCCTGCCCTCAACGACAGACTGTGCCGTGGAAGCGTAAGCTAAATAAACCCTTCCCTCTGTTTTATCATAGCAGCAGGGGGCACACTGAGGCAAATGTTTTCTCCCCTAACTTGTTTTTTTGGTTTTTTTTTTTTTAATCAAAGCGACAGGAAAAGTACACAAAGCTAAATGAAGTGGGGGTGGTTACTGAGAATTAAGAAATCAAAAAGGCTGGGTGGGTCCGTAGAAGGCAATGGGCGTCTGAGGGAGTTAGCTAACACAGAAACAGCAGTCCCAGTCCGGGACACGAAGAGGTGTGGTGAGAAAATGAGCCACGTGAGGACGGCCTGGAAGGTGGAGCTTCTGTCTCACAAAACCAAGACGAGGGGACGGAGGGGACTGTGGGTCAGGGCCCCCCGAGAAGCACACGCATCGCTAGGCTGGGAACAGATGAGAGTTCACCTGCAGGTGAGAGTTGGTCCAAAGATGATCACTGACAAAGCCTCTGTGCCGTACCAAAATAGGGTGTTGTTGGTGAACACTCCAAAACAAGAGGCAGACCATCACTCCAGTGTTTCTTAGGGTAGTAAAGGAGAGGGAAATTGTGGAAAATGTGAAAGAAATGTGTTGTCTGTTATCAAAAGGCTAAACTCCACTTTCAGAAATAGGAAGAAGCCACTTGGCAGACATTCAGATTCCTCCAAGTCAGCCCTTCTTGAAATGAGAATGTGTGCTGAGTCCAGCACAGCCAAGGCTACACAGAGAAACCCTGCCTAAAAAAAAAAAAAAAAGATGCTAGAAGAATCCAAACCTAGTTTCTTTCTTCCCCTCCACTTTTGGTCTTTGTTTAATATACTCACCAGGCCACCTCACCCTAAAAATTAAAGTTTTCCCAGCATAGAAAAGAAAGAAAATAGTAAAGTATGAGACAACAAAACAAGGCCAGAATAATAAAATAAAATAAAGCCAGGTATCTTAACACAAACTGAAGGGCCTGTTTGTTTTAGAGTTAAAAGTCTTCAGTCAGTCTCTTAGACGTGAAGATTCAACCAATTCTAATTTCAGGAACCTCAAAAGAAATAAACATCGATCACAAATGTCTACTTCTCTAAAGAAATTAACCTTATCGACAAATCCCTGATGAATGTACCTACCTGGTTTCCCTGCTTTGCTCTGCTTTGGGGAGGGGTCCAGAAAGGCAGCCATAACTGTGAGTTCCATGCTGGGGACCAGGCTTCAAGGAAACTGCTTTCAGCTCCAGCGCAGCTCTGCCCACATTTCCTTCACCTTACCTTTGGTGGGCCTCTCTGTACTGAGAGCCTGTGGAAGGGGAGGCCTCTGATACCTTTAGCCTGCCTTCAGCCAAATATAAAACTCTCCTGATGCAACAAGCACCACTCTGGTTTACCAGAGCCAGGCCTGAGAAACGGCCTTCCACTGTGCAGAGTGAATCTGCTGCCCAAGAAGAGGATGGTAAAACGCAAACACAAGTTTACTCAAGCAAAGTCCTTCTGGAGGATGCTTGGGGGATACAAGCAAGGTGGCATAGGTCAGGTCCAGAACAGACATCACCTGAATGATTTCCCAAAGACTTGAGTAGACAGAGGGTGGAACCCTGGCCCCTGCTACCCTTGCTTTAGTGGCTGAACTTAAAATGAAAACAAAGGATAATAAAAGACAATAAAGGCAGAAGAAGCCATTACTGAAAACAAGAGACACTAGCACAGTCCCAACAAACAGCAAAAAGAAGAATGACACTCAAAGACTGTGCAGGCATTTCGTTTCCACAGGGAGCTCAGTCCTTCACAGTGAAGCTTCCAGAAAGCTCAAGACTAAACCGAGAAGCCAGGGGTCAGCAACAAGTGAGGCAGCCCAAAGATGACAAAAGTGCGGAGTGGCCCACATCGCCTTGGAGGGGTTTTCCTTTTACATTTTGGTGCTTCTTGAGTTCTGTCTTAAGCACAATACTCCTTTGACTTTGAACATAACCGCTTCCTTGACAGACTGCCTACCATGCCTGCACATACAACTCTCTAGTCATCACCCCTCCCCCAACTTTAGGCTCAAACGTACAAATAAATTGTTAAACAAAGATCATTAAGGAACCCAGGTTCAAAATGTCACAACTAAGCTTTTATTTTCTGCTTTCCTGGGTCTGTCTGTATTTTGGAGTGATGCATGCTCCATCCAGTCACCAAAGACACTTAATCTTCCCTAGGGTGCCTCCAAAACCCTAGCAAGGTATCTCTTCCCCTCGGCAGAACACTGCACTGGTTCAAACCCTTATCTCTTAACTGGAATATTGCCATAAGACCTAACCACAACACAACCAAGCTTCATCAGTTGTCAGATCTTGACAATGCACATCTGAACACATCACCCGAAGTCTGCCATGTCAGCTCCATCCATACATCACAGTGGGAGTTTGAATGAGACACGCTCCCCGCAGGTATTTGAACACTTGACCCTTGGATGGTGGTGGTGTTTGCTGGTTTGTGGAACCTTCAGAAAAACCTTGGTGGAAAAGGTGTATCCCTGGGGTAGGCTTACATTGCTTATAGGCTCACTCAATTCCGCTGTGTTCTCTCTGCTTTGTGTTTGAGGTGGAATGCGATATGCGGAGCTTCGGGGGCCATGTGGTTAAGACCCAGGACAACAGGAGTGCTGAGAGTAACGCAGACAGTGGGGGCTGGCTCATGAGGGTTCAGAAGGAAACAAGGTCTCTGTTAGCAATTGGGCTATCAGACCATTTGTGTAATACTGCAAAGAACCCAGCTGCCTTCTGCCTGTGCTCTAAGAACTTACCCGAGGCTAACTTTAAATGTAATGAACTGATTCTTTAGTGTAATAGTGTGCCTGTGGCATGGTTACTACCAATAACTTTTATGTGGGTCTACAATGAAAAAAACAGAGCAAGGGAGACAGAAAGAAATACAAAATGTACAGTTTGGAGAGAAAAAAAGCACTAGGCAATTTAATTACATCTAAGGCATTGCTGAAAGAGAGGCTGGAGTTAATAAGGAGATTAGCACCTTTGAGGGCCCACCCAGCTAAGCTTCCAACAGGGAAAGGAAAAAGCCTAAGGAGCTGCTGCACTTAGAATGACCTTGCCCCAGCACCTGGGCAATCCTGGACGCCACTGTCCCACCATCCCAATCCCTTCCCTATGCTACAAACCTGGGCCTCCACCTCCACCTAGAACCCCTGCTATTTCATACCTTGGTAACTTTCTCTAGAGTGCTCTTCTGTCCTGTCAGACCCTTCCTTTCAGACACAGAGTAATCTATGTATCTTTTTATGACAGTTGTTGACAATTGCTTGTTTCTAGCCACAGGGCTCATCCCATGACCCCTGCTCCTCAGAGACGAAGCAGGAAGGGTAAGCTGAGGATGAGAGGTGGCCTCCGGTGGACTGGCTCCTGGGAAGGGGGTTCCAGAACAAAGAAAAAGGCTAGGGAGGGACGGCCTTTAGTGGGAATGGCAAGATCTTCCACCTACTTTTTTACTTGCAGATAGAAAGGTTTAGTCTTCAAAGTTCTTTTTCTTTACAGCTGTCCAATCAATACTTCCCACAGCCATGAAATAACTGGGACATGACGGCAGTCTAAGGCCACATGTAGATCTAAGAAGGTCATCTTCCTTTAAAAAAAAAAAAAAATCTAAGAAAGCCAAAGTTCTTGGCCAACATTTTTAAACTCTTTCTAAGGAAAAACTCTGTAGGCCAAAGTGCTACAAACAAAAAAAAAGCCACTGTGTATGAGCCTCTCCAAGTTGGCCTGTCTGTGCGGGGGGGGGGGGGGGGGCGCTAATCTGAGAGACCACATTGGACAGCCTGGACCAAGCAGGGCTCAAGCTAAAATGGTACCATGAGCCTAGAATATGGAAACATTTTCAAGTCCTCTAAGCAGAGGACAACATGTCCACTCGTTCCCCCTCACACATCAGGACTGACGGTGAAGAAAATGGGCCAGGAGAAGCTAAAAGGCAGAAGTGACTGGACACTGGAAGAAAGGCCTGTTTGGGAAGACTTACATGACCATTACATGTAATGAGAAACAGCACTGACCCAAGAAAAGGACTCCTGAGCCCACTTCCTAGCCAAAGCACTACTATCTCGCTGCAAGACACACCAGTCTCCGCTACCTACCCCTCTCACCTGATTACTCTAAAGATGGAGACTCCCACCCATCACTTTGGTAGCGGCTCGACTTTACACAAAGTGCTTCACCAATTCTGAGCGACCCAGATCCTTTCCTCGGTAGGAACTCTCAACTCCTGTACTTTTTAAGGGGAGAGTTCATTAGTGATCACACTCTGAGAGCCTAGCCTGTCACCTGCCTTCACGTCAGAGGACTCGGTGGACCATGCAGCCGCTTGGACTCTGGGGACACATTAGTCTTGAGGAATTCTGTCTCCCCTATTTTCAGATGTATGACCAATGCAGGCCACTGACTTTCCCTTGCTTTCCTACTCTGGGAAATAGAACTCTTTGGAGGATTGAATGAGATGATACTTAAGACGCTCGGCACCCCGGCTGCCAGGGAGCAAACGTGCAATGGAGAGCTGTTTCTGCTTCTTCTGGCTGCCGCAGTGGCCACTGCTGCCCCGCTCGCCGCTGACCTGGCCGTGGAGCTGCCCTGGCGCTGGCTCTCGGTTTGTACTTTCCCTCACGTGAAGTTCCAAGGTTTCCCTGTGGTTTACCCCAACTGCAAACCCCAAGAACAAGAACCACTTTCCACGGGTAGGGCAGTGAAGGCACAGGAAGAAACTGCAATCAGCATGTGGGGCCACAGATTCTAACCCCCTTATCACCCATCTGCCTCACTGACTACGCTCTTAAGCAACAGCAAATGTAAGGCCGGCTCAACCATTCTGTAGGGGTTTTAATGTGTGTGTGTTGGGGGGTGGGGTGCAAACCAAATTACACTTTTTGAGAAGTACCTCCAAACCTTAATTGTTCGTAGTTGTAATTCATTTAAAATGACCTGAATTTTACCAAAATAGCATCTCTAAGTATACATCAAGCTTAAACACTTTAAAAGTTTCTTTCTAGCATGTTTTAGTAGCATGGGCTGTGTCAGTACACATTATTGCTCTTCTGTTGGGAGGAGGGGTTGCCTACAACGCTTTCCCTCCGGTGTGGGTTCGGCGGTGGGCACTGAAGTGCGAGCTGTTGCTGAAGCCTTTGCCACACTCCGTGCACTTGTAGGGTTTCTCCCCCGTGTGAATTCTCTGGTGAATGATAAGGCTGGAGCTCTGATTGAAGCACTTCCCACACACTTTGCACTTGTACGGCTTCTCTCCCGTGTGGATCCTATGGTGAGTGATGAGGTTGGACCGGTCTCGGAAGAACTTCCCGCACTCAAGGCATTCGTAGGGCTTCTCTCCTGTGTGCACCCTCTGGTGGGTGACCAGCTTGGAGCGCTCGCTGAAGCACTTGCCGCAGTCCGCGCACTTGTGTGTCTTCACGCCTCTGTGAGTTCGCTGGTGGTTGGACAGGCTGGAGCTCTTGCTGAAGCTCTTCCCACACTCGGCACATTTGTAGGGCTTCTCGCCTGTGTGGATTCTTTGGTGGCTGATGAGGGCAGAGCTCTTAGAGAAACACTGCCCACACTCAGGGCACTGACACAGCTTCTCCGCTGAGTCGCTGTGACGGCCTCCGGGAGAGCCTCCGCCCATGCTCACATTTGGAGGTTGTGTAGGTGTCTCCCATGTAGAATTTCTCCAGGGAGCACTAGAAGACGGACTCTGGCCAAAGTTCTCCACGGGCTCGTTACGCTGCTCAGGAGTTCCTCCCGAGTGGACCCGCTGATGCTTACGTAGGTGTGAGCTCTGGTGGAAGCTTTTCCCACTCTCCCCACACTTGTGGGACTTTTCCCCCATGTGCGCTCTCTGGTGGGTGATGAGATCAGAGTGGTCACCGAAGCTTTCCCCACACTCCAGGCAGCTGCGGGGCTTCTCCCCAGCGTGGGTTTTCTGGTGGGCATTGGGGTCGGAGCAGTCACTAAAACTCTTTCCACGGTCAGGACATTTGTGGGGCACCTCACCTGTGTGGGTCGGCTGGTGGGCAAAGAAGTGGAATTTCTGACTGAAGCTTTCCACATGTGTGTCACATTTGTAGGGTTTCTCCGTGAGGTACAGGCCTTGGTGGTCAATGAGTTTTTCTAAGTCCTCCTCAGAGGAGCACTCTTCCCACAGGACAGTGCTTCTCCACGCGCCCTCATCCTCATTCTCACAGTCCGCTCCCCAGGCGTCAGGCTGGCCGACAGCTTCTGTGGTGTATTCTGATAAGGCTCCAGGCTGATCCCCAAAAACGTCCTGCTCTGAAATCTGGTCTTCATCCTCACGCTTCAGCTCAAAACCTGAAAGAAGAGACAGAATTGAGAGTTCTTTGTTTTGTCACTGGTTAGCATTAACATACCTATAGTCACGTATTTTGTGACTTTGGCTAGCACAGAATTGTATCTTCTATCCTATCGCTTTAAATGTGACTAGCATAAAAGCTATCAAGTTTTTGTGTACATGAGTGCTTCTAACCCTGAAAAGCTGAGGAGCAGAGTCCAGAATAGAGTAACCCCACCCCAGCAACCATGAAGCCTGGCCCACCTCCCCAGCCATTCCTCTGAAGTCTGTGTTCAGTAATAAACAGCTCTTATCCTCCAGTACATTAAACAGACCCTGTGTCATGAGTCAGTTCCATAGTTACCCAGCTGTGTCCTGTCCCAACAAAAGCGACACTGGCCACGTCGGGTACAGGACAACACTAAATGAGAGATGACAGAATCTACACAATGCACAAAGTCTTTTCCTATTTGATCTTGTTCACTCTTTTGGCTCAGAGACAAAGATAATATACCTGCTTCCTGAAGGGCTCTAGTAGGCCCGAGCATTGGCAAACATGACTCTGGCAGGCCTTGCCTTTCTCGCCCATTCCCTCTGCCTTGCTAAAAACCATTAGACTACATTCCTGAAGCCAGACACAGAACTCTATTTCCTTATTCGGCCACTTCCCCCCCCTGAGGCTGACTACTGGTCCTTGTGGTTCCCCTCTTTGTACAAGGCCACCCCCCAATGGCTCCAGACTTACCTGCATCTGGAGTTTGGGGATCTGGAGTCAGAGGTTTAATGGCATCTTCATCTTCCATCTCAGCCCAGCCTTCTTGGTCATCAGCCTCAGTACTGCTCTGCCCAGATCCAGGGAGACCTGTGGCTTCTCCTACCATCTCCATGGCCCTGATCACAGTCCGGGCCCTCATCAGGGAGTCCAGCTCCTCATAGAAGGGGCAGGTTCCTGGTGGGTGGCTGCTCTTGGCCTTCCTGTAGCTTCGAAGAAGGTTTTTAAATCTGTAGCGGCACTGTTCCAGCGTCCGAAGGAAGCCCAGCGCACACAGCCGCTCCGCGATAGCCCGGTATATCTGGCTGTTCTGGTGGCAAGTGCGAAGCTTTTCGGAGAATGGCGACTCACTGAGAATTGCCAGAAATGCCTTGGTCTCCTCGAAGCCCCAGTGCACGCCTGCTGTCAAAAGTAAAAGGTTCAGATGTGGGAGACTTACCAAGGTCATTGGGACAGGCGTCGCCTGTACTTCTAAATATCTAGAACACAGGTCTCAAAAACTGTCCAAGTACCTGGGAATACAAACTGACTTCTCATGGATATGCTAGGAAAACCAGCCAAGACATCCTCCCTCACCACCTCAAGAGACAGTCTCACCAAAGGGAAGGAATAAGCAGGCATGTTTTAGCAACTATACCGTGACCTGATCCCTTGGCTTCAGATGATGAGCCACTGACATCCATGAGTTTCTCCCTGTATTCACTCAAAATACATCCCCCGTTCCTTTGTGAACTCTCCTTTCAGCAACACACGGATTCTGGGAATCCCCAAGGATCAGAGACATAAATGGACCTTGTGACCAGGTAACACACCACAGCTTAGGATAACCCCTCCTCTCTGGGCCTGTGGAGGTAACCCAAGGAGGCAGCATGGGGGTGGGGGGGGGCACATGAACATGAGGCAAGGGCCCAGGCTCTGCTCCTGCCTGCATGGCTCTAGACGCTTCAGGCAGGCGTCAGTGACTCTCCCTTTGTAAGGTTAGGTGCTTGCCACACAGGGACTGTCAAGTCTACACTCTCAGTTTCTCTATACTTCCGCATTCCACTCACTCTGACCCTAGACTTGCTACCTGTGAATTAAATGGCTGGTCCCACACACATTAAGAGAAACACAGCTATGGCTATGAAAAGCTCACTCGGGTGCCACCTGGGAGTGTCATCAGTGACACACCTTGGAATCTCTCCAGGTCCACCATGGCTTTGGAGTTATTTGCACCTATAATTAAAAGACATGCCCACCAAAGAGAGAGTGAGTCGGAGGATGAAGAGTTGGCACCTTACTCTAGAGTCAGCAATCCGACTCCTGGTCTGGGCTCTAACCTTAGAAAGCAGCAGGCCTGGTTGACATTCGCCCAGTTACCCAGTTAAATGCCATGTTCTTACCAATGCGGCTCTGGAGCAGGGCTGGACCCCCTGAAATGCTGGACCCCTGAAGAGATTCCTCAGTGGCCAGGCCAAAATCACTGCAGCCTTCTGTTGCTTCCACAGGCTCCCAGCTGCCTTCCTCTTGGTCATCCATCTCAGTGTCACTGTCGCCCAACCTGGGGAGCACCACAGCCTCTTCGGGCCCACTTGTGGTTCTTCTGATGGCTGTCCGAGCCCTCACCAGGGCCTCCAGCTCCTCATAGAAGGGGCAGGTCCCCGGGGGGTGACTGTTCTTGGCTTTCCGATAATTGCGCAGAAGGTTTTTGACCCTGTAGCGACACTGCTCTAGAGTCCGCAGGAAGCCCCGGGCCCTCAGCCGCTCTGCAATAGCCTGGTACACCTGGCGGTTCTGGTGACAAGTCCGGAGCTTTTCGGAGAATGGCGACTCACTTAAGATTGCCAGGAAAGTCTTGGTCTCCTCGTAGCTCCAGTGAACACCCGACACCTTCATGTCCTCCCCATCCCACTGGCACTGTCCCTCCTGGGCTGATTTGTCTTGCTCACTGTCCAGGCTATCATCTGCAGTGGTCCCGTTCCCACAGTTTGTAAGGCTCAGACCCAAAGTCTCTGGTCCTCGCTCATGATGGGAGGTGACACTTGGCTTTGAATCTGGAACTCCTACACAAAAGGAAGGACAAACATGACGAGGCAGGAATGACCTGTTGGAGGGTGTTTCTCTAAACTGTTCCTGAAACTCACATCCTTCTCTTCAAAGAGCTGACGAGAGAAATTCCCATGCTGATGTCCCTGGAGAGAGGTGCCTAGAAGCAACAGGACCCTCACTGAAAATGAAAGTGACCCGCCGGCTCTTCATTTGCTGTTACCAAGTACGTCATAGACACAGTGGCTACCGCGGATCCACAGCTGACAAAAGTAGGACCTCAAGCAACCCAATCAGACTCAACCCCACTGGAGGGCAGAAGGGGGAAGGCGGAGCTTCTCTCTTGCTGGAAAATTTCTGACCTCCACTGGCACTGTCACTATGAGGTAAAACAAGACTAAAACTGAAGCAAATCCTGACAGCAGGGACAAGGAAAGAGAAAAGGGGAGGGAGGGAGGAAGAGAAGTGGGAAGGCAGGGGGAGAGAGAGGGAGAAGAGAGGGAGGGGAGAAGGGAGGAAGAAAGGAAGGGAGAGAATAAGTGTAGAGCTCTTAGGGCATTGCTGAGCATATATGCCTGGAACCCTGTCCTCTGGGCTCCTGACAATGTGAGGAGATACAATTTCTCAGCCTGTAGCTGGTCTGCAGGATGAACTTCCCAGCAGCGCCTGGTCCTAACAAAGCAGAAAGCCTTTCCTTACAGGCATGTTTGAGGACAGCTAGATAGAGTTTGGATGTGAAGCCTTTTCAGGGTACCCTAATTCAGCATTTCTCACCCCATTCTTTTAAGCACTACTAGGGTCCCACTGTCCAGTGAGCAGCCCTCAAACTTCTAGCCCAAGCCTATCACAAGTTGAACCTGTCACAGCCTTTTCTACTTCATCCATTCCTGTGTCTACTCTCCCTCAGGGGAAGGGCCCTTTAGCGCTGGCTTTCCCTATGGACGGCCTTCATAGACAGGTGTGCTGGTCACATGAGCTTTGAGCATCATGAAGCCTGTGCTAATCACTTTTCTCATAGCTTCACACATCAGCCTTGTGAGTTCAGTTCGCAGGAGTCTGCCCCCAAGAGACAGTTCTCAATAGGTGCTGAATTTTTGAGACAGAGGGCTGCTGGGACTGATATGGAGTTATTATGTATTCAAATGTTATTGCTTGCTCCCCAAGTTTCTAATGAGCAAATTCTCGTGTATCCAAAATGATGTGGTAAACAAACCTTCCCTCCCAAACTCTCCCTGATTGGCAAACAAAGTTGCCTACACCTGTAGGCAGGGCAGAAGAGAGGTAGTCAGAGCCAAGGTTGGAGGGCTTTGGGTGGTGAAGAAAGACCATGAGAAGGCGAGAGGAAGGAGGAAAGAGGAGCAGGTCGCCGTTGGTTAACATAAACTAGAAGCACATGGCTAGGATGAGCTTCCTCTGAAGACTGGCATGATGGAGAGAAGCAGCCTAAACGGAAGAGGTGTGCAAGCATTTATGAGGGCTTGGGCTAGGAAACAGACAAGATAGCTTAGACAGTTAATATCTGCCCAGCCCAAGTGCCGTAAGGCTTATCAAAAATCTAATAGGTTTCCATGTCTATTTATATAATAGCTGGCTAAGGAATAAATGCTGCCTAATAATTACATGAATCAATATTAAATACTAATAATCATTCAACAGGGGGCCTGGTCCAGTTCTGGGCCCAAGATGACTGTGCCCAGGTCATGAGCCCCAGAAGAGGCTGCTCTAGGAAGCAGCATGCCGCCTTGACCCCTGCCTCGACCCCTACCTGGCAAACTCTCTGCAGGGGTGGCTATAAAGAGCCAATCTTCCTCTTCCCTTGAAAGTCCAGAGAGGGCAGAGCTCTGGTTCTGAGAAGTGGAAACTCCCCTCTGGGAACTGAGTGTACCGGAAATAGGCCAGCTGGGCCCTGGAGCAGAGCACACTTTTCTTACCCAGGCACACACCGCTTCCACAATCATCTGCAGGGTCCTGGCAGGGTTCCTCCTTGACTTGTCTTCTGGGGCTCAGGGCTTCCTGTGATACAACCAGAGAGGACCTTAAATATCATTGACATTTTAAAAGCAGCCTGGGACCCTGTCTGGACGTAAGAGAGATCAGGACAGCACAGCAACGCCATGTGTGGGTCCGGCATCATAGGCAGGGAGCACCAGCAGGCCCAGAAGGGCGAGGGCTGACACCCTATGCTCTGTACCCCTTTGCTGAGGAGGCCATGGGTGGAAGGGGGCACACAGCAAAAGGACAACAAGAGGAAAAGAAAACAGCAGTTTACCTGGGACTTGGCTGCCACCTCCCAATCTCCAGTGTTCTCCATCTTTGGACCAGTTGGGGCTTGGGGTGTAAGGACAGCTGAAGAAGAGAATATCCCTGTGAAATATAACTATCAGTTCTGTAAAACCACTTCCTTCTAAAACACAGCTTCCCAAAGGTCATGCTGGGATCAAACCAAGGGTGTCCCATGCCCAGCCCACACTTGTCATTTGACTTTCCTTTCGAGGATGGGATTCCTAAGCCATTTTCAGTGATGTGCCAAGTATGAGGTGCCAGTCCCCACCCTGTGAGCACCACGCCAGGCAGCACCTTCTGTGTAACTCCAGCTCAATATCAATGTCCATCAGACATGTATCCTATCTTGCACCTTGAATTCTCTCCCTACCTCCCACCTCCCAAGCCTGACCCGTGGGAGGAGAGCCTTCACTCTCTTATGTCCTCATATCCTTGGCACTCACCATTCTCTTTCAAGGACTGAGGTGGCATCTTGGAAAGGTCAGGACATGTATTCTCCGCCCACAGTTTCCGGGGCTGTCCCTCAGAGCAGGGGGACCCTGGCTGCAGCTGGAACTTCCGGTACTCCTCAGCTGCTTCGAAGGGCTTGGACTCTTCAGCACACAGCTCCAGTCCCTAGACACAAAGTCAGAACTTCCAACCATCGGTTCCACAGGTCCCTTCAGTAGGACAGGAATGGCATCCCGAGTATGATAGTGTTCCACAGGTTAACAGACTCTCAAGACCCAAAGAGAATTTCAAACACATTGACAAAGCGGCCAGACTGACCCTGGTAAGTGAATCAGCATTTACACTACCAAATGAGTACTGTCCCGTTGAGTCCTGAGAGGCCGCTGTTCAAAATGTTCTTGAGCCACAGAAACAAATTACATAAAATTTTGTGCAATTACAAATTATTACAAAGAATGTATAAGCCTGCTGGCCTCTTAAGTAGTTATAATCTACAGAGAAACTACATGACTAGACCTGATGACAATCCTTACGCTCCAGCTATTGCCACACAAAGATTGTAACCCCTTGGGTCAGAACTGTCAACACAGAAAAAAGCGGATTCAAGTGACAATGAAGATACATGAAACAACCATGATCTCATGGTTCTAAGTCCAGTAAGTAAGAAGCTTAGAAGTCGCTGTTCCACCTCAGAAAGAAATAAGCTGAACAAACGGAAAACTCAAAGCTCTTAGATCCAGCAGAGCAGTGAGGCACGTCACATATGCCTGCCTTCAAGCTGGAGAAGGGAGGTGGCCATCAGAGTGGAAACCTCTGCAGGGACCATGCTGGCAGGAAAGCCCGACAGCATGACTGACAACGTGCTGAAGGCGCAGCGCAGACCAGCTGAGAGTCCAGCTCCAGACCCGGTCACCGAGACGGGGGCATGAGAGCTTTCAAGTTTTACTTCCAAGATTTCTACCCTTTGTCAGGGTGAGTAGCACAGGAAAGTCCCCTCAGGCTTCTGTGGGGGACAGGGACAGGACCCACTGTGAAACACACTCCGTGAAAGGTGCCTACCTCGGAAGAAACCATTTTGCCAGAGCATAACCTGGTTTACATAAAGGAGCTGCACAGATGGAAAGTGCCACCTGAAGCCCTTTCTGGAAGCCTGCCCCATGCAAGATAGGATGAAACCTGAGAAATACTAATGGATTTTAGAGTCCAGGGCACAGGCTAATCACAGAGCTACGGACTTGCCCCTAGACATACTCTGCCACTACATTACAAAAGACTTATTTACATAGTCCCTTCTACCCAAGACATCATGTGCCACCTTTTAACCAAAAATTACAAGGCACACTAAAAGGCAAGCAACAATTTGAAGAGAATAAATGTGAAAACCAGTATCAGATGACAGGAAGCTGGGGTTATCAAACCACGAAACTTAAAAATAGTAACCCAAGTAAAGAACTACTCACCTTCAATGCCAATGGTCTGAACACATTAACTAGCTAGTGACACTCATCTGCAATCCCAGCAGCTGGAAAGTTGAGGCAGGAGGATCGCAAGTTTGGGGCCAGGCTGGGTTACACTGTAAGACCCTGTCTCAAAGACAGGTAAATAATAAATAAGAAAACAAACAAATAAAGCAACAAACTAAACAGCCATGATTGTACAAAAATAAGCCCAACTATATGCTGTACACAAGAAATCCACTTTAAATATAGAGATACCGTATAGATAAAAAGTAAAGGAGGAAGGCGAAGATTCCAATTTAACCCTAAGCAGAAGAAAGAGGACTGAGGAGATGCCGCAGTGGTTACAATTTTTGACACACAAGCAAAGACCAGAGTTCAGGTCCCCAGAGCCCATGTAAATGCACAGTAATCATGGTGACCTGTCTGTAATGCCAGCTTCAGAAGGCAGAGACAGGAGATCCCAGGAGCAAGTCAGCTAGCAAGACTAGCCATAGCTGTGATCTCTGGGTCTGACTGAGAGGCTCTGCTCAATGAATGAGGTAAAAGTGATGAAAGATGACTTCTAGTATCAAGTTCAAGCCTCCAAGTGTGCGTTAGCACACACACAGACACACACGTGTAAGCACACCCCCGCATACATGCAAACATACATATATACAAATGCACAGCACACCTATGCACATAAGAGAGAGAAAGAGAGGGGGAGAGAAAGTGGGAGAAACTGTATTAATTTCAGAACAGCAGACTTCAGGGCAAGAGAAGTTATAAGGGATAAATGGCTTTATGAAATGATATGGGTCAATACTCGATAGAGGCATAGTAATCCTCAATCCATATAAGGATTACACAGCCCTTAATCCCCCATGCTTCTAATGACACAGTCCAAAGCTGACAGAACCACAGGAGAAAAGGATGAGTACAGTTGGAGACATTGGCAATGCTCTCTGAACAGACAAAACCAAGGACAGTTGAGCTGGGGAGTGTGACAAGAGGTGTTAGATTCATTAGTGGGGCAAAACAGGAGAGGCAGCACTGAATTCTGTTAAGGTGGAGCTTCTGTCAACAGAACGCAAGATCTGTCCTCCAGCTCCCGAGGCTTGTTCACTGCCAAGGCAGGCCACATTCCAGGCCACAAAACACAGCAAGCCAATTTGAGAGGGCAGAATCATGATATGTGTGCTCTCAGATCACATGGAAGTAAATGAGAAAGACGGCTGGAAAATCCCAACATACTTGGGGTTCGAACAATATGCAAGTAATTATTTGAGTGAAAGAGGAAATTTCAAGAGAAAGCTTTATAGGTGACCTTCATTCACCTTGTATTAGGGTGTGCCCTATATATTTGATTGTCAACTGCTGACCTGGGCACTGAGCTACATGCTAACAGATTCTGTACTGTCATTATTATTGTATCTCCTGTCTCAGTGCTGTGTGAAAATTGTTCTCTATCATCTCTAATTGGTCAATAAAGAAATGAACAGCCTATAGTTGGCAGGAGAGTTGAGGTAGGACTTGAGATCCCAGTGGGACGGGGAGTCCCAGGTGGAGCAGAGAGAGAAGGAGGTCGCTGAACCTTAGGGAGGTGACCATAAAGAGACTGCCATGGGAGAGTCTCCAGGAAGACAAAGTAGGCAGAGAAGCTGGAGAATAAAAATAAAAGTCATGGGGAAAGGAGACCCAGAAAAGATGCCGTGACTTTATTTCTTTTCTCTGTTTTAGAAGTGTTCGGCCTTTGCTCAGCTCTCAGGGTGTCATCTGAAAACCTCTGGTCTGACTTCTCATTTCACAGATGAAATATCAAAAAAAGCCTTGATTTAAGTCAGTGCACCTCTCAGGGCCTCACGCCCTCCACCTTCCAGCTCCGAAGTCCTGAGGTTTCATGGTTTCCTCTCTGGCACCTAAGGCAAACAGTTGGCTTCTTGAAAGAAATCACTCAGGGGTGGAGTAGACCTTTAAAAGGCATGTGCTTAAGCTCTGCTCTCTGACTTAAAATGGCAGCTTTCTCCCGGTCGGTGAGGAAGCTTGCGAGCTTAGCGCCCCCTTGCCCTACTCTCACATCTGCACAGAGCTACACAGTTAACCGTGCCACTCACAACACAGATCTTCTCAAACACAGAATCCTCTCAACCAAATGTGCTCAAGCATGAGGACATGCTGTCTATAACAGTGGAGAACTGAAAGGTTGTGAGGTGAATGTTCTGAAAGGCTGCCCCGGCCTGAAGCTTGCAGCCGAACCTGATGCGCGGCGGGTGCTCACAGAGTGCCAGCGAATGCCTTACCTGAGCCTCATACTCAGAGGTATTTTCATTCCCCGTTTGCAGGGGAGGCATCAGTTCTGCAGTGGACACAGCATGACCATGAAACCCCAGGATCAGGGTCCAGGGTCTGGTTCACTCCCCAGTAAACCATCTGATTCTTAGAGCCCTAATCTCCAAACTGGGGACAGTGATACTATTTCTGTGCATGTGCTGCTGCTATAAGCTTTGAAAGGAATCCAAGTATGTATAATGATGTGTTAAACATAAAACAAAACACAGATTAGGCACGAGCAGTACCAGAAGGCAGTTTTAACGATGGTTAGGCTTACAGCCTCCAGTTAGACTTCTCCAGATACAAATTTTGGCTCTACAGTCCAGCAGCTAGCGATTTTGACCAAATTACCTACCTTTTCTTTGCCTCCATTTTCCTCACTAGTAAAATTAGGCTAAGAGTACTGACCTGCTGTATTAAACTATGGTAGGATTAAATAAGCTAATACAAGCCAAGCAGTTAGAGTACCACCTGCTTCACAGCAGCAGTCAATAAACAGCAGTTACTCAATGATTACTATTATAGCGATTTGGGGACAATTATTAACTCGATCCCAGGCCTTCTACCTTGCTTAACCAGCATCCTGGAGAACGGACCTTCAGCCTCACCTGCTGTCCGGTAGCCCAGGCCTCTCGGTGCCAGTCCTCCACCAGGGCCACCGCCTCTTCCCCGCTCTCAGGGTGCCGTGCCTGCACCCAGGTCTGCACCTCCCTGGGTAAGATGGACAGGAACTGCTCCAGCACTAGCAGCTCCAGGATCTGCTCTTTGAGGCGGATCTCAGGCCTCAGCCAACGACAGCAGAGAGCCCAGAGCTGGCTGAAGGCCTCGTGGGGTCCTGCCGCATCCTGGTACTGGAACTGCCTGAAACAGCGGCGGGAAACCTCGAGGCCAGGGACGGTGCTGGGGGCCTCCTCCTGGGGTTTGGAGTCGGATTCCCACAAGTCCTCCTCCAGTTTCACAATGAAGAAGTCTTGGGGCTCTGATGCTGCTGAGGCCACGGCCATCATCTGGCCTGGGTGCTTCCCTTCTGCTGAGCTGTCCTCATCCAGAGGCTTTCTGCATTGACAACGTGTCCTTCAAGGGACTCCTGGGAGGGACTGCTCCCCAAGACTGTGAAGGCAAAGACAAGGGACACAGGGAGTGAGAGCGTCGCTTTGCTCACTTCTCTCATACCTTCCACAACCTGTGACAGGCACAGAAAGACTCAAGAGATACTCCTTCGCAAAAGGCAGGAAGTGGGTCCGTGACCGGGCACCCAGCTCACTTCACAAAAAGAAAGCACCATGCTACATCCTTTGGGACACATCTAAAAGTTTAATCCAAGAACGCTGGGCCTCTGCGCTTTGGCCCTAGTGTGGCCTTCTTCCCTGCTACACCATGTCAAAAGCTAACCTGTCCTCCAGCTGGGTTCCGAGGGTCACCTCCTCCATAAGACCTGCCTTCTGACACCTGACACTTGGTGTTCCTCTACGGACGGTCATCTTGCAAAATCCCTCTGACTCTCTGGCCATCCCACACATCTGATATTATTCACCATCTTTAAACAGAAGTCTCTCAAAACTCCAGCTAAAGCTGTCTACAGACCTCATGACTCCATCTTTTCCACCTGACTAGCCCCTAGACAGCTCATATTCGATGTGTCGAAACTGAATGCACAATCAGGTACGATACCCACAATCCCAGCCATCAGGAGGCCGAGGCAGGAAGATCCTAAACTCAAGACTAGCCTGAGCTACAACAAAACTCTGTCTCAAAAACCAAAAATAAGTAAATAAATAATAAAACCCCGAGTGTGTCATCTTTTAATGGCAAGCCCCTCCATCTTTTGGAGCTCTCCATTCAGTGCAAGGTATCATTTTCTATCATCCTTTCTCCCAGGTGTCACATCTTGTTCATCATGAGGAACTGGCTACCTGGCTCTTACAGCCTCAGTGCCACAGAATCATCCCAAGTTCTCCCGATGCCGTACCAGGCCCTCTCATCTCCCTCCTGACCCCTAACCCACAGCCAACCCACAAAACACCCGACCACCCGCTCCAGCTGCCTGGCCTGCAGTTCTTCCCCATTGCTCCCTGAACCCTCCACAGAGCCACCGCCAGTCCTTTTTAGGTCTCTCCTCAAACTACACATTTCCCAAGGCCTTCCCGTTCCCTGAAACAGGACCGGCTCAGTCACCAGCCTCCATGGCATCTGACGCTCTCCCCTGCGACCGTGATTGCCCTACTGTGATTACCACTGTGACCACACCACACGGTGCTCCACACACGGGGGAAACACATCAGTGAGTGGTGAACTCTTGACGACGGGCTCACACTAGGCAAAGGACAATCGGTTTCCTGCCCACATCAAAAGGGGTCTTTTCTGCCTGACTTCCACTGTTCCATGCCACTGTCTTCTATAACACACTGTAGAGACATGTGAACGTTGGCACCCAAGGAGGGAACAGCCTCCCTGATGACACCCACACTGGGTTCTCTTGGAAAGCAAGCTCTTCACAGCAAGTCTAATGGCATAAAACACACCCAACTGAAGGAGACCACTGGCTGCCTCTAAGCTGGAATGGCACAGCAGAAGACAGGGGGGAAGAGCAATGGCGTTTTGGATTCTGGGCCATCTGACTGGGCTGTAGGGAAACAGGCAAAGGTAACAGGAAAGTAGAGGCTGGCCATAAAGATGTACATGTACTTGGGAAGATGCTTAGAGAACAACATGTGGCCACTGGGCAACTCCTGGCTCTCCTTGCTGCTGCCAAACCTTCACTTCCTTCAGCAAGAGTTCCTTGGCGTGCCCTCCTCGTGCTCCACCCCCATCCTGAGAACAGGAGTTCTCCAAACAGCTGATACACACCTCCGAGAAAAAATGCCCATCCATGCTTTGTATGTCCCCTACACTGGACAATGGCACCACACTGTGTCACAGTACCCAGCCTCATAGATGATAAACAGTATGGCCATTAAAGAGCTTTGTTGCCTGGTGTTAAATATATAAACGGACATTATATAAGAATGTCCATGATTTACATTAAAGAATTACCATTTCCTAACTTTTTTATGAAACATATTTTCCTAACATGTTATCCCAAACATATATCTGTCACTGTCACACACTCTGTGAATGCCAGGCATTCACAGAGCACCCATTATGTGCCCTGCACTGCACTGGGAGCTACAGAGCCAACAATAGCTAGGACAGACAGTCCCTTCGGCCTTCACGAAAGTTACAGTCTAGAGACAGACAGTAAGTCGGCAAGCAAAGACTCCTGTGCTCTTGCACACAGGGGACAGCCATCAGGCAACGAGCAGCTGCCAGTCACAAAGCCAGAGCCTAGGACATCTTCTGGGAGAGAGATCCTAAAAACCTCCAAGGGTCACTTCAAACAGATGTCAGAAACCCCTGGGGGAATCATGTATCAATCTTCTCCATATGGAGTGCTGACACTGTGGGGGAAGGGAGGCCAACATAGTCAACCAGGAGCTGGGCGAGGGCATTCTCTAGGCCTGAGGCTGCCAGGCGTCCAAGAGGTGCCTTTTATTGGCACTAAGTACAGCACTAAGCCTTCTCCATCCATATTTGCATGGAGCCCTCCAGGAAAGGAGGTGGAGGGCTATTAGTTCGGAGCTGAACGTCACTGACCTGTAACACCCGCAACACACACAGACTAGCAAGAGAAAGAGAACTATTTAACACTCAGTCGGTACCATCCGTGTCTGTTCCAAAGTGGGTTTGTGGTGCTGATCCCAATGTCTCTGCTACTCTCTGCCTGCTTTTAGTTTCTTGACACTGAATACAAGTGGGGTCTTTCCTACAGCATTATCCCAGACCAAAGTCAATTCTTCTGTCTCATGTTCATACTAGAAAACCTGGCTGTGTTACTGAGCTTATGCAAAGACATTGTACTGACCAAAGGACTCTCAAGCTGTGATGCACAGGGAGTCTGAGCTTCTGAAGGGTGGGGCAGAGGGATATCGAGAGGGAGAGGGAGAAGGGGGTGGGAGGGGAGTCCTGTGTTATAAAGCCATCAAGTGGCTGAGTTAGGACCTAGGCCTAGGTCAGTCTTCTCCCATCATCTTAATTAATCTCATCAGATTGCCTCAGACCTGCTAGGATTATGCTATAGGAGACAGAAAAGAACCTCAAGGGAGGAGTGAGCAGACAGACCCCAGACCCACTTCTGTCTCTCAGCTCCTGGATAACTGTGCAGCTCCTGCAGCTATCTGAACCCTTGCCCCAGGCTAACTTGTTATTTAAAAAAGAGGGGGGCAGAATAAGCAGGCAGTGAAACTGTAAAAAGTAGACTGGGTAGGGACTGTGGCCAACCGTGATTCCCTGAGGGGGCCCAGGATTCCCCCAGTTCTTCTGCCTTTCCAAGAGAAACTAGACCTCGGGAGTTTAAATGCTGACAACAACCACAACTCTTGCAGATGCCATAAGGATTCAATACGGCATGATGGCAGACTTCACCCCACATGGGCAGCCACTATGTCTCCTCTTAGCTAAATAAATCATGAAGGTACCTTCCGGTACTCAGAAAGAGGTGGGAGGGGCGCAGACTTGACAGATGAGGGAGAGGTGCTCAGCCAAAATCAGGGCCACCAGAATTCATTGTATGAAATTCTCAGATTTAATTCAAAAACAAACAACAACTTTAAAAAAAAAAAATTAGGGCCACTTAACCATGGGGAAGCTGATCAGGGCCTTGGCTCCTGCAGCACTGAAAGTGAATGGTGGACATAAGCCCTCTTTCCTACCTGCTCCTGCAACAATAGGAAGAGAGAAGATTCTCCCCAGGACCTGGAAAAGACCAGATCAGTTGGGCACCTCCAAACAGGAAAAAACTGGGAGCTACCGATGGACGTCAGTCCTACCTGCTGGCAGTACAAGCTATGGCTTCAAGCAGGTGAGACTCATGTCTAAGGACGTGAGCTGGGGACAGCAGGTAGACCCTGCTCAGCAGACCATCCTCAGTCACCGTTGGGAACTATCTAGAGCAGTCTGTTGAAGAACGCTCAGTTGATTGGTTACACGTAATCTATCAGCAATGGCTGCAAGGAGGGCCTCAGTAAAAGCAAATGGCAGCACTCACCACTATGTGTCGGCCACCCCTGTCCTTAAACTCCCACCAGCCTCAGCTTAAAGGGGACATAAACATCAGGAAAAAAAAAAAAAAAGACTAAAGCTTGTAGCCCTGGAAGCCCACAGCCACCTTCAAGCATGGTCTAACAAAAGCTCCCCCTGATGGTCTCTGATCCACATTCACCAAGCATTTACTCATTTGCTCGACCAACATTAGGTGTTTACTCTTCTGGGAAATGGAGGTGAGCTAGACACAATCTGTCCTGCTAATGCTATCTAGCGGAAAAGGAAAAAAAGTCAGATAATTACATTAATCAAACATGTTATCAGTATGATTTAGAAGCTGGGAAGTTGCAGGTGACAATTTGCTTAAAGGAATTCAACAGGGGTTACCTGTTGAGTTGGTTCCTGAGTGGTCCTTTGCACAGAGAATGGGGGATGAGCACAGCAGAAAGACAGGAGAGTTAATAGTGGAGAACCAAAATGGTCCACCCAGGAAACGGGAAAGTTAGACAGCCGCAGAAAGTGGACTGCAAAGGGAGTTAGGAAGAGCCTATAATATCAGATTTCATTCAACACATGCTGCACGCCAGTGATGGGTTCCAAGCTGGAGAACGGAAGGTACAATCAGACTTGAGGGTTGAACAGATCACAGGTTTGTCGGTGCTGGATAAGTGAAATTGTGGACACTTCTGTAGAGACCCTCAGAATACAGAGGTGATTTTCAGAGAGCTAAAGACACGGCAAGATGTGAAACGCAGGAGGAATTAGCTGGTAAAACAAGTAGGTCGGTGGGTGGGCCAGTAGCCGGTGGATGGATCACGAGATAAGGATACCTTTCACTACCATCAGGAATGAGGAAAGAAGTACAGGTTTGGGTCAAAATATAATAACCAGCCCCATCACAGATGACATGAACTCTGGTGTGGAGAATGAAGCATTATTTTAAGGTCAAACTTCCAGCTCGGCCTCTCCACTTCTTAGCCAGAGCCCTGGAATCCTCTCTCCCCTTGACGGTCGGTGCTCTCCAGACCCTAAAGTGACTTCCCCCACGGCCAAAACGCAACCCTATCACCTTACCTGCCGACCTCTGTAAGACCCGCCTCACTGCCCGCCCCTCCAATTCTCTCCTCATCCAGACCCCTCGGTGACCCTTGCCCATCACCTGACGCTGAATCCTTTGCCCGCCCCTCGAGAGACACACACACACACACACACACACACACACACGCACGCACGCACGCACGCACACACAAACACGCACACACACGCTGCTGCTTCCCCCAGCCCCTCACCTTCCCAGGCCCACCTCAGGGTACCACCATCTCCTAAACCTCCAGCCCAGCGCCTGAGTCTGAGCTGCACCCCATCCGCCACCCAGACTCACCCACCGAGACACCCACTTCACAACAGGGCGGAAGTGCTCCCAGGTTCGTGCAGGGAATGCTGGGACGCGGAGTCCTGACGCCGTCAGCCGGGGAACCGGGTCTCCAAAACCACAACTCCCAAAAAGCATTGCGCGAGCACCGGTGTTCAACTCCCCCTATCGGCCGCCTCTCAGATGACGTCAACCGATGAGTGCGCCATCTTCTCACGCGCTCTGGCACCGGAACAAATCTGGCAGGGTCAACGCCTGGGAGCGTAGCCCGGGTACGGTTTCGACTCTTTCCATTGGTTCTGCGGTGACGGTACTGCCTAGTAGGTGGAGTCTGGAATAGGAGTGGGTGGGGCCTCTGCCGAAGCTCGGATGCTTGTGTAGAGCTGGAGAGAGTAGGGAAAAGTAATAAAAAAAAAGGAGAGAGGCTGACTACAGTGACCATCTGTTGGCAGGAGAGGGTTGGACAATTATAACCACAATTTCCAACTCAGGACTTAGTTGATTGATTTGGAAGAGTTCTGTACCTAATTTCTTCACTTGTAAAATAAGAACGATAGTAGCATCCGTGTCACAGGTTTCTGAGAGGCGTCAGTGAGACAATAAACCTAGACCTGGGAGCTCAGATCCAGAATCCAACAATGGATAGCAGCTATTAGTCATTATTGTGTAAATCCGTTTGTAAGGGCTTCCAACACCTCGTGGGTGTTGGAAATATGTTAATCCTTGTTGCTGAATAATCCTAATATACGGTTGCTCTTGTACCACTGTCCTGGCTAGTTTGATACCAACTTGGCACAAGCTCGAGTCATCAGACATCAGACAGAAGGGATCCTCAGTTGAGAAAATGTTTCCAAAAGATGGGCTGTGGGGAAGCCTGTGAGACATTTTCTTAGTGGTTGATGCGGGGAGAGAGGGGAGGATTCAGCCGATTGTGGGTGGGGCCAACCCTCCGCTGGTGGTCCCGGTGTCTGTAAGAAAGCAGGCTGAGCAAGCCAGTGAACAGCGTCCCTCCATGGCCTCTGCCCCAGCTCCTGCCTCCAAGTCCTGCCCAGTTTGAGTTCCTGTCCAGGCTGCCTTCAATGACGGACTGTGATGTGAAAGTATAAACCAAATAAGGCCCTCCTGTCCAAGTTGCTTTGGTCACGGGTATTTTGTCATAGCAATAGTAACCCTAACTAAGATAACAACTGCAAACACTCTTGGGGCAGTCTAACAGGAAGCTGGAAATGTGGGTTTTGTAGTCGGACATAGGTCCATATCCCAAATCAGATACTCCTATCTTTATGTCTTTGAGAAAAACAAACAAACAAACAAACAAAACCCTCCATCTAGTTTGTCTTTGATTTTGTTTTTCAGCTGTGAAATTCAGGTGACAGAACAGAACCTACATCTCAGGGTGTCAATGCAGGGCGCATGCGTGGACAAGTCACTAGCTGCAAAACCTCGAGCACAGCACGAAAGTCTCTCCTGTACACGTGTGTTTGTGTGGTAGCTGCACTGTGCATGCAGGTGGGCACGCTTGTGGGGCCTGAGGGCTATATGCATGCCGTTCACCGAGCGTTCTCCACCCTGCATCTTAGAGCTAGGGTCTCTCACTGAACCTGGAACCCAAGGATTCAGTGAGGTTAGCTATGAGCTCTGGGAATCCGCCTGTCTTTGCCTCCCCATCCCATTCCCCAGTTCTGGCGTCACACATGGCACTGACGCTCGGCGCTTTTATGGAGATGCTGGGGACCTGAACTGAGACCCTATTGGTCCTGTGGCAGGCACCTTATCAACTGAGCCTCCTCTTCACTGTCCTCATCTGGGGGACATGAATGATAATGGTGAAACCTTCCTTGACAGTCATTGAGAAAAAGTAGGTGAAGTAGGTGACGAGCTTGTCTCCTTCCGGGTCCTCAAAAAGTTGAATGAGTACTGGCTGTAATTTTTATTGAGAGCCACGAAACTTGGGCAAATTGAAAGAAAGGGCTCACCACATCAGCCAGTGTTACACTTAGAGGAATTCTACACCTTAGTTTTAATAACTTGCTTCAGATTCCTTAGCTAGAAACTATATTCTGACTTTTTTTTTTCTTTTTCAAAACAGGGTTTCTTTTTGGGTAGCCCTGCCTGTCCTGGAACTTGCTCAGTATACCAGGCTGCCCTCACAGAGATCTGGCTGCCTCTGCCTCTCGAATTCTGGGATCAAGGGCGGGTGCCACCACTGCCCGGCTTCTGGTATTAACAGGCCACATCCAGTTGCCCCGCAGCTCTTTGGGAGGTTGGTGTTCTTACCCCAATTTACAAAAGGGGTGGAGGCTTAGAGATGTAATGTAGCCTGTTCAGTGTCACGTACACAACGAGTACATAGGCTGGAATTTAAACCCCTAGAAGTTCCCTTGCTCTCTGCCTGACCTTTCATGAAGGAGAGACCGACCACAGGTGAAAGGACGACTTGGAGTAAATCCTGGGGCAGTGAGGAGGCCTGAGGAGGCTGAGTCGAAGACACTGTTGGGGTCTGACGGTGGCGAGACAGCTTTGCAGGGTCCGGCAAGACCCTCACATCAGCCAGGTCTGTCCTGAAGAGCAGAGAGACAGAAAGGAAAAGACACCATTAGGCCACAAGAGGGCACCCCTCACCCGAAATCCAGCCTGGAACTGTACGGCATCTCTCAGCCTTTGTCTAAAACCTGGCATTTTGTTACAGAAGTGGAAATCCCGGCCAGAACCAGCCATGGGGTCTGCCTGGCGTGGCAACACTTTTTCAGTAGCCTATTTTTTCAGCTGTCAGGATTAGGCCCCAAGGGTGAAGATGTCAGTCTTCATCTTTGCTCCAGGACCTCATCTTTGAACTTTCAGGATTCTGGGAGTAAAACACTTCCAGTGCATGTGGCTATTTGCTTATAAAGGATACGCATTTAGCCTGTAGTAATATAAAACATTGTTTTAATTTTTGTTTTTCTTTTAAGATTCTGTTTGTTTGTTTGTTGTTTGTTTAATTGTGTGTATGTGTTGGGGTGGGTATGTGCACATGAATGCCAGTACCCTCCGAGGCCAGAAGAAGGAGTCAGATCCCTGAAGCTGGAATTAGAGGTGATTGTGAGCACCTGCCCCAAAGTGGGTGGAAGATTTCGAGCTTGGGTGCTCTTCCAGAACAGTAGGGATTATTAACACGGAATATGGATTATCAATCCAGTCCTGAAGTAAACTTCTGCCAGTCATGGTGGCTCACACCTTTAATCCCAGCACTCGGGGAGGCAGAGGCAAGCGGATCGTTGTCAGTTTGAGATCAGGCTGGTCTACAACGTGAGTCCAGGACAGCCAGAGCAACACAAAGAAACCCTGTCTCAAAAAACCAAAACCAAAAAAATAATAATAAACTTCTATTGAACACATGTGTAATGAGTTGGTAGTTGTTTTTTCTTTTTCTTTTTTTTTTTTTCAAAGTTGATTTTGGTCCAGGTGTTCTATCACAGCAACAGAAATGAAACTGAATCATTGTCTATGACTCTAGATGCAAGAGGACCCACTGGCCTCTTGAAAAAAATTCAGGTTGAATTGGGCTGGTCCCAAGTTCCATAGCTTAGAAAGGCCTTTCCTCCTTCTCAACATGCCCCATGAATTCCCAACTTTATTTTCCCCTTTGCCCTCTGCCTCTTGCATTTCCACTAAACAAAAAGTTCGATCAGGCCAAGCATTTCATCAAGTTAGCAAGTTTACTGTGGATTTGAAGACCTTGAGAATGTCACATATCCCATGGACACCTTCCATCTCTCAGCTTTTTTCATTCAACCTCCAGGCCTCCCAAAACCTATGTTTCTAGCATCTGCATTTATGCACCTGCAAAAGGCTGACTTTAGCTCCTCTATCCCACATGTCCCTTTACTCACAGTGACTCCTTGCCAGGCTGCCTTGCTTCCCCTACCCCAACCCTAACATTCACATGTGCCACCCTACCCCAGCCCTGGTTGCCCTAGCCTGCTCCCCAGCCAAGCCCAGAAACCATTCCTTCTTTTATCTTCCTCTGGCCATAAGCAGTAGTCTCCCCGTCGAAGCAACCGAGCCAGTCTGTGGAAACCGGGGAGCTGGTGTCGGGAAATGGGTTCCAGGAACGCTAACAGCAACGTTGGTGGGAAAGGGGCAGCCAGGAGGAGAGAGGTGGCCAAACGGAGCTCCACATGGCAGCGGGAGTTACACAGGGCCTGGCCACTCAGCACACAGAGTGTGACCTGGCTGTTCATCGTGCTGTCTACCACGTTATCAACCACATCCTTACCGGGCTCAAAGTCTCGCTCAGGGAGACAGAGGCGCAGGCCCAGGCCAGCTGGAAGGAAGCCCTCCAGCACAGGCAGAAGTTCTTCCATCACCCAGTCCTGGTCTTCCCTGCAGTGAGACACGAATACATCAAAAAGGAACCTCTTTTCCTCATTTCCCTGACCCCTCAGACCCCGGAGCCAGATCCTGAACAAGGCCTGCAGGTAGGGGATCCAAGATCTCCTGGCTTCTTGGAGAAGTGGCAAGGCAATTAGCAGAAACACCAAGGCAGAGCTAGCTAGCCAAAAAGAGGCTCGGCTCCAAGGTCTGGGGGCAGTGGTCCCAGAGAAAAGAGAAAAGGGAGTTCTTACCAGGGCCTGCCGCATCTGCAGGACAGAAGTGATGCCCTGCTATGTATATGTACATCTTAGTGGACTGCTTAACCCAGGGCTCTAGCCATGCATTGGCACACTGGCAGGCCAGGTTTGACTGCAGAATGTACATATACTGGGGCATCTGAGGGCTGTACTCCCTCATACTGTCACACAGCACCAAGCCTTCCTTGATGTACAGCGCTAAGACCTGGAGACCACGCAGGCGCTGGAAGGTCGCAGCGGACAGTGACCTGAGCCCTGTGTGGGACGGCTGCAATGCCTGGAGCTGTGGAAGCTCCCCCACCTGCTCCTCCAGCTGCACTGAACGGGGCTGGACTTGGGACTGAAGGGACTCCAGCTTTAGCTCCCGTAGGCTGGGCAGCCCGGTGATAAGGCAGGGTCTGGAGTTGCTTCCAGCACCCCATATATTCAAGGACTGAAGTTTGGGGAGCTGCCAGAGAAAGACGTTGGAGGTGTCCTGGGAGCAGAAGGCATCCAAGCTCTTCTTGAGGAGGGAGAGCTGTTGAAGAGCAGGAAAGACGTCAGAGACATTCTGGATGTCCAGCTTCAGTCCCCTGCCTCTTATAGTCAATGTCTCCAAGAAAGGAAAGACATTCGGGGACAGCCTCCAGTGTGTCGTGCCTGAGGCTGCTTGAAGCTCTAAGGTGGTCAGATACATGGGCAGGGACAATACCGCTAGGGCAGAGAGATTGGGGAGCTTCAGTCTCAAGGTGCGCAGACTCTTTGCTCCCCAGAAGCCAGGGCTTGGGTTCACGGATATCTGGGTGTCTAGAAGGCTAAGGGTGGTCAGTGCAGGCAGGGCAGCCAACCAGTTCCCACCCAGGAAGGGGATTCGTATCCAAGCTCAGGGTCTCTAGTTGCTGTAGATCCTGGAATAGCTGCCCATCCAGAGAAAGCAGCTGGTTGTCCTGAAGCAGCAGCTCTCGCAAGTGTGGCAGACAGGAGAAGGTGGCCGGAGGCAGGATGCACAGCCCGTTGCCTGCCAGATTCAGAGTCACCAGTCCAGACACGTCTCCTGTCTCATTCATGCACAGCGTGGTGCTCTGCAGTTGGTTTCTGGCCAGGTTCAGCCTCTGGAGCCTTGGCATGGCAGCCAGGAACCCTGGTGGCAGCTTAGTCGGGCCAGTGGCTTGAAGACCCAAGGTCTTGAGGCTGTGGCAGGAAGCCAGGGCCTCCTGGGATATGGGCCCTATCTTGGTGTTTCCCACACTCAGGCCCTGCAGCTCGAAGTGGGCCACAGCTTCGGCAGGCAGTTCAGCCGTGGCGGTCCACGCAAACAAGACATCGCGTTTCTGAAGTCCCAGGGCCCTCACTGCCACTGCCTCCAGTTGCATCCGTTCCAGGTTCAGGGCCTCTACTTGGAGACCCTGAAGAGACCCAGGACTAGCCATCTTCAGCCCCCAGTTGGATGACAGATCCAACATGTGCAAGGTCCATGGAGCCCTGGAGGGGGAGCTTTGCACCAGGTCCCGGAATGTGCCAGCCAGCTCGCCCACATCCTGGAGGCAACTGAACTTGACAGACAGCCACTGCAGACTGGGAGGCAGTTGGATACCTGCCTTCCTGTCCAGGCAGTAGCCTACGATATGGAGTCTCTAGAGGGAAATCAGGTCACAAAAGGCATCGGGAGGTAGAACAAGAGATCTCTTCTTAAATGGTTGCTCCCAAAAGGAGAGTCTCTGCAACTCTCCCAGGCCCTGGAGAGCTCCTGGCAGGAGCCGGGTAAGATGCAGATTCAGCGCCAGGACCTTGAGTCCAGGGAAAGCAGAGAAAGCATCAGGAAGCAGTGTAGACACAGAACCACTGAGGCAGAGCCCCTCCACAGTCCGAGGCACAGCTTCCAAGGTCTTCGTTAAGTTGGTCACAAGATTGCATGCAGCAAGGAGGGACAGCTTGGAGTCTGAGCAGAATGAGAAATAGCGGGAGACCAGGGGCAGTCGAGTGCCTTCAGTCAGTAGGCATTCGGAAGTGGTCCACCCTGTTACCAGAGGCAGGGAAAGGAGCAGCCCCGGCAGCAGCGAGTATGTGCCCATGTCCGAACAGTGAGGACCTCAGATGCCCAACCCTATATGTATACACAATACTCACAGCAGTGGGTACTCCTCAGCCTCAGAGCACCCACAAAGGTCTCCAAGCGTAGTCTAAGGGCCACAGAGCCTTCCACTGTGGAAGTTGGAAAGCTCCCACACTTGGAGACACTTAGCACTGGGGCTCCAAGGGTGGAAAAGGGGAAGTAGGGGGGTGATGAAGTGTGACGTGGGTCTCACTTCTCTATTAGGAGAAAGCAATGGAGTTTCTTTGCTTGTTTTCTTTTCTACATTTGGTCTGATGTAGCCCAGGCTGTCCGTGAACTCAATTTGTAGAGACTCATCCTCTTCCTTCCACCTCTCTGATTCTGGGATCACCAGTGTGCAACACTATAAATCATTTATGCAGCCTTAGATCCCTGAGGTCCCTGCATGCCAGGCAAGCACTCTACCAACTGAGCCTCATCCCCAACTCCCAAAGTAGAGGCCAGTTTTCATATTGTTGACCTCAGCAAGGCGTCTACCCCCTTCGGAGCCTCTGTCCAACAAGTGGACTAACTCCACTCCATAGGATTACTGCAAATCCGAATTCAGATCGGCATGAGCTTTCCTCCTCATCACTTTCATACGACTTCCTTTCATTACTGATGCCCTAGAGTTCTTGGATAAACACAATAGGGGATGTTTCATAAGCAAAATAATAATACATCAACAGGATGCTGTCGTGGACCTCTTGTAGGCTCCTCATGGAAAATCCCAAAGGCATCAGTTTGACCTGAGAGGGTTGGGGTAGGGAGGGCTCCATCCCTGCTCTCTGGGACTGAGGCAAGAAAGGAAAGCCCCAGCCTTGACCTTGACACACACTGCTGGGACAGGGCTTGGACCCAAGTGGAGATAGAAAGGGAAATAAAGGAGCTCTGTGGTCACCTCAAACCATGAAGGAAAGCATTCGGCACAAGCCAACATCTGTTCATGATTTGAAAAGCTAACAAACTCAGAGAGAAGAAAACCCTCTTGCCTTCGAATAGTTTCGCTCTCCAAGATCTGCATGGATCAAAGAGGGAACCATACTAAAAACCAGAATGCATTTCAATTGAATAATGAGGGAAACACAACAGAGTGAAACAGGGAAACAGCCACCCTCAGATGTCTGTGTTTGGAGATCAGCACCAGGTCTACAGCCATGCCGCCCAAACATGCCCAGTCTCATTCGGAAACTGGGATCGAAAGCGAGGCAACATCCTTAAAAAGTTGAGGAAGGAACAATTAGCAAAAAGAAGACTCGCACTTCCCCCATTGTGCAGCAACCCTCACCGTGAGCACCCGTTACACTGTGCCAAAGACATCAAACAGCTTCTTCCAGACATGAGGATGTTGTCTCTAGCTTGTCTGTGTTGTTGCAGAAGAATACCACAGGCCGGGTATGAACAGGAATTTGGAACCAGTGGGAGAGGGTGTCAGTAGAGTACAATGATTATATGTGTGTGTGCGCATATATAATGAAACTCATTATTCTGTATGTTAGCAAAACAGTGAAACACCACTCTTCAAGATCGAGATGATAACTAATTTTGGTTGTCAACCTGAAAAGCCTGGGAAGGGGAAACCTCAGCTCTTCAGCTCTTTGCTTCCTGAAGATTGGCCTGTGTGCATGTCTGTGAGTCATTTTCTGGATTGCTAATTGATATAGGAGGGCCAAGCTCAGTATCGTTAGTACCGTCTCTAGGCAGATGGTCCTGGGTTGTATAAAAGAAAGTAGGCGGATATAAGCCAGGGAGCAAGCCAGAAAGCAGCATTCCTCCATGGTCCCTGCCTCTGTCCCTGTTTGAGTTCCTGTCCTGACTTCCCTCAGTGATGGATTGTGGCCGGAAAGCATAAAATGGAATAAACACTTTTCTCACCAAGTTGCATTGGGTCAGGGTGTTTACTACAGCAACAGAGAGGCAAACAAGAACAAGTAGAGTGTCAAAAAAGGTATCCAGGAATTAGCTAGCATGGTTACTTAAAATGTTTCTGTATACAAAAAGCAATTTATTTCATACAGCCCAGAGGCTGGGAAGCCCCACAAAAGACATCGGCAGGTTTGGATGTCTACTTTCCAAATGGAACCCTCGTCTGCGTTCCACCCCAAAGCAGGCACGTGACAGCAGAAAGAAGGGCAAGATAGCTGAGCAGTGTGTAAACCTTCTTTTTTTTAAATATTTTATTTCTTTATTATGTATACAATGTTCTGTCTGCATGTACACCTGCATGTCAGAAGAAGGCACCAGATCTTATTATGGATGGCTGTAAGCCACCATGTGGTTGCTGGGAATTGAACTCAGGACCTCTGGAAGAGCAGCCAGTGCTCTTAATCTCTGAGCCATCTCTCCAGCCCCCGTAAACCTTCTTTTATAGGAGCCTTCACAGTCTAACCACCGTTTAAGACCCTGCATTGGCAGCATCTGAATTCATGTAGGAATCACGGTGACGGTGGCTACAAAGGATGGTAATCCCAGGAGAAGGGGAACGAGGGAGGCAAATACTGCAGCTGCCAAGACTTTGGCAACCACCTGTTGGCAAATACTGAACTCCAGCACAGGTTGCTAGAGAGAAGCCAGACCGACCACACCCGACTTACTGAATAAATAAATAGATAAATAAATAAATGGATAAATAAATAAATAAATAACCACCAGTCAGGACAAATGCTGCTTGTGTGGCGGAAAGCACAGGGTGGCGCTAGCCAGGGAAAGGGTGAGTTCTAGAAAGACGCATGGGGTCTCTTTGGGGCTGAACAGTTTTTAGACTGTAACTCGAAGGTGGAGACAAAGGATTAACTGTCGGAGAGCTTCGAGAACAGTAACCTCCAGACTTCTTGCAAGGCTGGGAGATGCTTACGTGTGGCAGCTTAAAGTGAGGACACGTTCAGAGCCCAGAGCATTCTGCTGAGAAGGAATGGCAAGTGGCAGCTTGGCAATGGCGTTTGTGATGGCTATTCTTGGTTGTCAACTTGACTGTGTCTGGAAGCTGGGCACGGCGGAGCGCGCCTTTAATCCCAGCACTCAAGGGGGCAGAGGCAGGTGGACCTCTGTGAGTTCGAGGCCAGCCTGGTCTAAAAAGTAAGTCCAAGACAGCCAAGGCTACACAGAAAAACCCTGTCTCAATAATAATAATAATAATAATAATGTAGGGCACACCAGCGATTTTGCTTAATTTGAAGTAAAAGACACATCCTTTAACCTGGATGTTGAAACAGGAAGAAACACCTTTAACGTGGGCCACACCAGCAGGAAGCCTGTATAAGGACGTGAAGGAACAAAGCGTTTGCTCGGTGCCCGCTTGCTTTCGCCTCACTAGCCATTCAGCCCCACGGACTGAGAAAACTCTGGATTCTTGGACTTTCCATTCAAAGCTTGTCATTGTTGCATTAGCCGGATGATAGCCTGTAAGCCATTCTAATAAATCCCCTTCATTCAAGGAGTTCTGAGCCTGGCTTTGGCTTCTGAAAACCCCATAGCCAACCCCCAGTGACACACTTCCTCCAGCCAGGCCACACCTCCTAACAGCTCCGATGCCTCGTGGGCCAGCATTCGAATCTATGAGCTGATGGGGCCATTCCTATCCGAATTGCCACAGGGTTAAAGACCCAGAGCACAGCCTAAAGAGAAAGTATTAGAATTTCCATGGTGACCCCCCAAACTGCTGCCTGCCCAAACCTCAATAGACTCCAAAGGAAAACAGCAAAATTCAGCTTGTCAATAATGTATCCTTTACAGTGACCAGAGCTTAATAAAAACTATAAGTGAAAAGGTAACAAAACAAGACTTATAACAAGGGGGAAGGGGGAATGGATCAATGTAAACACACCTGGGAATGACAGAGGTGATAGTTAACAAAATGGCAGACTAGCTCATATAAATATGTTCAGTATGCTTGAAGATTTAAAAGAAAATATGAACATAATGGAAAAATGTTTTAAGTGAAATGAAACTTCTGCGACTGTTATCACGACCCCCACCTGCCACCCTCCCACCCACACACTGAAACCAGAAAGCCCAGCTCAGCACTGTTTCTACTGTGGCAGCAGCTCTCGGAAGTGAAAGTGTGTGTTTCTCAATGATTTCACATTGACTTCCAGGCAGTCAGCAATCATGGGACAAAGATCCAGCTCTGTGCTGTCACCCGCAGAAGCCTGAGGGGTTCCCTTAACCTTTTGGGGACTCAGGCTGAACTATGATTTGTGGCTTCGACACAGAGTTTCAGGCCTGGCCAATCTGAAGCACATTAGAGGTTTTATAGAAGACATTTTAATATAAGCTTCAGCATGAGGGGTAAGGAGAAAAGGGGTACCCAGAAAGAAAGACATACCCAAGTGTGCATTGCTTCCCAAGGGACAGTGTGAGTAAGGGCTCCTCAAGAGAGAATTATAGAGGGTTAGACATACCCAAGAACAGGTAGAGATCCTCAAAGAAGGGTTGCAATTAATTGTCTTAGCGTTAGCCATATCTACGGGGTTTGTGTGTGTGTGTGTGGCTGTCAAAGTTATATTTCTACAGGTTACTAAGGTACCTCATCCTTTCTCTCCCCCTTCTGTCCCTTTTGATAACAGAGACAGAGGCGAGTGAAGTAGCTCTATGATGTCTTGGAGGGCAGATAAGGTAAAACCAGGAGTCACTAAGTTTATACACAGAGTTTAGTCCATGAGTTTCTAAACTAAACTCATTTAGTAAATGAGTTTCTGGTGAGATTCCTAGGAGTTTCCAGCAGGGAAGGGAGGAAGGCATAGGCAGTGGGAAATTTGCTTCTCTCCTTGCTCTCCTGCTGGCAAGAAGCTTCCGGTGGATTCTATCTTGAATGGCTTCTCTTCTTTCTTAAGTCCCCAAATTTCCCGTTTTTCTATCCTGCCTCAGGTCTATTGTGGGAATACTGGAGAGGGTGGAGGGAGACACGGAGACACGTCAGTGTAGAAACATGCTCAGTACTCCAACTTCTCTTCCATTTTAGCCCAAGGGTTTATGGCATCGTATAGCTTTCTTCCATGCATCACTATTTTAACCAAAGCTCAGTCAACAAACTGAGCAAACAGAACCTTTGGCTACTCAAAATCACCTATCAAAATAAGGATCTTGATCTTCACATTAATAAATTCAGTCCAATCCAAAAGTCACGTGAACACATCCTTGGACTAGATTTTTAAAATATATCATCATATTTTTGATCCCTTTTGCCTCTCTTCCTGACCTGACCTCTTCCTGACTTGACCTTGCAGTGACTCTTTTCTGAGTACTGAATGATATATCTCTAATTCTCCATCTCCGGTCCCCTAAAATGCTTTCTCCTCTCCTTTTCTCCCTCTCCTTCTCTTCTCTCCCCTCCTCCCTCCCCTCCTCTCCTCCATCTTCCTTTCCCTCTCCTTCCCTCCCTCTCCCTTTCTATTCTCTCTTCCTTCCTCCTCCTCCCCTTCTTCTCAGATCTGTCTTCCTCCTCCTCTTCCTCAAATCCCTTCCTCTTCTCCACATTTCAAGCAGACTGGTGCCTGTAGGTTGTATGTTCTAGCTTTCATGTAAGAGGCTGAAGGAGAAGGGAGGCCACTGACGTGTGTCTTCTGAAGGGCTCCAGCCAGCCCAAGCGTGGCAAACACGGCTCTGACGGGCCTTGCCCTTCTCCCCATTTCCTCTGCCCTGCTAAATACCACTAGACTACATTCCTAAAGGTACCCACCAAGGTCACTCCCTTACTTGGCTGCTTCCTTCTCCTGAGGCTGACTATCAAGGTCCAGCTATCAAAGTACTGAAGTCCAGCAAGCAAAAGCCCCCTTTGACTCACCTAATTATCATGGCCAATTAAAATTAAACACCTCATCCTAACATGGGGCTTCCCCCTTTACCTTTCTAAATGGCCATTTGCTTATGTGTCACTTATCTCCTCTCAAGCCAGTCAGTCCTGTCTCCTTCCCAGGACAAATACCCCTCCTCTTCTCAATTGCCCCCTTTCCCCCTCTCCTTTGTTCCCTTCCCTTTCTCTCTCTTCCTCTATCTCCTGTCTCGGTCTCTTATTCCTGCCCTCTGTCTGTTTGAGGCAAATAAGTCTCCTTTGTGCTGAGAACTTGATCTTGGGGTGTCTTGAGCCAACTTCGAGGTTCCCTGCATCTCCCCCTCCTTCTCTGCTTTGGTGGAATTTCTAGCTCCATCTGAAACTCTCCATGGCTCTAAATCCCACAGGGCAGATCTGTCTTAGTACCAGCTCCCCCCGGCTCTGACCTCCGAACTGCAGAACTGCAGAACTGCAGTCATTTCCCTTGGGCCCTGCCTCTGCACACAACAGCTGAGTCTTTACTCACAGCCACTGAAGGTGGACACTTGAACTCAGGAGTTCGAATATGAGCTTGCACAGTGCAGTTAAAAGCATCCTCCTGCTCCTCAGGTCTCCATGGCATTCACATTGCTATCTAGTAATGTCCCCTGGGCCTTCCGAGTGACTAAAAGCTCTAATAATAAGATGTTTTCACAAACGTATTGTTAATCCACTATAGCACAGAGCTGAGAGCTGGGTTTTCACTGTCTTCTATCCCAGCAGGCCTTGAGAACCAATTCTCAGACTCACCCTCATTTCCTGGACCTGTTGTCAACAGCTATTCCTTCTACAATCTCATCTCTGCATTCGTTGCTCTGGATCTGGCTGTGGGCTGCGGACTCTGACTCTAGGTAATTAAAGCAGAAAAAAAAAACTTTACAAAATGGATTCTGGTTAACTTGTGGGTTTCTCTGGGGACATGGGGAACCAACTTAGAGTCTGCACAGCCAGAATCAGTCCCATAAGGATACCACTTCTGCTGCTGCTGTGGTTAGCGGCTTGCTCAGTCTCCCAGACATTATGCACTGGGGCTGCTGCCAGAATAGAAGCCAGAGAGGGTTGCCTTTTGCCCTCAAACCATTTACCAAAGACAAGAGTCTGCTGTCAAGAGTCTTGCCTTATAATTCAGAGTACACCAAATAATAATCCTCGGTGCTTGCTACAGGTCAAGAAGGATGGAGAAGGCTGTCACTTTCCTCTCTTCTAGAAATGATCAGACCATATCTCTCTAGAGGTTGGGGGAGTCCTCCCCACTTAAAAGAAACAGAAAAAAGACTTGAGATATTGGAGCCCCAAAGGGATGGTTGATATCCACTAGCCTATGTGAAATATATTGAATTCAGGGTCTTTGCCTGGAGCATGTGGTTTGGGACAATGTTCTTCGATGTAAAGGAACCTCCTTAGGTATGGCCCTCCTGGCTTGCTTTCTCCTTCCCTTTTTAGGGAGGAAGTAGGACTTACGTTAACGATGAATTTGGGGAAACGGCAGAAGTGTCCCCTCTGCCTTCCTCTTTTCTTTCCTTTTGGGAGTATACACCTTAATCTGCTCCTCTGCGTTCTGGTTTTGTTGAGAATGGACTACAAATGGAAAAATCAGCATATCCCCTTCACTTTCTTCAGATGGACGGATAAAACTAATTCTGGGCTTCACTTTCAGGAAGCCCATACGTCTGTGGCTCAAGTCATGGAGTCCAGTGCCAGCATTCAACAAGCTGGGGATGGGAAAGGAGCCACCACAACCCTTAACTCTATTACCATCACATAGCTAAATGTACCACAGCATTTGCCCTTGTGCAGTTTGGAGCCTACTGGGAGAGAGGTGTAAAAGAGTATTTATAATATAGGTCCATGTTTGACTGCTCCTCTTTACAATATAAATGCAGAACATTTAAAGAATTCAAAAGTTGCTATTCTTGCAGGGGACCTGTGTTTAGTTCCCAGCACCTACTCTGTGTAAGAACCAGAGTTACATTTTAAGTTTTTAATTACTGTGCCTAACAGATCCATAAAATGGGCAGGAGAGATGGCTCAAAGGTTAAGAGCACTGGCTGCTCTTCCAAGGGTCCTGAGTTCAATTCTCAGCAACCACATGGTGGCTCACAACCATCTATAGTGAGATCTGTTGCCCTCTTCTGGCATGCATGGCTCATGTCCAGGCAGAATACTGCATAAATAATAAGTAAATCTTTTTTTTAATCCCCATAATTAGTCTGGAGAGATGGCTCAGAGGTGAATGAGATCTGTTGCCCTCTTCTCTGCATACATGCAAGCAGAATACTGTATAAATAATAAATAAATAAAATTCTTTTTTTAAAAATCCTCATAATTTAAAAAGAGAGGAGAGATTCATAAAAACGAAAATTCCTCTAAGCTGTAGGGGCAATCATTTATGTATGATAAGAAGCCACATGTTTTTCACTGCCCTAAACAAGTTGTGATTGATTCAGCTGCACCGGACATTCTAAATCACAGGTAGGCAGGAGGTACACAGGCAGAAAGGTCGTCAGGATACCTGTTTGCCCCTGATTGGATCTGGTGGCTCATACATGGCCTTATGCTTTTGCCTTTATACACCTTGGCAAAATGTGACTCATGGCCGTTTTCTGGGAACCCCAGAATGGACCTGGCCAGAGTCTATCATCCCAGACAGTATTTAACTTGCTTCAGATTTGGATCAAAAACTGTGGGAGTGGTCTTATTCTTGACCGTGGGGTTAACATCGCTAGTTCCAGGAGATCCGACACCCCCTTCTGACCTCTGAGGGCATCAGGTACATATGTGGTGCCTGTGCATAAAAGAAAGGAAGGAAGGAAGGAAGGAAGGAAGGAAGGAAGGAAGGAAGGAAGGAAGGAGGGAGGGAGGGAGGGAGGGAAGAAAGAAAGGAAAGAAAGAAAGAAAGAAAGAAAGAAAGAAAGAAAGAAAGAAAGAAAGAAAGAAAGAAAGAAAGAATTGAGGTCAGACTCTAGTCTGAGAGTAGGTTGGATGGGATGGTGTGTTGGTGACAAAAGCCGTCTTTGCTTGATGGAAGATGAATTTGCAGGGAGGAATGTGGAGGGGAAGACAGCGTTTGATGTGAAATTCTTTGGAATTCCTGCTCATGCCTCTTTCTCCTCCCCAGAGATCTCCTCAAAGATCTCACAGACTTATAAGCTGTCTGTGTGCCAGACAGCAAGTGTTTTATATTCCAGAATCCCCTGTTTTAACCAGCCAGAGGTTTTTTTTTTCATTATTATTCATAAACTTAACTAGCATCTGTTGAGAATACATTATGTGTAATCCCTCCATTTCCATCCCCCACCTCCCAGCAGTGTTGGGGATGAAAATGAGGACCCTGTGCCAGGCAAGTGCTGTACCACCACACATGTCCCAAGCCTGTTATTCCTCAGGACCCAGTTTCTGTGAGCACATGCTCCTATCCTCCCCAGCCTCCAGATGAAGACCTTCTGCCCAAGGAACTCCAGTGACCTCCACAGACCCCAAGATGGTTTCTTTCTCTACAGAAAGCCAGAGAGCCTTGGTTATCACTTCCTCCTTTGGGCTTCCAGGGGATGGCTGGGGTTGGACCATGGGATCTCTTCTTGTTTTCAACTGTGTGTCCCCATATCTTCACTAGCAAATTAATTCACCTTTATTTTATGAGCAATGCATTGGTGTTTTACCTGATTGTATGTCTTTGTGAGAGTGTCGGATCTTGGAGTTACAGACAGTTTTGACCTGCCATATGGAGTCTGGGATTTGAACCCTGGTCTTCTAGAAGGGCAGTCAGTGCCCTTAACCTCTGAACCATCTCTCCAGCCCCTAACCATCCAAGAGAAAGGGAGTGTTCTTGCTTTATAATAGTTCAGACATCATCGAGATAAATAGGAGTCCAAAGCCAAACTAGCTCAATTGGGAGAACGCTAGGCTGAAGATCAAGGAGTCGTAGATCTGCAAACTGCTCTGGAAGGGTCCATCCATCCCTCCATCCTGCCCTGTGTTCCCACCCTCCATAAACAAGACTCCAGAGCAGAGATTTGGGCAGACCAGCAGGAGGCAGTAACATCTGCCTTGCGAGGAAGTGAAAGAGCCCCAGCCAAGCATTTCTGATTAAGTTTTTTGGTTTTTTTGACACCTGGAAACAGAAATAAATTGTGATTGCCCTAGCGGTATTAGCTGTGGGGAAAGTGGAACTATTTCATGGAAGTTTAAATCAGCTGGGGATTGAGGTAGGGGAGCCTCGGGGAGATGGAAGCCAGAAGTAGGCCCATTGGCTCCTGTGTAGTTACAGCTGTGTAACTGACCAGGTAGGAGGAAGGTATTATAGAGGCACTTACCCTTTAGCTCTAAACTGTTGGCACAAGGGACCCTAAGGAACTGACATTTTCCCTGGGATCTCAAGCCGGGACACTGGAAGACTGAAGTTCATCTCTCATCAGGAGATTTCACATAGTTCTGGGAAATTGTCACACTGTCCTTGGAATGTAGACTAAAGCTGAAGTAATGCCGGGTCCAGCAATGGGTAGGGCCACACTCTGACTAGGCCTGCTTACTTATGCAAACCTCTTGCCTTCTCTGTAAACCCAAGCCTCATGTCAGGACCTTGAAGTTGGACTTACAGGAGTCACTGAGCATCTTCACTTGTTCCTTTTCTCAATGTAGCCGAATTTCAGGTTGGAGAGACAACTCCAAAGTTAAGAAAGCATACAGAGGACCTGAGTTTAGTTCCTAGCACCCAAATCAGGAACCTCACAACTGCCTATAACTCCAGCTTCAGGGTTTCTGATGCCCTCTTCTGGCCTCTGTGGGAACATGCACTCATGTGCACAAACCCACACATAGACACGCAGAGAGAATTAAAAATAAAATACAATGTGGTACACTAAATACATACCATGCTTTTACTTTTCACTAGTACTTTATTTAATTGACCTATTAAGGTCAAGTAGGCCAGACTTTGACTCTAATCACTCCAGTAACTATAATAGAATCATCTGTTCTTCCCCACCCCCCACCCCTTACCCCACGCCTCACATTTCAGCTTCAACTTTTTGTTCTCCAGACCAGCTACCTCTGCTTCTATGCCTCACTGTGCTTGCCTATGGTCACCACTCCCCAGGGAACAGCAGGCTGAACCCACACCCAAGGTTGGATTTGGAGGCTGTGAAAGCCCTGCCCCATCCCATTCTGATCCCACTTACAGTCCATTCACCTATCACTACCTAGCACACATGCTTGAGGTCCTTCCTCTTCTAGGACTAAGTCTTGATGCCCTTCCCCCCAGCCCATGCCACCTCAGGGGCCCACTGTAGGTGTTCAGACAAAAAGAGAGAACTACATCCGTCCTCCTTTCTTAGAACCTTCTGGAAAAATTCCTTTTTACCTGGTTCTCTATCTATATGGTGGCCTTGCTGGAATGTTCTTTCGGGGGGCCGTGAGGTTCTATATAGTTTTAGAGAAAGAACCAAACACCATTTTTTCATCATCCCAAAGGCCAGCAAACAGTTCTCAAGAGTCACTTGGTCCTGGTTCCCCAGAGCCCCCTTTCCTCTGATCTTGCAGATCTCATTATATAGCTTGTCTCTTTTTGGGCAGTCTACAAACCTGTAGGCATTTTCTGCATGCCATCACTCAGGTCACACATATTCTGAGCAACACAGTCAACACAGAGGCAAATGGGGAAGAAGGAATCCTCAAAAAGCTTGTGATAGGTGGGACAAATGTAGGAGTGGAAGAAGAGCAGTGACCCAGAGTCCCCTTGGTCGTCCTGTCAGGTGATCACACTTTCCTGCATTAGCAGCAGCCCTTCAAGCCCTCAACCTCCAAGACCCCAAGAAACCAGGCCTCTTCAAGGTTGCCTTTCACAGGGACTTCTGAGATTCTTACAGGCCCATCAGTTCTCTGATATTGCTTCCTCACTCCCATATTCTCAACTGGACCCTGGTTTGAAGTAGGTCTACCCTCAACACCCCCTTTCCTCAGATGGCTTCTTGTCTGTTCCCAACATGAGCAAATTCCCAGCAAACCCCAAAGTGCCAGTTGGTTTTGTAAACTTGACACAAATGTAGACCTATCTGGGAAGATGAAATCCTAACTGATAAAAATGCCTCCATAATATTAGCCTTTAAGAAAGTCTGTGAGGAAGCTGGAGAGATGGCTCAGCGGTTAAGAGCACTGACTGCTCTTCCAGAGGTCCTGAGTTCAATTCCCAGCAACCACATGGTCGCTCACAACCACCTGTAATGGGATCTGATGCCATCTTCTGGTGTGTGTGAAGATGGAGCACTCATATATTAAATAAATAAGAAACAAACAAGTAAATAAATAAATAGCTAGATAAATAAATGAAAGAAAGTCTTTGAGGCATTTTTTAAAATTAATAATTGATGTGAATGGTGCCATCTCCAGGCAGATGGTCCTGAGTTGTACAAGAAAGCAGGCTGAGCAAGGCCACAAGGAACAAGCCAGTAAGCAGCACTCCTCCAAGGCCTCTGCTTCAGTTCCTGCTTCCAGGCTCCTGCCTTGAGCTCCCGCTGACTTTTCTTCATGATGGGCTGTGAGTTGTAAGATGGAATAAATGTTTTCCTCCCAGAGTTGGTTTTGGTTGATGATTCATTACAGCAATAGAAAAGAAACTAACACACACACACACACAAACACACACACAAACACACACACACACACACACACACACACACATTCTCTTTCCCTTCCTTTTCTCACGAGGCCACCTTGTACAGTCTCCAGGCTCTTAAGCATCTGATTTGCCAATGTCTTCCTGCCTCCTGTTGGGCACTAGGCTCTTACGCATCTACCTATTTGCCATCTTCGTTTTAGGGGTGGCGCATTAAGCAAGTAATTTGGAATAATTAGCTAAAAATAAGGTTCTCGTTTCCAGCTTGCCCCGTTGTACTCCCTCTAAGTGTCTCCAACTTTTTTGTTTATGGTGATGATGGGGATCAGACCTACAGCCTTGCACATGTTACCACAGAGCTAGACCAGAGCTCTGTGTGTCTCCATCTAAGGACATTTGAGTGCACAGCACAACTCTGTCTACCACGTTCTTTAATCCACAACCTGAAAGCCAGTTCTGATTGCTCTTTTCATTCATCCCCAGAAGGCAGCCCTGATAAGGCCACACAGAATCCCTTCCAAAACACGCTCTCTTCTCCACATCTCCATCACCATATGTCTAGATGCTGTGGCCATAACCTTCTGCAGGGACCACAGCTGTGTTCTCCTGATCTGATCCTCTCTGATCTCCTTCCTGCCTCCTACAATCCATTTTCCATGCAGAATGGAGAGTAATCTTTTAAAAACACACAGGGCACCACTCTGTTCTGCTTACAGCCTTCTACAACTCCCCACCATATTGAGAATAAAAGCTTATCACTTGCTGTGACATGAGCTAGCGCTGCCTACCTCCTCCTGCACGTCCTCCTCTCCCTCTCAGGCTACCCTTGACCTTCTCTGTGTTCTTTTCTGGAGAGCTCTGCCCATCGCTCTATGGGGGCGGGGGCAGGATTAAGCACTGGGGGGTGATGAGCCTTCAGGGACACTGGTTGTTCTGTAGATGTGTCTTTTTGTGCACACAAGCCTGTGTGCCTATCTATTGTTCCTGACTAAGACTTAATGCTGTCAAATTCATGGCTTTGTATGTGGGCCTCTGCTTTAGAGATGTTTTGCTGGAGACAAAACAATTCTCCAGAGTCGTGGGAAAGGTTCTGTCCTTCCATCCTATAGTCTTAGCAGATAACAGGACTTCAAACCTAAAACCAAACCAAACCAAACCACTCTGAAGTCTTGCCAACAGCAAAAAGATGGTAACTCGGTCTCCATAATAATGTGGAAACAAAATGGAAGTGAACACCAAGTCATCATGTGAAATGAAAGAGGTGCGTGCTGACGGAAGAGACGCTACTAACACATACATGCCTTTTAGAAACTTTCATCTTTCAGGCACGTGAGGAGAGGCAGAAGACATGGCTTGGCAGCGAAAGAGGTCAAAGAAGACCTCTCTGGATCCGCAGTGACAGGTGGCTGTGAGCTGACCAGAGTGCTGGGAAGGCACTCTGTAAGAGCAGTGCATCTTCTGAGCCACTCTCCCATCCCCTGCTTTTACGTCATTCTGGAAAGTGCCCAGCTTCTTTGAAATGTAGAGACGATCAGGCAGACTTCAAGGGGTGTCCTTTTAATTCACGCCTACAGTTGTTTTTTTTTTAACATTCCACCTAATAAAAACCTGGTTTCCAACTCCTTCCCCTTTACAGATGGACAGACCCCGGCGAGCTGCTAATGAGTAGAACGAAGCCCTAGGTGCACTAATGCTTCAAAGGCCACTAGCCAAACATCCATCTGGCTCTCGCTCTGAGGACACCTACCCGCGGGACCCAGTCATTAAGGAAAAAGGTGGCTACAATGAAAGGCCACCTCTAGGGTTTGGCTCAGACCCAGCTAAGGTCCCAGCCTCCTCCTCCAGACTTGCAAGTGCCAGGGCCTTCGGACGATCACATCTGTCCCTACAACGCTGAATGGAGTCGAGACAAGCTGTTCTGGCCATGCTCTCCGCAAACTGCAGGTCTGTGAGCGGCGTGAATGGGCTGGAGCGCTGGGAACTGGCAGATAGTGCGGAACACTGGAAAGTCATCCACAGATGTGAATCAGTAGTCAGCAGACACAGCCAGCTCCTCATGCAGTGGTTCAGCTGAAAGTTCTCCTAACGTCGGATCTAGTCGCTCATGCCTGTGATCACAGAGCTAGGGAGACTGAGGCAGGTGTTTTGAAAATTCAAAACTAGACTTCCTTCAGAAAAAAAAAAAAACCTCCAAAGATGGGTGCCATTTCAGGACACGCTCTGAAGGTACCTTGCAGAAACCACAGTCTTGAGGGAAGCTCAGGCCTCAAGCCCAGGCCTCAAGCCCAGGCTCATACGCTTGTTACCATCCATAGATCCTCAACAATATCCAGACTTGTCTCTGCTCTTCCTTTTCTTCCTCCACAGCTTTTGTTCCCACATCCCAAGGAACCTCCTTTCCCACACACAGGAGCTTGTTTTTTTTCCCATTCAGATCTAAACAGGACTCAAGGGCCCTCTGTGGGAAGAGCTTACTTCCCTAAGGGCTGGAGCTCTGAGGCCACTCTACAGTGAGGGCACAGTGACTCTGAGCAATGGCGTGTGGGGAGACAGGAGAGAGGAACAGGGGCTGCCACTGACAGCTGCTGGTAACCTTGACTGCCGAGGGAGGGGAGAAGGAATCAGGGCCACCTTTGAGTCTGCGCGTAGGACTCTGAGCCCCGCGGGAAGTGTTCCCACCAAGTTTTATAGGTCCCCGGGCTCTATCTTCCATCTTACTTATGCTAAAATAACAAATCTGTTCCCACAGCAGCCCTGCCGTTTCGCTGACCCCAGGGCTGTCAACATCCTCTTGCAGCGTTTACCCATCCGAGCCAGTTCACACGGCTGCTCCCGCCAGGCGCAGCTGTTGTCTGTGAAGGCCTGCAGCCGCGTGGTCTGCCGTGTCCTAGATGTTCCTCTCCTCCTGCACAGCCGCTGCCTCCTCCCACTCCATCCAGGCCCAGCCGTTCCCACACCCCACATCCTGAAGGTCCCTGACCGCCTGTATGATGTGCAGCAGCAGGAGGCAGGGTTTGACTGGGGGAGTGGGGGAGGGGGGCTGCCACGGGGTGAGGTCAAGGCATTTCAAGGTTGGCACCTCCAGATAACTAGGAGGAGAGGATTTGCTCCCTCTCCCTCTCCCTCTCCTTGGTTTATCTGTGTCTTTCTGTGCCCTGAATCTCTTCACATTGTCCTCTGCGTACCCTGTCATTTGTCATGGGATAGTGACTTTGTTTTTAATGCAATGACCCCCGAAAGACTATCTCTAAAGGTCACATTCTGAGGTGCCAGGGTTAAAACCCCAAAATACCTGTCTGTGGGGGAAGGGCACAGCTTTGCCTCTAGTGGGTTCCTTCTGGTTGTCACAGGAACTGGCTACAGAGCTGATTCATATGCACAGAGCCATGATATTATTTGGACACATTCTGCCTGACTGCCAGTCCAAGTAACTGCAGGGCTCAGAACCTTCCCAGGCTGCTTTCTTTCTCTCCTCCACATCTAGCATCATCACAGCTTGCAAGCATCACCAGGCTCTGTACTACCTATGGTTTTCCTAAACTCTCCCCCAGCTCTCCAAAAAAGACCGTTCATTAAATGTTTCCCAGACTACCTAGTGTGAGTGTGCTGATTATGTTCTGATAGGAAGCAGCAGAGTGTTCACCCCACCCCCACCCCGAATCCAGCAATCCACATGTTCCCTAATATTCATCGGCTCATGGGCTATTGTCCCAGGTAACTGTCAACTTGACACAACCTAGATCACCTGAAAGAGGAGTTTCAATTGAGTGATTATCTTTGACTAGTTGGTGTGTATGCATGCATGTCTGTGAGGGACTGCTTTGACTGTTAACTGAGGTGGGTGGGCCCAGACCACCATGGGAGGCACCATTCCCTAGGCAGGTGGCCCTGGACCGGGTAAGGAAACTAGTTGAACATGAGAAAGTGAGCCTGAGCCTGTGAGTAGACCATCAAGCAATGCTCCACAGTTTCTGCCATCCACCCTTGACTGTGAGTGGGCTCCTTGGTCAGAGACCACAGCATAGAACAGCAAGCCGTCTTGCCTTCGGGTCCCTGCCTAAGCCCCTGCCCTGACTCCCCTCAATGGTGGACTGAGACCTGCAGGTATAAGATGGCGTCAACCCTTTCCTCCCCTAAGTCGCTTTTGATCAGAGCAACAGGACGAAGCTGGGACCACTCCAGATGATGTCATGTGGTGTCGGGCAGCAGGGTTATTACTGAAGTCCTGTCCCTGAGGCCTGGAGGAATGCAGGGTCTTCTGAGTCTCTAGGACGCCTGAGTTCCCATTCCCTTCATGCTGCCCCGTGCCCATGCCATTCGCCAAGTCACCACTAATGGGATAGAACTTGGCACCAGGCTATTCTGAGGCCAAGAGGCATACAACACACACACATACCACACCACACATATACACACAAACCTTTAGGTTTATAAGGCACACATGCTCTGTCTCTCAACTAGATAGGGCTGGCTTTGGTAGAGTCTGATATATTTGTTGATGGTACATGACCCTTGAATCGGACCTAATCCATATATGAGTTCCTTCCCTCTTTTTCATCCGTGGCCCACTCTGTGTCAGAATCCCTTCCCTTTGGGATCATTCGCAGAAAGGAGCTTTTAGGAAGGAAGAGCTCAACATTTTATTCCCACTTCGCATCTGCAAATGCCCCCACCGCCTTGCCATCCATCCTCACTGCCTCCCTCTCCGCCTGGAGAAAGGCTTCACTGCCTCCCTCTCCTCCTGGAGAAAGGTTCGGGGCTATCCTCCGCACCTTTGCACATAATCCCCGTACCAGGTGCTTTTCTCATAGCTTTGACAAAACATTTGGCAAAAAGCAACTTAAGGAAGGAAGGGTTGTTTGGGCTCACAGTTCCAGGGTCCAGCTTGTGGAAGGCGAGGCAACAGACACTTGAAGGAGGCAGGGCGAGAGATGGAAGCTGGTGCTCCATGTTCCCTTCCCGTTAGGCTGGGCCCCGCCCTGTGGAATAGCGCTGCCCACATTCAGAGCAGATCTTCCCGCTTTAGCAAGCTTAACTTGGAAACATTACACGCACACCCAGATGTGTGTCTCCTAGGAGACTCCAAATCCTGTCGGGCTGACAATGAAGATTAAGCATCCCCGAGCCTCCTGTCTGCGGGAGGTCAGTGTCACCTAGAGAAGGTGAAGGTTCTCTCTGTCCCCCATCCTCAGACTCTACCCGTTCATAAATGTTCTCGGTGAGGGGGAGAGGAATGAAAGGACAGATGAACACAGAGCCTCATTTAGATTTGACCATTCCCTGCCTCTCTTTTGTCCCCTTCAAGTTTATCTTACACTCTAGCCCCCTAGTCTCACTTCGCATCTTCAATCCAGTGCTGTCTGACCCACCTCCTGTTGGCACGCACCGGCCTAGCAGCCTGAGTGTCGGAAAGTGAAGTTTATCTACCTACGACTCCTCAGATCTTCTTCAGCCTCCTGACCTCCCATAACCCTCTTCCATTCCTGGTCTCAGAAGCTGGACCTCACAGGCTACCTCTCTGTTCTCCCGTACCTTATAGCAGAACCTGACACAGAGCATGTGCAAGGTCAAGTACTTTACTCTTCCATCTGGGTAAGACTGCCCAATGGTTCTCAGCCTAGCTTGGCATATATCCGTAAATCCTTATCCTGGGTTCCAAAGCACTCTTTCGAGTGCTGGTCCCCTACTATTTGTTGTTGTTGTCTTTGGGTTTTGTGTGTATGTGCGTGTGTTGCCTCTATTTTGTGCCATTCTCTTCACACCACTTACAGCACATTTCCGTCCACTTTACATACATCATCCTTCATCTTCACAACAATGTCACAGGGTAGGTTCTGTTTTCCCCATTCTGCAGATGAGAAAACTGAGGCTTCTGAGATTCGGAGGCTTGCTTCTCGGTCACATGGGGGGAAGTGGAAAAGTCAGAATTTGAATCCAAACCTGTTGGGTTCCAATAAAAACAAAACAACAACAGTAAACAAACCCTGCCTAGGTCTGCCATCATTTTAGAACTCAGCCAAGAGAGGCAGCAGTCAGAACTGGGTTTGGATTTTAGGGCTCCACTAATTCCTAGGAGGGTGGTCCCAGGCAAGTCATTCCACTGAGCCCCGGCTTGGGCTGGCTGGCCGCATACACAAAAGTAGCTCTTCCTGATTTGCTATTCTTCCTTCTACCCTCTCTGTGTACCTTGCTTGCCCCTGGCCTGTCCAAGAGGCTCTGCAGATTGTCACAGACACGGTCTGAGAGCTGCTTCTGGGGCCAGGCCTGCGCCAGCCTGTGGAAGTAACCGGGACAAGCAGAGAAATGGCCTGTAACGGATCTCAGTGAGAGCTGGGCAGGTCCTGCCGTCCTGGGCAAGGGCCTCAGGAAGCAGGGTGCTGCCTGATTTATGTGCCTGTTGCACCAGAGGTGACCTGGTGCCCTCTCTACGTGTTTGAGCACCAGATAAGGTCATAAAACAGAATTGGTACTGCATGTTTGTTCCTTCACCACTTGCTTGTTCTCTGGTGCTCCCAGTTGAGGTCAATCCCCTGCAGTATTCTCCATGGGAAATGGTGTGTGTGGCCACCCTGTGTGGTCAGGCCGCTGGGAGTTCTGGACCCTGATCTTGGCCCAGCCTCTGGGAACAATGAATAAGAGGAAAATCTCAATCTCATTTTTTGGGTTTCTGTGACCCTTATTTTATTTACAAATGTCCTCCAACCACATCCCGAACCTCTATCCCTTCCCAGCTTCAGTCCTAACTGGCCACTGGCCTGCTAACTGCTTCCTCTCACCCAATGCTGGGATCCCAGGTTGAATTCATCCCTCTGTGCTCCATCCCTGTGTCTTTCTGGCTAGAGAGCACCACACTGGAGCTAAGGAAGCTGCTTTTCCTGGTGTGGTTCAGCTCCTTTATAGCTCTGGCTACTTTAATACTCAGGGAACTTGGAGGGAGTTGGACAGACTGAACTCCTGGAAAAGAAAGGCTGGGTCTGAGTGATCCCCTGTAGCTACGGCACACACAGGAGGAGCCACAAACTTTTGACTGAAGGGCTGAATGAATGAGCAAATGAACAGAGATGGACAGTTTGGTAAGATTGTCTATGGAGAGGGGGGAAATATACACACTAAACACTGGGTCTCAGATAACCAAGACACTTCAAACTCACTATATAGACAAGGATGACCTTGAACTTCTGACCCTCTTGTCTCTAGCTCCCAAGTGCTGGGATTATAGGTATGCACCACCATGCCCTGGTTTACGTAGTTCTAGAGAGCAAACATAGGGCTTCACACACACGAGGTGAGAACTCTACCAACTAAGCTGTAGGCCCAGCCCTGCCAACAGTTTTGAATTCTTCGTTAGAACAGTTTATAAGGTTGTACTGGAAGCAGTGAAGTTTAATAGTAATTTCTTGACGCTTACTACAGTTTTTGTTGTTGTTGTTTGTTTTGTTGTTGTTGTTTTGGGTTTTTGAGACAGGGTTTCTCTGTATAGCCTGGGCTGTCTTGGACTCGCTTTGTAGACCAGACCAGCCCCAAACTCACAGAGATCCACCTGCCTCCCCGATCCTCCCCACACCTACTGGGCTTGCTTACTACAGTTTAAATGTGCCTCCCTTCCCTGAATTCTTGGGTTAAAAACTTAAATCTCAATTCAGGCTATTGGTATTTGAAGGTGGAGCCTTGAGAAAGTAGGATTTGATAAAATCCTAACTGTGGGGGTCCTCGTGATAGCATCAGTCTCTATTGAAGGAAAGGAAGAAGGGTAGTTCCAAGCTACCAGGCTTGCCCTGTCTTGTCATGGGAAGCCTTGTGCCATGCTAAGATACATCAAGAAGGCCCTCACCAGAGGGAAGATGTTGGCACCACACTTTTAGACTCCGCAGCCTCCAAAAAGATAAACAAAGTTCTTTCCCTTTTAAACTACCCCATAATAACAAGAGAAGACGGATTAAGATGCAGCCACCAGACTAAGACCCCTATTTAGAGTTACACCCAGAGCCCTGCCATCTAGACCACTGCCAGCAAAATTACCCAACTCTTCACGTTTAAACAGGGAGCTACCAGCAAAGCTCTGATTCAGCTCCTAAGCCTGCTGGGCTCGGTCACAGCCTTTCCCTCTTTTCCAACACACTGGTCCTATAATCCTGGGTTCCGTCTCTCTGCTGTCATCAGCAAACATAAACATTGTCTGTACATATGTGTTTATAGTCTAGACTTCCAGAGCCTTTTGGAATTCAAGCTCAGAAGACAGTAAAGTCTTCCATAATATAGATGGAATATTTATGACATTTTCAAAGGACAAGGTGGATTTGTGACAAAGACACCCACAAACTGCCTTAATCCCTGGATGGCTCCAGGCATGAGTATTAAGTGTTAATGACAAGCTGCCATAAGAAAGAGACTCCATGGAGCTAGAGAGAGGCTCAGTGTTTAAGAGCACTGGCCAATGCTCTTCCAGAGGACGCGAGTTCAATTCCCTTCACCCACATGGCAGTTCACAACTGTCTGTAATTCCAGTTCCAGAGGATCTGACACCCTCACACAGACATGAGGGCAGAACCAATGCATCAGAATTCTAGCAATCATTTCTCTCTGCATCCTGACTATGGACACATGTGACCAGCTACTGACACGCTTGCCTTCATACCTCCAAGATGGATGTATCCCCTCAAGCCCATGAACTGAAGTCAGCTCTTCCTTCTCTGGGCTTCTTTTCATCGGGTATTTTCTCTGCAATGAAAACAGTAACTGATTCGCCATATCTGTAGTCTGGCCTAAAGGTGAGGAGAGAGAACATAGGACTGAGCAGCAGCATCTTCAAAGCTGGCATGAAAACCCCACCCATGCTGCTCGCAGTCCGCTGATCAGACTTTATGTGTCTGACCATACCTAAGAGACAGAAATGCTGCTTTTAACCAGGTAGTGGCCTGCCCTGAGAAACATCGGAGGGGGCTGTCTGAGGGTGAACACAGGAGCTGATACACTGGTGTCCTAGAGCCAGCCCATATGGGATCTGAAGGGTCAAATGCATGTATCTCCACCTCCCATCCGGTTCTGCACACACTCCACACTGACGTCAGCCTTTATACCGCTGAAATTGCCAAACACTCCGATTTTGCATTGCCACCATTCCACACCTTCCTAGCAGCAAGAGGCAGCTAAATGCTCATCAGCACTGAGGGTAAAGGACACCGGGAGACACTTAGCGATGTGTGCCACAGCCAGGCCATCTGCTGCTCTTCACCTCCCCCTCCTTGGTGGCTTCTTTACTTTCTGTCCTGCAAGCTGTCCTCACTGTCTCAAATTTACGAGGCTAGTTCCTCTGGTCTTTGCATCTCCTTTGCCTATAGATTGCCTTTCCTGGGGCAAGGCATCCACCCTTGGACTACTCAGCTTGATCCCGAAATGGAGTAGCTGCATCATGATGGCACATGAAGTTGAGTTCAGAGGAGCTGAGTGCAAAACTGTGTAGCAGAGGAAGAAGGAAAGCTCTTTCTCCTATCCCTACCAAGAGTTTAACTCCCAGGACACTCTAGTTGTCCAGTCCCGTTTAGTTGAAGACATACTTACACTGGTTGAGAAGGCAGGAGGCCTCTGGCTGTGTCTTACTTATATAAGAGTATTTGCTTATGGTCCACACAGGCAAGCAGTGATTTGCAGGAGATCAAGGCCCACCCCTAAGACTCTAGCGAAGGTGGCTGACTGTGCACGGCAAGATAATGCAGAAGAGGGATAAAGAATCCAAGTTTCATAGTTGCACAGACCTCCATCTCCAAGCCTAGACTAGTTCCTTCTGAGCTGGATGACTTCAGTCCAATTCATCGGACACCATGTTTTTCCTATGTGCTGGGTCCCTGGGCCTAAAGATCTCTTCTCTAGAATCCTTAAAGCCTCCCACCTGAAAGCACATCTATTCCAGGTTCCTTCACAACTTCCTCCTTCCTCTTTCCTTTGGTACCTCTGTCTCAGCTTGATGGGGGCAGTTCAAGTGTCTTTTATTTGAAACGTTTAAGACAAAAGTATTTGTGGCTTTGTATTTTTCCAGTATGGAAATATTTGCATATACAAGCACTCTGGAGAATGGGACCCAAGTCCAAAGGTAAGAATATTTTCTGCTTCATGCACTGTACATACAAATAACCTGAAGCTTATTTACCAAATGTTTTAGTGTAACTGGCCTTAAAACAACAGCACCAACAACATTTATTGGCCTGGCAGTGGTGGCCCATTCCTTTAATCCCATCACTCAGGAGGCAGAGGCAGGTAGATCTGTGAGTTAGAGACTAGCCTGGTCTACAGAGTGAGTCCCAGCACAGCCAGGGCTACACAGAGAAACCCTGTCTCAAAAACCAGAAAAAGAACAACAACAATAATAAAAACCCCACATTTATTTTTATTTTATGTTATGCATATGAGTGCTTTGTCTGCATGTATGTCTGTGTACCACATACATGCCTGTTCCCTGCAGAGAGCAGAACAGAATGTTCAACCACTTGGAACTGGAGATAGCTTTGAGGCACCATGTGGGTACTGAGAATCAGACCTGGGTAGAGCAGCCAGTGCTCTTAACCATAACCAGCTTTTGACTGGATTTGTTCTCATGACACCAGGTATAATTTTTTTTTCAGTCTCTTGTCATCATATCAACTTGATGCTCAAAATGTTTTAGATTTTGGAGCATTTGGAGTTTGGGTTTAAGAATGCCCAAACTGTATATATTTGTTTGTTCCTCTCCTAATTTTTTTTGTCTGTCTCTGCACCGCCATGTGCTCTCCATATTGCTTTTCTTTAGCACATATCCCCCAACGCTTGGCCCAAAGCTGCCACATAACATCTTGTTAAATGAATGCGTGAAAGAAGGAATGAAGTTGCTCGGCTTCTCTAAACCTTATCTGTAAATAAGGAAACATTTCAAATAAGCAGGGGCAGAAACAAACTGGAAAGCATTTCAGCACCCAGCCTTAAGCTATTGAAGAGTATACTGGATAGTCCAGGTAGAGCTTAACCCTTTAGTCACTGTAGAAACAGAGATCTGAGGGATTTTGGAGGGGAAATTGAGCATGTCGGAGAATGATGCAGGAGTACCCAGGAGGTTAGGAGCAGCCATCAATAGCAATGTACTTCAATGGCTTCACAATTTGAGTTAAGTGTCAGCCCCATCTGTCTCCTGGGAGGACAGATCTATCTAGCTGACGGAAAGAGGTACTGAAAGAGGTAACGCACATCAGCTCCACGGAATGGAAGAGAGACAGGACTAAAGGAAGGGATTCCCTGGGCGCTCCACACTGCTGCCTGTCACCCCCTCCCTAACTCAAGAAGGACAAAAACTCTTCACCACTGGGTTAGCTGCTTTTGTCACAGCTGTGGCAAAATGACACAGCAAGAAGCAACTTCATGGAGGGAGAGTTTGCTTTAGCTTACCGTGTGGAAGGGTACCGTCCACCGTGGTAGTGGTACAAAAACACGATGGCAGAAGCCAGAGGCTGTGGGTCTTCTGCTGTCAGGAGGCAGAGAGTGAACAGAAAGAGCGAGGCTGGGCTATAAGCCTCAAGGCCCGCCCCTCAGTCACCTACTTCCTCCAGCAAGGTCCCACCTCCTCAAAGTCCCACAACCTTTCCAAACAGTACCACCAATTCACATTCATACACAAACTACCAATTCCTGGTGTGTTGAGAATGATGACAATATGTTCAGTGAGCAGGACAGCAGTAGGAAAGGATGTAGCTCTCTTGGATATTTTCTTTTTAACTAAAGAATGTTATCTGTTAACAATCCTTCCCCTGAAAGCCTGACTAGACATACAATTATTGTTCGAGGCTCTGGGCCTTTCTTACCATCCATGTTCTTGAAGTTTCCAGCTATGTTGTTAGCTCTTATTCTTCTGCTTCTTCTTGTTACTATAACCAAATATCTGACAGAAACAGCCTAAAGGAAAAAGAATTTATTTTGGCTCAAGGTTTTTATGAGTTTAGTTGGTCCATGGTCACTTGGTCCCATGTGCTTAGGTAGAACATTATGGTGGCAGAAACATGCAACATGGGCTATTCTTCCATTCTGTTTGTTCTTTTGCCAACCCTGCAGAAACGTGAAAGGGTGAAGCCATTTCTAGAGATAACAGGCCGTAGGAAAAGGTACCTTCTCCATGTGACTTGTCCAGTGTTGCCCAACTAGAAAATGGACCACCAAGTGTAAATGACTTCTTCATTTGTTTGATTTTCTTCACTTCAATATAATGGCGGTTGTGTAATGAAGGTCATTGTGTCCAAATAACACCAGAGGTAAAGCCCAGAGACTCTGAATCCAACAAGGGCTCAGAGAGCTGAAGGCAGAGAAGAGAACCATGCTTCCTGTACTGAGTCCCTGCCAGAGTGTAAACTGGAGAGGATTATTGGTGTTTAGGACGGGCGGGGAGGTAGTACTTAGTTTCAAAACAAGTGGACATATTAATGGAATGAATGAATGATCAAATGGGTTAGTAAACAAACAACTGCACTTCCAAATCTCTTCTAGAGTTTCATAAAAAGAAAGACCATGACAAACATCATCATCATCATCAACCTTGGATATCTGTATTAGTCAAACTTGGCATGGCTGGAACAAAACTCTGACACAAACAACTTACGGGAGGAAATGTTTGTTTTTGCTCGTGACTTTGGTCGGTAGTTCTTGGCTCTGCTGATTTTGGGGAGTGTCATGATACAGAACATCGTTGTGTCAGAGAGGGAGCAGAGGAGAGAGAGGAAGAGACCAGTGACCAGACATATCCAGCACCCAGTGACCTACTTCCTCCATCTACGTCCCACCTCCTAATGTTTCCCTTATCTCCCAATATGATGTCACTGTCTGAGGTCAAGCATGCTATAACAAAGTTTATGTAATTATTTGAACCTGAAGCCTGATGAATAGCATTGCCTGCCTGTGTCCCCTTCAGAAGTAGGAGACCCCAATCCACATCAATTACAAGAAATCCCTGGGGACCTGTGAGCAAAAGGCCTTACTCAGAGGACCTGATGATCTGTCTTTCTAAGGGCCTCGAGCTAACAAGCCCTCTTCTTCAGGAGAGTCAGGAGTGACCGTACCTGCCCTAGTTCCTGGACTTTGATCTCACATCTGACCTCCCTCTCACCCCTGCTCTCATCTGACAACTCCTGCTGGGTTGACCCCATCTCTGACCCCTGCCTGGCCTAGTTTTCAGCCTCACTGCTCCAGGCTGATCTCTCATCTCAGACAGCTCTAGGCAGGACCATATTCACACCAGCCACAGATATTAGGATCAAATCACCATCCTTTCTTATAATGAAATGGCAAGTGGAATATTCAGATCAACAGAGCCCCAACAGTAGAATTCAAGCAACTTAAGCCAATGTCAGTCCGTTCCTGTCTGCGGGATGTAGGCCCGTAACTACAGAGAGCTTTTAGCACTATTTGGAACCACATGAATTCATTCACTGAACAAATGATTTGTGTGTGCATTGAGGCGTGCATGTATGTGTGTATGTGTGCATGCAAGTACAGATGCATGTGAAGGCCAAAAGTTGACATCAGTATATCTTGCTCCAACACTTTTCTAACTTATCCTTTGAGACAGGGTCTCTTGGGAAATCTGGAGTTTCCTGTTCAATCTGGGGTTGGCTGGCCAAAAAGGCAATGGGGATCCACCTGTTTCCATCTTCCTCCAATGATGGGTTACTAATGTACCACCATTGTGGAGAGCCTTAGACCCTCATACTTACCCAGGAAGCATTTTAACCATTGGGCTATCTCCCCAGCCCACCGAACAAATAATTTTTCAAGGCAAATTCCATGATGGCTTTTATGATTTCAGTGGAACCAAGAAAAAATAAATAAATAAGTTATTATCTCCACCCACAGAAAGTCCCCCAATGCCCAATTTAGCCATTGCATCCAGAAACGATGTTTTTAGGATTAGGCAATTAATTGGGTGAAAGCAAAGAAAGGATGCCAGATCACACTTAGAGCTGCGATGTTTCTAGCTTTGTCCATGTCTCCAGGCCCTTTAGATCCTGGATCAGCTGGTGGAGCCTGGGGAACTGGCTGATGCCCCAAAACAGTTTTTATAACTCTGATTTATCTAAGAACTAGATGTTTGGGTCCAGAGTGATGAGCAGCCTTCCAAGCAGGACTCAGCATGGCTCAGGATCAAGGGTTGGGATATTTTGTTCTGCTCTTAGCCATGTCCAGACTTAACGCGTGAATCCTTGACAACTCACACCCAGCCTGTAGACCACATCTTCCTTGGCAGAGTTTGACAGGCATTTGTGGAGTGAAGAAACCCTCTGGTCTGCTGTGGGAGTTTATGTTATGGAGACCTTTATGGAGAAAGAATGAAACTGGCCAAGAAGGAAAGATTGGTCCCATTCCTGGGGAACCCTGATCATACTCCTTATTGCTGCTACTGTGAACATAGACCTCCACCACCTCCATTTTTTCTCTTCATCCCTTTTCTTCACTTCCCCCCCCCCCATCTCTATCACCTTGTTCCAAACATACTGTGGTGGGTTGAACTGCATCTCCAAATCAAGGTTATGGCTCAGTGCCTGTGAATGAGACCTCATTTGGTCAAGTCACAACAAGGCTGCACTGTATTCGGGTGAGCGAAGGACAATTTGGACAGAGATACACAGAGAGAATGCCATGAGAAAACAGAAGCAGAGGTTGGGCTGAGGTACCCATGCGCCAAGGATGTCAGGAATTGCTGGAAGTCCCAGGAAACCAGAAGAAAGATACAGAACAGATGTCCCACTGAGCATCCAGATCTAAGATGCTAGGTTTTCAGATTCTGGACTCCTATATTGTGAGAGAATACTTCTGTATTGGTTTAAGCCACCCAATCTGTGGTGTCCTATTACAGTGGGAAGCTAAGGCTCCCTTGGAAATCACCCCTTCTGATGCTTATTAATAAAATCCCCAGTGGACTCCAGGAGGCTGCTGCCATCTCCCAAAATGTGTGCTGAAGATGAGTCATCTATGGATACATGGCAGACTTCTGAAACCTACAAGCTGAGTTCCCCACAAAGAAAGGAGGGAGCCCGTCCACATGACTGGTTAGCAGGCTGAGGGTACCAGCCTGTGAGAATTCTTCCTCCTGGGACAGCCCGAGGTAAGCAGTTTCCATCACCATACAAGAATATAGACCTCAAACCAGTTCTCATCTCAAAGGGAATAAAAGTTCATTCTGGAACCAAATTAGAGTGATCATGGTCCATGAACATGAACTGGGGTTTTCCAAAATACTATGTTGTACTGTAGATGTTGTTACATGAACTTTCTAATAGTTACAGAATGGAGAAAGCCATAGATCAAAGTATGCACCAAACACGCTGAGGAGGTGGGCATGGATAGGAGGTTATAGCAAGGGGGAGAATTTCTGCTGTAGATTTCAGATGCTATTTGATGACATTCTTGGCATTCAGATTAGTGAAAGTTGTTGGCCTGCAGTGAAAACATTGCCAGCTTTTGATCATCACAAGGAGGCTAGGTTAGACACAGGTGCAGGCAATGAGTGGCTTTCAAAGGGACTAAGGGACTAAAAATAGCCCAGGATAATTTGGTTCTGGTCTGCCATGCTTTCATGTTTACTTTCCAGGATCTCGAAGTTTAGTCATTTGACTTTGTAGAACCCTTAATACAAGTGCGTCTTTTCTCTCTTTTCCCCCTCTTCCTCATTCTTCTTGGAACCTGTTCAGAAGAATGCCACCTTCATTTCTTTCCACTCACTCTGTAAATACGTATGAACACATGCAGGGCTCACTATGCTGAGCGCAGGTGGGGCACTGGAGAGAGTGGGCAGATGGGTGGAGGAGGGAATCACACACACGCACACGCAGATGCACGCAGGCACCCGAGCGTTAACAGTCAGCTGGAGTAGGAGGCCTGGGAGCAGCCTGATGGGTTCTTAGCATGTACTCGGGAATCTGATAGTCTTGGCAGGACTCTAGCTCTGCCACAGACTCCTGTGGAGACCTTGGACAAGCTCCTGCCTCTCCCTGGGGCCTTGGCCCAGTGTGAGAATTGAGAAAGCTGATGTGTGTAATCTTTAATTATTTTCATGATTGGAGAGCTGAATTAAAAAGGAGAAGGACTTAGATGGAACAGAATCTCTGTCCCATTCAGGGCTTCACCATCTCCTGCCACCCCCATCAGACTGCAGGCTGTGAGCTACCTCAGGTAGGGTTAACCTCCCTTCACAAATAAGATCCCTGAGGTATGTAAGATAACTTGTTCGGGTTCACACAGAGAGCAGATCCAGGGTGTGAACTGAAGTTCTCTAGCGTAGGGTCTTCATTTCCTGGGAAACCTTTATACACAGCTCAGAGGGGACTGAGGGCAACCTGAGCTGGAGAGAAGGCCCGAGGCAGTCTGTTTAAGGCTACAGGTACACCTACAGAACGTGCATTAACTGGACATATGGTGTTCTTGTTCAGTTATCCGTTGCATCAGCAATGCTTACTGGGCGGTGTTCTGCGTTCTATCTTAGTAACTCACTTAATCCCAGCCAGGATCTGTGGAGTTGACCGCTTTTTGCCCCATTTTACAGAGAGGGAAGTTGAGGTGCAAGGGCGTTAAGGAACGTCCCCACCATCCCCCACTGACACTTGTCTGGAGGAAGTAGGATCCACCTCTAGTCCATCCACTCCACGAACACTGCCATTAACTGCTGTTCTATACTATGGTGTCTTTAGGGGATGAGGGGCTGGCAAGTTGGGGTGCCAGCTGGTGCACATAGTAGAAGGCAGAGGACTAACACCCCCAACCACACACCACCCTTTGGTGCCATGAGAACATGAGTAATTTGACCTTCCAGGGAGAATAGCAGGATGGAGGCTGTTTAGCCCTGGGGCTGCCTGAGTGTCAACAACACCCGGTCCACAGCCCACTTCCTGAACACTCCTTGTGCCTGGGCTTTGAGACCCTTTGAGCACAAAGAGCTCATTTCCTGTGGCCAGGAAAGACGGCACCGGTTCCTGAGGACTGCTCATCTCCCTCATTAAGGCCCTCATAAAACTGCTTCAAGGAGCCTGACTTATGGCTGCTCGGCTTGCCAAGCCCCTCTTCCACGAGGAGCCACTCCGGTAATTTGGTGCTAGGAGATGTGCAAGAGAAACCGGGTCCTTTGAGTCCAGGAATTATTTATGGTCCCAAGAAGAGAGAATGTCATTTGCAGAGATAACAAGCCCCCGCCGCCGGCGAAACAGGCTGTTTAAATGTACGACAGGGGTTGATGGCAGCTTCAGTGTTCCCAGGGCCAGGAAGGGAGGAGAGATCAGAACACGTGGGCTCTCTGTCCTGTGGGAAAATCCTGAGACAGATGTAGAAATGACCATAGCTAACAAGGATGGAATCTTACCCCCTGGGCCAGGCCTGTATTACATGCCTTTTATGCATTAATTCTTCAGTGCTTCCAACATTCCCGTCCTGTCTTATTAGTGAGGAAACTGAGGCACAGACAGGTTATGTAACTTGCAGTAGATCACACAGCCAATGAGTGGCCAAGCAAGATGTTAACCCAGGTAGGTTTGCCTCTGTTTGGGCTCTTAAGCGCCAAATAGTCATAGTTTAGAAGGAAATTGGATTTTAAATAAGTCTGGTGAGACAAAACATTCATATATATTTTTAAAGGATCTTGAATAATCCCTTAAAGTGCCTAGATAGTTGTTTTAAACCATAGGGCCTGATCCAGTGATCCATACACACACGTTAAAATCAGCGAGCCACTGAGCTAAACAAGTCCATATGGGAAATTTGTCCATTCAGGTGAGTTACCAGATCCACAGAGGCAAAGGCAGGGAGACAGAGCTCTAGAGTCCCCTACCAACTTGGTGACTCTAATATTTACCTTCTGTGACCTACATGGCACTTGTTACAAAACATAGTCCAATCTTGAGTGACAGTTCTATTAGGGAAGGTGTTCTTATGCCTAAATCTAAATTAAATGCCTGGTACAATGAGACTCAGTTAGAATATAGCTTTGGAGCTAGATTAGCCAGGATTGGAATCAAAATGTTTGAAGTACTGGAGGGTTGTAAGCGAGGACTAATTTGCTTGCCTTGCCGGAGGTTCAGCGTCTGGATCAGAAAACTGACCATAGCCATGCCGCCATTAAAACTTGATGCAAAAGTCTTCTAGAGCTTGAGCATACGTAGATCCGAGTGACTAACTGTTGGCCCCTTAATAGCTGTTTGACCCAGGGCAGGTCCCATCATCTGCAAGCTTTGTTTCTCTCATCTGTAATATGAGTACAAGGCTTTTGCCTCAGAGGGTCATTGTAAGACAGCACTTTGGTGACCCACATGTGATGCATGAGGAGTCTTTCGACTGTTTGTACGCTGTCTTTTTCTAGACTATTTGAAATTGTGAGAGGTAAAGAAGGCAGAAGTGCCCTGGGCCTGAAGTTCTCATATCTCCACTTCTTCTATGTACTGTGCTTGTGTGACTTTGGGAGAGTGATTGAGCCTCTCTGAGCATAAGCTTACCCCACTATCAAGTTTATGAAATGTATTTCCAGAGGTTACCAGAGAGTTATCTGCAGAAAAAATGTTAGGCACGTGTTTTAAGTGCTGGAGCGTTTTCGGAATCTGAATTTCCCTGGTCAGGCCAATTTGAGGTGCTCTCTATACGCAGAGTAGGAAAAGTACGCGGGGGATCCCGGTACGGAGCTCAGGTAGAAAGATGCTCCCGGGGGACTTCAAGGCTCCAGCGCCTCCCCCTCCTGCGCCCTCCCCATCCGTTGCCATGGCCACCGGTTCAGGCAGCGAGCAGCACCAAAGCGTGTTCGGTTCAGTCCCCGCCTTTCCAGAATGACCATTGGCTGGAGCCGTCACGTGACACGCTCCGGTATGCTAATACATGGTAATCGTCTCCAGGCCCCTCCTCCGCAGGCCACGGCGGGGCAGCCTGCAGGGTGCGCGGCGGAGAGCCGAAGGGGCGGGCTGAGGGGCGGCCCCGGGAGATCGCGGCCAGGTGGAGGAGGAGCGCGGAGGCCACCGCAGGTAACGGGCGGGCGCGTGCGCGCTGGGGCCGGCTGGCGGCGGCGGGGCGGCGCGCGTGGGACAGCGGGCGCCGAGCGGCGGGCTTAACCCTTTGGGCACCCAGCTGTCACGGGGCGGCGAGCGAGGGTCGCGCGAGGCTGGGCAGCGCGGTGGACACCGGTTCACCCGGGCGGGATGAGGACCAGCGGCGATCTCAGGGGCACAGGGCATGCGGGAGGCTGGGGGGAGCCGCTGAAGTCCCTGCGGTCGTGCGATCTCGGGGGTGGGGGCGCGTGGCCTCCTTAGGTGAAGAGGGCCGCCCCCTGCGGTCCGAATCCTCTCGGGATCTGCGGGGACACCGGGGTCCCGCCTGCCCACCGCGCGCCTGCACTGCCGAGGCCTGACAGCGCAGGCACCGGTACTTTTGATTCCGAGTTAAGCCTGATGGGGGTTGCTGGGGGACGAAGGGGCGATCGAGACGGTGTGTGGCGGGGGGAGCAAACTGTGGTTGTTGTTACTGGAAGAAAACCAGGGCTCTCTCAAGCAATGTAAGTCCCAAGGTACGAGGAGGGGTGCCCAAGGCAGGCACTGCGCTCCTCTCCCTCTCACCCTGTTTTCTCACCTGACACCCGAGGGAGACCAGACTCCGGACACCAGGGTCTGTTGCCATGTCTAGAAGAAGCTCGCGTTTTGCTTGAGTTCTAGCGGGTTTCTTTTAATGCTAGGTTTAAATCAACTTCCTCCTCCATCTCCGCTCCTAGGTCTGCTACAGAAATGCTGTCTTCTAATTACCCCCTCCCCCAATTCACTAAGACTGGTGGCCGCTTTAGGCTCCTGGTGTAATTTAGCCTTCGCCACAATAGAAATGCTAGCACGAAGATGTGCTGCTAATATCAAGCCGGCCCCAGGAGGTTTAGTGTGGAGGGGAAATGCTCCCGTCTCCAGGGTATGAAGAGCAGACTAATGTGCCGTTGTGGATGGAGCTTACTTTACGAGTCTCAAATCGTTTGTTCAACAAGGGGAAACGTGCTTCCACATGAAAAGTCCCAGCAACCAAACGGAGTTTTGCAAATGAAGTGCGAATTGTACTTGCAGGCTGTGTATTTATCAACACGATGACAAACACTCGGTATGTGCCAGGCACTCTGTTGTGTCTAGAGAACGCAACACTGAGATAATTAGCCCTTGTCCTCAGAGAGGTGGTGGAAGAGACAAACCTGTTAGATAAAGTGATAGCAGAAGGACAGATGGGGAAGCAAGAACAGGGCTGTTAAATGTATCCAGCCTCAGAGAAGGCTGCCTGGAGAACACACTTCAGCAAAGTGTTGAAGGGTGAATAGAAGTTTGTTGCAAAGATTAGGAAGGACACCAAAACAGAAGCCCCAGTGAGTGCTGCCACCAAGGAAAATTCTATCTCACAGGAATAGCTCCTCCCCCCTCCTCCCCCCCCCACCTTCTTTTTATTTAGTAAATGGCTTCATGTTGCACTTCTGTCCCCTTTCCTTTATCATGTGATTTTTCAAAACCTGGCTTAAGTGTCTTGTTCCAATCACAATTTTCCAGCGGTATTTTCCCTGAGTATTCCCCTGGTCGGCTTCTGTGAGCCTCACTCCTTTTCTTTGTCACCCATGTCTTCTGAGAAAAGGTTCAGGAAACAGCAGTAGAAAACGGGTGATTTTCAACAGCTCCAAGGTAGCAATCCTGACCCCTGGGCCCAGTGCTCGGCACACAAGGCAGCTTCGAAGGATGGCAAATATAAACCACGTGCAAAAAAGTCACTGTCGGGAAAACATACTGGATGTCAAGCTTGCGAATCCCGGAAGATCAGAAGCTAGAGAGTGAATTCGAAAAGGATTGCAGGACCAGGCATTAGTGGCACAAGCCTGTAATCCCAGCATTTGGGGAGGGGGGCAGACAGATCCCTGAGTTCAAGGCCAGCCTGGTCTACAAATCGAGTTCCAGGGCAGCCAGAGCTACACAGAGAAACCCTGTCTTGAAAAAGAGAAAGAAAGAAAGAAAGAACAGAAAAAAAAGAAAGAACAGAAAGGATTGCAGCCAGGGAAGTTGCACACTCCTATAATCCTAAAATGTGAGCAACTGAGTGAGGTAGCCAAGCCAGCCTGGGCTACATATAGAGCTCTAGGTGAGTGTGAACTGTATGTGAATTTCGGGCAGACCATCAATCGTGTGAACAGGCCAGAACCTGCTGTTGATGGTGTCAGCCATGTACAACAGCAGTGAGTCTGACAGCTTCAAGCAGCTGTGTAGAGCGGGGCCGGCCCATCGCCTGCACACAGGCGCCGCCTCCGCCCTGTCCTTTCTCCTTCCTTCCTAAGATCCTTTCCTCCCTTTAGTTCTACTTCCACCTATGATTCACTTCTGTAGCTTCCTAAACTGAGAGGAACTGTGAGAGCGGAGAAGTCACACCCTCTCCTCAGTGCCTAGCTCCAGACCTACAGCAGTCTTCTACACTGTGGGCCCTCAGCTAGCCAGCCTGTTTTCACTTCCTGGTCACTATGAAATAGAGCAAGGCTGGGCCCAGACCCACATGTAAGGTGGGTCTCATCCCCAGAACTCAGAACATTGCCTGAATCAGATGAAGGCCCTTTAGCTTTCCTTAACCCCAAATTTCTTTTTGTGTGTGTAGGGGTCAGCGGGTATGTATGTACAGTGTGTGTGTTTGTGTGTGTGTTCATGTGCGTGCACTCTTATGTGTGTGTACAGCATGTACATCCCACCACGTACATGGAGGTCAGAGGGCAACCTTAGCCATCAGTCCTCACCCTCCACCTTTGTGAGCCAGGGTCTCTTTGCTGCTGCTGCTGCTGCTGCTGCTGCTGCTGCTGCTGCTGCTGCTGCTGCTGCCTTGTGTGGGTCAGGCTAGCTGACCTGTGAGCTTCCGAGAATTCTCCTGTCTCCACTTTCCACCCCGCTACAAGAACGCTGGGATTACTGACACACATTAATAAATTCAGTCCAATCCAAAAGTCACATGAACACATCCTTGGTCTAAATTTTGTCAATATATCACCGTATTTTTGATCCCTTTTTGCCTCTCTTCCTGGACTTGACCTTGCAGTGACTCTTTTCTGAGTACTGAATGATACATCTCTAACTCTACATCTCTGGTCCCCTAAAATGCTTTCTCCTCTCCTTTTCTCCCTCTCCTTCTCTTCTCTCACTTGCATGGCAAGTACTTTACCCCATCTCGCGCCCTCCAAATTTCTTTTGAGAATGAATCGCAGCTAGTTTTTGATGCAAAAATTAAGCCAAATAAAAGAGGTGGCTCAGGTGGTCTCGAATGTGCTCCATCTGGGCAGCCAACTCTGTCAGCGCTGTGAACTCCTAGGTAGCATTCAAACAAGCTTCTCAGTCAACATAGTTACTGAACACCTAGGTTGTGTGCAAACACTATGCGGCATTTGTGCTTTGGAGGAGACAGGAAGTGAGGGAGGTGGCTTGTGTCTGGGTATTCTCAACTGAGAAGGATCTGGATCCTATTTCTACTGTTACTGGCCACATGACTTAACGTGTGTGTGTGTGTGTGTGTGTGTGTGTGTGTGTGTGTGTGTGTGTGTGTGTGTGTGTGAAGTAAATGGATCCCAAACGTAAGGCACCTCCTTGAGGTGTAAAGCACTTAAGGAAGGGAAGTCATCCGCCACTGTGATTCTCAAGGAAGAATTGTTCAGAGCTATGCCAACACAAGCCTGTAATCCCAGCATTTGGGAGATGGAGGTAGGCAGATTGGAAGTTCAAGGTCATCCTCAGCCACATAGTGACTTTGAGGCTAGCTTGGACTACAGGAACCTCTCTCTCAAAATGCAAAACCAGGGCAGAGAGATGGGTTGGTGGGTAAAAGCTCTTGCCATGCAAGCCTCATGGACTGATCCCTGGAAATCACTTAAAAGTTGGGTGCAGAAGTGCCAGGTCTGTAATCTTCCTTTTCTCTCTACCAGGAGGTGGGAGGCAGGGTCTGGAGAATGAGCTGGAAACCTAGGGGCCAGCCTGGGGTACAGCACTGAAGTGGAAATAAGAGCCCCTGCCTCAACTGGAAGATGAGAACTAGCTCTCTAAAGTTGTCCTCTGATGTCCACACACAAGCTGTAGCATGTGCCCGATCCACTTCCCATTTCCCTCTGTCTGTCTGTCTGTCTGTCTGTCTAACACACACACTAATAATAGTAATGGTAATAGCATTAAACAACAGCAGCAAAACAAACCCAGAGCCATGGTGGATTCTTATGGGAGGAGGAAAACAGAAAACACAGTGCTCATAAAATGAGGCTGGAATATTTTGAGAGTGTCAGAGGTCACCTGACAGGGCTAACCAGTTCAGCAAGATCAAGCTCAAATAGACAGATTGAAGTATTAGAGGAGTGGGTGAAGACATAGAAGGCAATCTGCAGAGTTAAAATTTTATCCTACAGATGGGAAGCAGAAGATTCGGGGTTAGGTAAGTATGGTATCGTGACAGTAATACTTGAGACGATTCTCAACGGTAGGATGGAGACTGGAGTTTTATAGGAAGAGAAAGGACAACATCGTCAGTTAGCAAGTTACTTAATCAGTACGGCGGTGACAGGATAAGAAATTAGGGTGAAAATAAGAGGTGAGTCCAGTCTGTAACAAGCAGGACCGTGATTGGAAATGGAAGACGAAGATCAGATAACATCAGTGTAGTCTTGACTGTGGGTGAAGAGTTCGTGAAAATGAGACAGACCACGTGGAAACCGGGTGGGGGGAGAAGAGAAGGTAAAAGCTGAGGAACCCTGAAGCAGTACTGAACCTCCTTGGGGGACAAGCCCTAGGCTTGGGGGGAGGAGGCGACCGGTGATCCAAAGATTGAGGTCGGGAGTCCATTGTGCAGACTGCAACAGTGGAAGCCGTAAGGTGGTGATGACATAAAAATCCCAGTGTAGAGATCCAAAGATGGAGCTGGGAAAGGGCACGGAGTCAGTGTGGCAGAGAGAACAACGGGCATCGGAGGAGCGAAAGCACTGTTCAACTTATTTATGTGACACTATCATGTGTGGCGTCTCTGATGGACACATGGCCAGACAGACATGCTGTCGCCATGGGTATCACACAAGTCAAGAGAAGAAAAGGGTTAAGATGAAGAAGTTTGTCTGCAGAGCCCCGTGGAGCTGTTCGGGGCTTGTGAGCAAAGTGTGTGTTAACCAATTAACCTGGAGTCCATAACTCTTTACGTGACAACATCAGTTTAGATGGGGTGGGGCACAGAAAGACCAAGGAGCCATATTTAAAGAAAAAAAAAGGAGCATAGCACAAGACACAGATTAGAAATGGTACAAATTATTCTTATGGGTTTGCCACGAAAGAACAGAAAGGAAAGCAATTAGAGTCCAACAAATGACCTGGCCTTTCCCGTCGACTTCACAGTTGTGTCCTAAAATATTGTTTCTTTTCTACCCTTTAATAACAGTTATTTCTCTGTGTGTGCATGCGCTCGTGGGTTTGTAGATGAGGAGTATGGAGGACAGTCTCCAATGTCTTTCCTCAGACACTGCCAATCTTGGGTTTTTTTTTTTTTATTGTTATTCTTTGTTATTGTTGCTGTTGAGACAGGGTCTCTTGCTGGCCTGAAACTCACTGATTCAGGCAAGGCTGGCTGGATCCCAGCAAGACCCGGGATCTGCCTGTCTCATTCTCCTCAGCTCTGGGACTGCAAGAGCACATTGCAACACTGGCTAAGCATGGGTTCTGTGGATAGAACTCAGGGCTTCATGTTTGCATGGCAAGAATGTTACCTACTGATTCAGATCTCCAGCCCCAGAAATTTACTTCTTGAACTTTTAAAATTGCCACCTGCACATTATTTTAAACAGTGACTGTAGAGTTGTCATTTCTTGAGAGCCTGCTGTACACTAGCCATTCTGTTCTTTATCCCATGAAGTTCCTCACAAGACTGGAAGAAATTGCCTTGAAGTTGCTTAGCAAATGTGTGTCACGGATAGGGTCTGGATCCCTGAGTAAGAGCTGTGACTCAGGCTCTGACATATGACTATGTTGTACTGTTTTTGAAAGCAGGGCTGGTTTTCTGAGAATGCAGGCTACATCCTGGTCTCAGAGTGCCCTATGTTTGGCTTAATGCTTATTGAATCTTTTTGTTTGCTTTGGTTTTTTTTTTTTTTTTGAGACAGGGTTTTTCTGTGTAGCCTTGGCTGTCCTGGATCCACTTTGTAGACCAGGCTGGCCTCAAAACTCATGGAGATCTGCCTGCCTATGCCTTCCTGAGTGCTGGGATTACATGCATGTACCACCACACCCAGCGCTCAGTGGATCTTAATTGTAGGGATGAGGCATGCTCGCACTAGGGCTTATGTGTGGAAGTCGAAGGACAACCGCTGCTGTTGGCCTTCCCTTCCACCTTGTCTGTGTTTGAATAGCTGGCACATGAGCCTCTGGCTGTCCTTCTGTCTCCATGTTCACAGTTAGGAGTGCTGGGAGTACAGTCATATACCGCCGTGTCCAACTCTATGTGGTTTGCAGGAAATCGAACTCAGGTCTTCACGCTTGCATGGGCTTGCCTACGAAGCCAGCTCCCTGACCCTTGAAGTCTTTTATGTTTTTTTTTTTTTAACAAGATGCCCTAAATGTTTGTTCATCATGTGATAGGCTTCATGGATTAGGTTCTGGCTGAGGTATGAGCCTCCTGGAGTTGAAAGAGCTGCTCTCCTCTTTTCTGTAGCCTTTATATTTGGACAGATGGTTTGGTGGCCTTACAGTGCCATGGCACCCAATCCTGTTTCATCTGTTCCTCATGTTGTGGGGACTCTTGGGGGTCTAGACTGGTGCTGCAGGGAATGACAGGGAAGTACTTGAACTTTAGGTTGACGCCCGGTCCGTATGAAAGAATAGAGAATTAGCAAAGCCACCCAACATATTTTGAGGGGCTTACTGGGTGGAATTGCGGCCCCGAGGAGGCCCTTTGTGCCCAATTAAAACTAAACATGAGTTCGCTTCTGTTCATTTTGGCGCTCCGTTATAAGCAGTTTGCTCGTGGGAGGCTGGGAGACTTTTGTCAGTCTCCTGAGGGAGAAATGAGTTGAACAGGTGTGCTGTGACGTGTTCGCCCCCATCTGGAGACGTTTAACCAGGCAGTGTTCCCGTTCCCCTCTCCAACCACGGGCTCCCTGTGGGGCAGAACTGCGGGCCAGTCCCCACAGCTGTCCACACTGCTCATGTCACGCTCTTGCCTTTGTTGCCCTCTCTGTGTTCGCCCACACACGGGGTTGGTGAAAAATGGGGAGAGTTCATTCTTCATGCTCGTTCTCCTTTTGGGATTCGTTCGTAGTCCCTTGGGACTGGCAACGAGTTAAGATTTGTGTTCACGGTCATTGCTGTCTCAAAACCAATTTTCACTCACCCTCTTGTTCCTCCCACGCCTCTGTGTAACAGTTTAACCAAATACGGACCAAAACCTGATACAGCTTGAGACTAACCCACCCAATAGGTCAAGTCCCGCCAGACTGGTGGAGGAAGCTAGACAAGGCTGTGTTGGTGCTCAGCTTTCCACCGTCTTCCTCCTGCTCGCTGAGTGTGTTCTTATTTCCCGACTCCAACGTGGATGAAGTGAATGTAAGAATGTGTAAGAATGAAAACATGGAGAGATTTTTGGATACAGTGTAACCTATAGCACATGTCTTGAACCAAGCCTTTGATGGCTAAGTCTTCCACAGGCTCCTTCCAGGCTGCTGGCAGTCTTGCTACGGTAGGGCGAGTGCTAGTCTTGCTACCGTATTGTGGAACACCTCTCCCAACCTATCTACTTACAAGCACGAGCTTCTCTTTATCTGTTATGATTCATCCCTAGTTTCTCAGGAGGCTTTTCTGTGTTAGCACCCTTCCTCCACCGACTTCTTCACTCTGCCACCTCATCACGGTGCTTGCCACACTATTGTACGTTCTGGGGACTGTATTTTTCCACCCCCATGAGCCTGTTCCTAATGCTATCCCCTGAACAGAAGAGATGTTTAATAAGTGGCTGTTGGATGATATGCTTTTGCTAGTCTCTAAAATACTGCCAAGTATCCAGGCTCGCGCCCTGTGATAAGTACGTTCTCCGTCGTTCTCCCTTCTATAGGCTCATGTGTCATTGATAGGAAAGGAAGGAACTTTAAAGAGACTACTACATATGCAGAGTGTCTGACCTGGTAGCTCACCTGCTCTGGTGAGGACTGCCTAACCTTGTTGCCTCCTGTCGGCCCCTGTACCATCCCTACTCTGGACCAGCTCTAGCCCTCATAAAGAACCATGTGTGTGAAAGTCAACTTTGGTTCATTGTTGATGGCCTACTGCTGTATTCCCAACACCAAGCTGTTTGGTAAATACTTGGCAGATTAATGAATGAAACTACACTGTTGATAGCACATGCCTCATTCCTTCGACCTGGGTCCTGAGTGTCTGCCTAGAACCTCTATTTTGTGTCATTACTCCATGGGACTTAGGCTTGTCATCCTGGCTCTTGACTCTCCCCCTGCTTACCTCTGTCTCTTGATCATCATTATAACCCAATACTCCCCAGCTGCCCATGGGAGAGCACTTCTTTCTCTACATACAACCAAAAAAAGTTCAGAATCCGTGTGTTGTTCGTATCCAGAATTACATTCAATTCTCTAAAGGAAGTTACCAGGAAAACTCATTACAAATATCAGGTGGGTGGGTTATAGCAATGCAGGAAACGCTCTGCTGCAGGTTTCAGATGCATTCTCATAGAGGCAGGATGGAAAGATAGGGAAATTATAGGGGAAGAAGCCCCTCAGCCCAGAGTCTCCTTAAAGCGTGTCAGCAGCTAAGGAGAAAGAATCCCAGCAAAGCCATCCTCTGCTGTGAGGAGTGTGTTCTTTTCACACAGAGACAGCAATGAAGCAGGCCTGGCTGCCCATGGCCTCACTCCCCTCCCGCACATTTTCTGAGACTATTCGGCATGTTTACGGTGAGGATACCTAGCCTCTTCCCTCTCAGTGATCTTACTCTTTACGGTCCTATCAGATGCCCCCTCAGGAGGCACCCTGGGATCCCTTCAAGTTCCTTGGCAACCAGTTACCATGATAGCTTCAGACATCACAAAAGTGGTATAAAGGCAATGAATTATGGTAGGCGGAGACAGCTCAGCGGGTTCCTCCAGCACCCACCTCAGGCAGCTCACAACCACCTGAGACCCCAGTTCTTCTTCGGGTCTCCACGGGCACCAGCACATACATAGTGCACAGTTAAACATGCATGCACATACATACACAGTAAAAATAATAATTTAAAAGACATTGAATTCCTAGAGATGCTCAGTCATGCTTCTGAGCATATCTTTTAGAGTCTCTCTCTGTGAGTCTCTCTCTGTCTCTGTCTCTCTCCTTCTCTCTCTCTCCCCATTCATCTTTAACATCCATACCAAAATGTCTTTAATAAAACCCAACTCTGCTTCAAAACTAAAAAGGTTGACAGATCCTCTTTGGGCAGAAACTAAAGTCTGCAATTTTGTTACTCTGTGAGACTGACTGATTGACTTGAAATTTTCATCAAGTCACCGCACATTTATTTTTATTCCAACCAATGAATCAAAGGGAGGGAGGGAAGCGAGTGTGTAAATATGGTTGCCAGATTCACTTTTTCTGACAGAAATGTGAACATCGAAAGAATATACACAGGACATAAGAGACTATGCTACCTGATATTCCAGTCCTTTCTTAGGGGGGAAGACAGGTAGGAACCCCAAGTACAGATCAGAGAGGCTCAAGGCTTTTGCAGGGCCTTGAGGAGGAAGCTCAGGCAGGGCCATCCTCCAGGACAAATGATGACTGTTACACAACACCTGCTCCTTTCGGGAACTGGCTAGAAAAGTTCCTATGAGCCCATTTCCAAAATAGTATTGGGTTCTTGAACAATTATTAAATCAACACTTTTTCAAGTGGTCCATTGCATGAAAGAGGAAATGACGACAGAAGCCTGGCAGTAGTTTAAAAGCAATAGTTTACAGATTACTTTTGGAGGGTAAGGAGAGCTGAGCTTGACTAATCATTTTGCATTTTTAAAATGTTTTGGTGCCTTTGTAGACACAGTGTAACACTGAGCCTAACGATGCATGCCAGTGATTCCAGCACTTGGAAGTCTGAGGCAAGAGGATTCTGGGTTCGAGGCCAGTGTGGGCTATAGAGTGGGATCCTGTTTCCAAAGAAAAGTCAGGGAAAATGGGCCTGGGAGATGGCTCAGCGGGTAAAGGGATCTGACACCAAACCTTAGATGTCTGAAACCTACAAGGTGTGAGAGAACTGACTCCTGCAAGCTTTCGTCTGATGTCCATGTCTTCTGTGATGTGTGTGGGTCCACATTCATCAGCATGCACACTCAATAGCTAAATGTATGAATGTGTGTATAAGAAAGTAAGTGAAAAAAAGTATGGCACATTTATCTCCTGATATTTCTTACCTTTGGTTCTTGCCTGAGGAAAATATCTTACTGACCCATAATACAAGTCCTGAGGTAGACTTCTGTCTAGGGACAGAGCCATTTTTTGCTGCAAATACAGGACCAATGAAGGACAAATCTGTCTCCATCAGAGCCAAGATCACAAAAGTCCCCATTTCTTACTCATTTTCTCTTATGCTTTGTTTGAAACAAATGTAATTTTTATGCCCTTTTGAGCTTTAGTATAATGGTGGTTTGCGCCGTGAATGGCTGTCACTAGCCTGTAGGGAGTAGGAGGTGGAGGTCAGTAGGAGGGACACTTGGGTTCCAGCCTTGCCTCTGCCGCTCAGCTGAAACCCTCATTCATCCTTCAATCATCCTCTGTGCCCCCGTCTTCTTGTGTGTGTGGGGGGGATACCCATAATCAGTGCCTCAAAGAATTAATGAAATGAGATGGTTTAGTGCAGTGGTCCTCAACCTTCCTAATGCTGTGACCCTTTAATACAGTTCCTCATGTTGTGGTGAGCTCCAACCATAAAATTATTTCGTTCCCACTTCACAACTGCCGCTGTGCTGCTATTAGGAATAGTAATGCAAGTGTCTGATATGTGGGATATTTGATATGCTGCTCTTATGGAAGGGGTCATGACCCACACGTTGAGAACTACTGGTGTAAGCCATTTGCTGCACAGTAAGCTGTGCAGTGTGAAACTGTGTGAAGCTGACCCCGTGCTGTGATCAGCTGTGTGAAGCTGACCCCGTGCTGTTGGCTGTGACCTCCAATTTAATTCCATCTGCAATGGTTGGAGGAGAGGGGGGAGGCTGAGATGCGCAGAGGTACAGTGACCTCCTTGAAGTTGTGCAGTGCAACCTCCGAGTCTCATTCTCAACAGAGCGCTGATGCTCTTCCAATCCGATTAGCGAGAGGGGAAGAAAAGGAGAATCTGGGTAAGAAGGAAGAGCGAAAACAAGCTACTTACAGAAGAAGGCAAGTTCAGGGAATCCTAGAAAATGGGATTTCCCTCGGGGTCAGGCCTGTGGGATGCAGCGTCCATATTCAGGGTGGGTCTGTCCCTCACTTAAACATCCCTGGACGTGCTGTGCCTCTGTAAACCTCTGGGAGTCCAGTGTGCGTAGCCTGCACACATCCAAGATGAATATAAATGGCTGTGAATCTGGCCCAACCCATCTCCATATTTCTGGATGGCAAGGTCATGGACACCCCGGCTAGATGTCATTTCCTTCATTTTTTTTTATTATTAATTCTGAAGTGATTGAGCAGTGGAGTTTTTGTGTATTGCATCGTCCATGCCCTGACTCTATTACTTAGGAATAATGCAAAGGGAAACTTGATTGTCACAACTTGGTCTGGGGCAACGTGTCCCCACCCTCGAGAAGAAAAAACAATTCAGCTTTTATTAAATTCTGCGGCAAGCGTTTAAATTTTCACAGCTTTGCTGGCGATGTTTTCCTCTTACAGAAAATGCTTAGAATCAAACCACTCTCAGAAGCTATTTTGTTCTTCTTTTAAATAATCTTTTTTAAAATTTCGTACTTGAACGCAGGTTGGCAATCAGAATCAACCTATTGGCCATGAGTGGGTGCATTCCCCTCCAGTTTGGGAGGTGTGCCAGGCCCTGGCTGGCAGCTGGGGAACACCCTAGCCATGGCCTCGAGCTGTGAGGTCCTGTTTGCCCAGAGCATGAGCTGCCTTGACGATCCTTGCCTGACCCTTGCTCCACGTCAGTCATTCGGTACATTCCTACAGAGAATGAGACTCTTGGCTCCCTTGAAACTTCACTTTTCCGCTTGCTGCCTCCAAGCCTCTAGCACCGTCGGCCTCCTTGACACACACGAGGCTCTCTGGATCCTGCCTGTCAGCCCTCATTCACTTAGAAAGTTCAGTCTTAATTCTTCCTCCTGTTTCCCAGGGATGTGCGTCTCAGAATTGTAGACTCGTGGCTCTTTCTGCTTTTCCTGCAGTGCTTTGCCTATGACATCATAGTTCCCAGGGGGGTCACTTTCCTGCTCCTACAAAGAAAGAAATCCAAGATGAGATGACATTTCTACTTTATTATAAGACGAGGCTGTGTGCAGAAAGGTTTTTGTTACTGGTGACTGGGAGCACCATTGACTAAGCGTTTGCATTAGGAATGACACAAGTTCTTATTCCACGCTTTCGGCAGTTCTACAAGGGCTGTCACTCAAATTGCCACCATCAAACACGCTTTCTCCCAGTTTTCTTTACTCTGGCTAGTGGTCTGAGAAAGCTGTTTTAGGGCCAGAAAGATGGTTCTGTGGCTTAGAACTTCGCTGCAAAAGTCTGAGGGCCAGAGTTCAATCCCTGAAACACATGTAAAGGCAGAAGAAAACTGACCCCACAAAATTGCTCTCTAACCACCACACACAGTCTTAGAATAGTAAGAATAATAGCTAAGTATATATCTCAATGTAAGTTGTTTTATTTGAATCACAAGGTTCGCTGTTTCCAGGAATTCCCCCACAAAGTTTGTGATGAGTACCATAGGTATATGGCTTTGAGTCTGTTACCATGATGCTTCAGTACATTGGGGAGATCCTGCTTGTGGTTTGGGACTAGCCTTCAGGTGAATATGGCTGCTGGGTACTAATAAGTTCATTTTAGAGAGAACCAAATATCCAGAGAAATGTTATGTTGTAGTTGACATGCCACACAATTTATCCCTGCTGGTGTAGACAGGATAATGACTCCTCAAATCAAGAGTCCAAATCTCTGGAACCTGTAAATGTTGCCTCAAAAGGAAAAGGCTGTCTGATGGTGTGCTTAAGATAAAGATCTTGACCCAGGGAGATTGTCTTAAAGTGTCCAATCAGGGACATCCTGGTCAAAGGGAGGAGGCACAAGAAGGAGGAGGCAGCCTGGGCTGAGAGACACAGATTAGAGTGATAAGGGTGTAAGCTCTAAGGAATGCTGGAAGCTACCAGAAGCTGGAAGACTTGGGGAGCATTCCCTCTTAGGTTCCCCATGAGGGAGTGCAGCCCTGCTGGTTGCTTTGATTTCAGCCCAATGAAACTAACATTGTCCTCCTGGCCTGGAGAATTTTGAGAAGTTACATTTTGTTATGTCAAGCCACTAAATTTGTAGTGATTCGTTATGGCGGCAATGGGAACTAACACAATGAAGACAGTCACTTACTTCCTTTGTCATTTGCTTTGAGGGCAAATATATGAAGACAGCCACCAGCTAGCACATGGATAATTTCACCAGACATATATGTAGTTCTTTCCACAGGCTAAGCTCTGGATGAGCATTGCTCATGTTCCCACTTAGTGTGTGAGTGTGTGGTTGTAGTGTATAGTGTGTACACTCACATGCACACACATAGTTGTGGAGGCCAGAGGTCAACCTCAGGTGTTGTTCAGGAGATAGCCATCTTGTTTGTGGAAGGAGGGTCTCTTCCTGTGACCGGGGGCTCACCTCTCTGGCCGGCCAATGAGCCCCAAGGATCTGCATATCTCTGACTATGGGATTATAGGCATGTTCCACTGTGATCAGCTTTTTACTTAGAAACTTGGGCATTAAACCCATAGCCAGAAGATGGTGGTCCACGCCTTTGATCCCAGCACTTGGGAGGCAGAGGCAAGCAGATCTCTGTGAGTTCCAGGACAGCCAAGGCTACACAGAGAAACCCTGTCTCCAAAAAAAACAAAACAGCAACACCAAAACCACAGCTCCTCATGATAGCAAGGCAGGTCTCCCCACGCCCTTCTTTGTGTGCTGTGCCCCTTTAGTCATCATAACAGCCGCCTAGAGGGTGCTCTGTTATTGACTCTACATGCCGATGGGAAGATGGAGGCACAGAAAAGCCGACTCCCTTGGCTAACATCAGGCTGGTGAGCAGTGGCGCCCAGACTCCACGCTGCTCAGCAGAGGCTGCTGTTCTTGGAGGACAGAGGCAGCGTGACAACGCCTGTACCATTCCTGTTCTCCAGCCTCCGTGACGCGTGGTTTTGTCTGTACTTGTATCCTTTATTAAGGATCCTCCAGCTTTAGTGCCTTCAAAATCATTTTCCCTGGTTTTGGTTTCCTTGGGATTTAGGCATCACAGAACGAGTAGACGGCTTTCTCCTTCTGTCTCCTGAATAGATTCATATAAAACTGACATACCTTCCCTGAATACTTGGTGGAATTCACGAGTGAAGTCATCTTGTCTTTCTGGGGAGGTTTCAACCCAATTAATTCATTTTTTGTTGTGTTGTTTGCTCTTTTTGTTGTTGTTGTTTTTTCAAGACAGGGTTTCTCTGTGTAGCCCTGGCTGTTCTGGAACTAGCTGTGTAGACAAGGCTGGCCTTGAACTCAAGGATTTGCCTGCCTCTGCCTCTGGAGTGCTGGGATCAAAGGCATAGGCCACTACACAAATTATTTTTAATAGATACAGTGTAGCCAGCATGGCGGCACATACTTCAGATCCCAGTTACTCTGTGCCAAGAAATAAATAAATAAAAATAAAACCAAGAAGTGAGGGGGGTAGAGTAAGGGGGAGATAGAGCTATTCGGCTGTCTGTTCCTTCATGTGTGAACTCTGATCATTTGTGTTTCCAAGAAGTGGTTCATGGTTTCTGCTCATTGTCCTTTTAACATCTGTGAGATTTCTGTCATCTCTGGGTTTTCCCTTCCCATCACTGGCTAAAAGTTTTCACTTTTACTGCTAGTCTCAAAGAACTAACTTTTCATTTCATTGATTTTCCTGCCACTTTTATATTCTGTTTATTTATTTTTACCTGTCCTCTTTTTTTATTTCTTTCTTTATGTTTTGTGTTTCATTTGCTCTTTTCTTCTTAAGACAGAAGCTTTCCGGAATGGGCTTTTTTAAGTCTATAAAACATTTAGGAACCACATATTTGTCTTTCTCATGGGTTTTATATGTAACACTTTTTCACTTCATTTACATTCAAAATATTTCCTAATTCCCCCGTGATTTATTCTTTGACTCATGAATTATTGTAAAGTGCGTTGTTTCTCAAATATTAGGGACTTTCCTGATAGCTCCCTGTTACTGACTTTAAATGTCATTCCATTGTGTGCTCCTATGGTTTCACTTCTTTTAAGTGTGTTTTTGTTTTGGGGGGGACGGGGTCTCACTTTGTATCCCTGGCTGGCCTTGAACTCACAGAGATCTGGGTGCTGGGGTCAAAGACATGTGCCACTGAGCCCAGCCTGCAACATTTTCAATAGTACAGTTATTCTAGAGTTCATTTGTTCAGTATTCGTCTGTCTGAAAAGCTCGATTTTACTCTCATTTTGAGAGATAGAATCTGAGGCTAAGTTTTAATTTTTCTTCATCTCCTCCTCCCCCTAGTCTCCTCCTCCTCCTCCTTCTCCTCCTCCTTCTCCTCCTCCTTCAGTTTCTCTAAAGATGCCTATCCACTGCCTGCTGTGTTGTCATGTATGAAAAGCCTCTGCATCCTATTTTTTGCTCCTATGTAATGTGTCCTTTTTTTCTGAGTGCTCTCAGAATTTTCTTGTCATCTGCTCAGCAGTTTGACTATGCTGCTCCTTGAAGTCATTTTCTTTCCGTGTATTCTGTTTAGATGGACTTCTTGGATCTGTGAATTCATGGCTTTCGTTGAATTTGGAGAACTTTACTGTTTCTGTTCCCTTCCACCATGTCTCTCTTCTGGACTCATGAATGTTAGATTGCTTGATAAGGCCATTGATGACTGGCTTGTTTCTCTTCTGCCTTCGGTCTCTTTCATGCTGGTTCATTCCCGATGCTGTGCTTCCTAAACCGTTCTCACCTCACCTGCTTTACTTTTGTTTGGGGCGTTTTTACTAGTCACGTATCAGCTCCTTCATGAGCACTTGGCATGTAGTTATAATACCGCTTCCTGAACACATGGGGTGCAATTATTAATGCTGCTTCCTCGGCACATAAGGTGCAGTTATTACTGCTGCTTTAATAGCTCGCCAGCTCTCCCGCTCCTGCTGGAATCTGGAGTCTCTCTCTGGCTTCTTTGTTTGCCTTATCATTTTCACTGGAGAGCAGCCATTGTGAATTTGATATTCCCATTGCTGAATTTTGTTCTAGTCCTTTAATTTATTTTGATGTAGAGCTAACTACCTGAAGAGAAACTATTCTTGCCCTGTGTGAACAGGGAACTGCCCATCTAATCCTTCTGGGTGGTCTGGAGTAGCTCTTGCGTGTGTCCGCATGTCCATCAGAAGGAAGCCAGACAGTCCAGGGGGAGGCTGTGTGCAGAACAGAGTCCCGAGTGCTCTTCCTCTCCACACGCATCCTGTCCTCTCTTCACTCACCTCTCCCTGCAGGCACATCACTATTTCACTCCCAGATAGCTCAATCTTCTCCACCCAGAGAGCTCTCTAGGCCCTCCTCACACTGTTCCTGGAACCAGTCCAGGAGGCAGGCTAGTGCTCACTAGGGTTCACTTTGTGTCTTTTTGCAGACATGTGTTGTCTGTCAGCTAATGTCTAAAAAACAGTGTTTTCTATATTTTTTTTTACCAGTTTTTAGTTGTTTGTGAAGAAAGGATAAGTCACATCCTTCCTCTTCCACCCTCTTGGTAAAAATCTCATATTTCCAAGAGGCCTTATATCTTTTAGATCTAACATTCACAAGGCCCTGGTTTTGATACCCGGCACCATGCAACACACACACACACACACACACACACACACACACGTGCTTCCACTCAAGGAACGGTTTGTGAATAATTCATGATGTATATATTTAGATAACTCTAAATTGAATATATCAGATGAGATGAGACTGGGGAGATTTGCATCTTCCCACAGCGTCTATCATATGATGAGAGACTAAATCACTGTTAGAGATCTTCGAGGATTTGGAGGGAGTTCAGCCTTGGCTCAGGCCGACAGACTCTGCTTCCCCAGGAGTCCATGATTGCCGGGAGCCATGCCCAGCTCCTGTGCGATTACCCCTGAAGCCGCCTTGCTCTGTTTAAACTCTGTCCGTGTTTTCCATGTCTTGCTTTTGGCATCTCACCAAACAAGGAGGAGGGTGTTTAGGATCATTGAGATAAAGACCAAAACCAGAGTGAACTGGACATGTCCAATGCTGCCACTTCCCACTGTGGCAGTCTCCCAGCTGCTGACATCTGTCACCAGAACTCGTGTTTCCCGCAGGTTCTTGAAAATAAGTGAAACTAATTATATCATCTGCAAAGGACCAAGTTGTACAGGGCAATAAATCAACCTCAACTACTAGTCTTTAGTGTACATGACACATGGTGGAGGCATCACTGTCTCCGTCGCGGCGTAAATTCAGATCTTAGGTACTTAATGAGCCAAGAGGTAGGGGCACTGAGCAACGTGTCCATGAGTTCCATCACATCTCGCCTCCTCTTCCACTGCAGCACAACCCCTGCGGTCCCATAATTCAGCTGTCAGCAGACCACAACTGGCACGTGGGACTTTTGCTCTCGCAGCAGCGTACTCTGGGGCCACAGGAGGCCTGCCTGGTAGGGTAAGGTTGGATGAATGTTGCTTGCTCCTTCCACTGGGAAAATCATTTGAAGCTCGTGATTTGCATAAAGTGGATAAAAACAATGATCGAACAGTGAGGACAGCACACAATTACAAATACAGATATGGATAAGGATAGGGATAGAGACAGAGATATCCCCGCTAAACTCAACACCGCACCACATTGGGGCCTTTGAGTTTGTTGCACTGTTAGCCAACTGTGCTGACAACTCTGTGTTTTCAGCTTAGCAGCTTTCAAAGTCAGCATTCACATTTGGGATTGCTATCGTGGGATTTAAAAAGAAATCACTTCCTCTGTGCATTTATTTTCTACTGAAAGTTAAAAGAACACAAGATTTCCTCCTATTAGGAGCTTCTCAAAGGAGAAAAATCTGATTGTCGGCCCAAGTTATTACTTTCTGACCAGATAACCCAATATTCTCTTTGCATCTTTCAAGCTATTGTATTTTTTTTCCTAGACTTGAGGCTTCACTGGAATGCCTGAAACTTACTGGTCCTTCTTTAGGTCAAAGCAAAGCATAAAAGCATAATGAAGTCATTCACATACCTTCAAACTGGTGACAAGTCTGGAAAATACCCCTTTCAAGCAGAGAACTGCATGGCAGGGCCTACATGATCACACATAGATTATTTGAAGTCACTGGATCCTTGCCCAGGGGGTGGGGTGGGCTCTTCTCCCGCTGTGTGATGAAAGAACAGTGTAAGAGTTGGGCCTGAATCCACTCTTGGGTGTAATCATTCCCTACTCTACCATTCTCAGGATCCCCTCAAATACTGCAGGTCCACTGATTGGCTCCTTCTCACTTGAGGCTGAACACCCTTAACATGCGTTTTCTTCGTTCTCTTTCAAGTCAAGGGTATCTTATTTATCTATCAGTTTTTTCTGCTTTTCTCTCTGCCTGACTAATAATGTCCAGATCCCTTTCCAGGTGGCAGGAAAGCCACCTCTGGTTTCCCACAATATAGTGTTGTTTCTGGCATGTTCCTGGCATGGAATGGACCTTCTGGCAGAAGGAGGAGAGCTTGATACTGGGGTTGCAGGCCAAGCTGTGAAGGACATTGACTAACATTTCTGGCTCAGCCCATGAAATCTTCAGGGGAATTTTCTTCATAGAACATGTGAAAAGAGCCAAGCGTCACAGTTGTGTTAAGCATTTGTGATGTCTCCCACTGGTGATAGGCCAACCCCTCAAAGCCTAGCTCCCAAATAGCCTGAGAAGCACTGCTTAGTCCCAGGATGGACTGAAATCCCACATTTGAGCTGTGGTGGTGATTTCTAGCCAGACCATTACAACCCTTCCCTGGAAGGCTGAGATGAGGAGCATTTTAGAATATGGCTTTTTAAATTTTGGAATATTTGCTTCTAAATAGTGATATATTCTGGAGACAGGACCCAACTCTACACGTGAAGTTTGTGGTTTGTGTATACCTCATGTACAGAGGCTGAATGTCACTTTATATGGTGGTTTAAGTACCTTCTTCATGAAAACAGGCCTCACAAAAAAATCTTCCAAAGAGGAGTGTTGCCAGTGCTCAAAGGTCTCAGATTTGAGAGAACTTGATGCAAAGGATGAGCCGTGTACATTACAGCCACCCTGGTTTTACTCCTGAGGTAAAGAACTTCCGGCCGTAGCTTCTCTCAGCCTGTCCTTGGTGTCTACTGTTGATGGACAGCTCCATGTCAGAACCTCAGCATTACATAGTGGGTTTAATAAATGCTTGTTAGTTTAGCAGTGTTTGTTACCTCCTGGCTTCTCTTATGAACCTTGAATGTAGCTACTCCAAAAGTCCATATTTAAAGTCCTTGATGGTAACTCCTAAAAAGACATAAGGGCCAGCTGCCTTTACTTTGGTTTGTGGCTAAATGGGCATTTAGCTCCTTGCTTTCAAACCTATAACAGGCTTTCAAATTCTGCCTTCCTTCAGACCTGAGGGTGATACCCTAATGTACCTTTTACACTCAGATTCTGTCTTCTGGTAATTAGAGACACATCATACCAAACTCAAATGTTTACCATTTATTGGGGAAGGTTGAGGCAGGATACATATGTCTGGCACTGTATTGGGGAGGATGTTTTTAGTGTGGCATATGCAGGCCTGTGTAGTGGTCACGTCTGTAATTTCCGTGACTAGCCAATCAGTTAAGTAGTCATGCTTCTCACAGACAGGAGTCAGGATCCATATCTTGTTTGTCTTATTCATCTCCAGCAAAATCGTGGACATTGGAAAGGAGACATGATGCTTAGTATTTGCATTTAGCATTTAGGTCTTATTTCTTCTTATTCTCCCTTTTTCTGAGAATTGAACCTAGAGTCCCCCCACACACACACACACAAGGCAAGCACCATACCATTGAGCTACACTCCCTACCCTTCTTTTTACTTTTTCTTTTGAGGCAGAGCTTCATTCTCTTTCTAATCAAAAAATAATTTTACGGGCTGGAGAGATGGCTCAGTGGCTAAGAGCACTGACTGCCCTTCCAGAGGTCCTGAGTTCAATTCCCAGCAACCACATGGTGGCTCACAACCATCTATAAGGAAGCTGATTCCCTCTTCTGCTGTGCATGAAAAACAGACCATTCATATACATAAAATAAATAAATAAATCTTAAAAAAAAATAATAATAATTTTACATATTTGTGGGACACCATAATTCAGTACATGTGTATATATCAGTCCAAGGTAATTAGCATTTCCGTATTGTTTCTTTGTGCTTGGGGCCTGTGGTGGTGTTAATGGTCCTCATAGGCTTATACATTTGAATACTTAGTCCCCAGTTGATGTAACTATTTGGGAAGGATTAGAAGGTGTGCCCTTCTTGAATAAGATTTGTCTCTTGAGCTGAGGTTGCAGTTTCAAAATACTCACACCATTTCCATTGCTTCTAAGTATATATATATATACTTATGAATCAAGATGTGAGCTCTCAGCTACTCCTGCTGCCAAGCCTTTGGTCCATCATCACAGACTCTTACCCTTTGAAACTGTAAGCCCAATTAAATGCTTTCTTTTGTAAGCTGCCTTGCTTATGGTGTTTTGTCACAGAAATAGAAAAGTAATTTAAGATAAAGCTTCCAAACTCCTCTTTTCTAGTTATTCATAAAATGCATCATAGGTTGTTGCAAATTATAAGCACAAAACTATCTGCAGAACACTAGAACTTAGTGCCTTCTAATTGTATTTTAGAATCATTATCCCAATTCTATGTCACCTGCTCCCGCCCTTCCTAACCTTTAGTACATCTGTTCTACCTTCTTACTTGACATAAAGTTTTTCAGCTTTTCATATGGGTGAGAACATGTAGCGTGTGTCTTTCTGGTTTATTTCACCTAACACCATGAACTCTGGCTTTGTCTATTTTGTGGTGGGTAAAAAGATTTCATTTATTGTGACTAATAGCATCTCAACTTTTGAGTTACTATGTAAGTATTGGTTAAGAGGAAGTCTCGAGGCCAGACTTCTTTAGAGACTTCCTGGACTTGAACTTTGGCTTTTCCAGTTGATAATTATAAATGTAACTTTGGACAAGTTATTTAACCCCTCTGTGTTAATGAATTCACTGTGGCTGTAATAAGGCTGACAGAAAGAAATATTTTTCTATGGATGTATTGCAGACTGGCACTGTCTTAAGGTAGTTCAGATTCTCCAGGTTTACTTCTCTAGTTGTCTCAACTATACAGATACTGTGGTAAAGAAATAATAATTAACAATAATACATGTTGGGGTGGAGAAACCAATGATTATATTGAAACGTCCTAACTAATAATTTAAATGCATTTTAGTGACATATAAACCAATACCAGGAGAAAAAAAAATCATACTAATCCTCTAATCATTTACTTGTCCCACCATTCCCAGCTTTAACAACATCTAAATCTTTTGAAATCTTCCTTTTTAAGGAAATGAAAGTGCTGGGGCCTGGAGAGATAGTTCAGCGGCTAAGTGCTTACCACGTTAGCATGAGGACCTGAGTTCAGATCACCAGCAGCATCCAAGTGAAAAAAGCCAGCATGGTAGGAGGCACCTGTAACTCTATCAGCGAGGAGACAGGAGTGTTCTGAGAGCTCACTGGCCAACCAGCCTAGCCAATATGCGAGCTCCAGGTACTGTGAGAGACCTTGCCTCAAAAGATAAGGTGGAGAGTAACAGGCAGGGCGTTGACCTAGAGAGAAAGAGGAACTTGTGCATACACTACACACATAAAAGGGAAAAAAATGAGCATACAGAGCAAGGATGCTGCTTAGTTCCTGTTGAAATCCAGTCCATCCCATACCTAGAGGTCCTTTAGAATAGTGATCATAAGAAGAAGAGGTGCAGGTGCTCAGGAAAGGACCCCACGTGTGGTGCCCTGGTTTGCTGGGTCTGCTTTTCCATCGTGACTACGATAGGACAGTCTTCTCTTTATGGGGGAATTTTTGTTTTTTGTCACCAGTGCCTTTTGTTGTAGGACTGCTGTTTTTCAAAGATGGCCTTTTAAAGTCAGTTTGACCTGGGTAAGAAGGATCCGGTCCCCCAGTCCTACAAATGAAAAGAGTGTGAGGAGGCCATCAGCTGAGTGAGCCTTCCAGGGTTTTCAGAGCCCTGATCCCTCGGGGCGCTGTCCGCATGCCACCTTTTGTACAAACAGAATGGAATCAGGTAAATGTGGCGGGAGCCACCCTGGAATGTCGCTGCTTTGCACACCCTTCTCTGCACACACACAGCCTACAGGGTCACCCCAAGCAGGCGCCCTCAATCAGCTCTTTTATTGCGCTGGCCTTGGCAGCCCCAGAGGGAGCACGGCCTGCCCCATTCTGCTCCTGCTCTCAGCCCGTTCTTCAGCATTCCCGTGGACACCTACTGCACATGCTCCCTGAGGGTCATTCACAAAGACGTCTGGGGGAAGTGGCTAAGTCAGCTGAAGAAGATGAGGAATCACACCAATCAGAGGGGAAGACTCAGGCGTATTGGAAATGACATCAGCGCAGTAAACCCAGAGGGGTTAATACAAATTGAGCCAGTATGTTTTTCCTGGAAATTCCAGCTCATTCCAGGCATTCGTTTTTTCTCTGTAATGGAGTGGGGGCAGGTGTTTTTCAGGCCATTCAGCAGCGGAGGCAATTAAGCCTGGTTGCTTAGGGTATCACAAAGCCACCAAGTAAACAGCAGACCTTCCAGAATATTCCCCACATATGACATGATTATAGTGACTTTTCCCTTCGAGCAATATTTCAAAATGTTTTCGTTGAATTTGGGTAAGAGAAAATATAAAGATAGAAGGAGACTGTAAAATGGAGATTATTTGGCAGGAAACCATCAGTTTTATGTATTTGACATTCTACCATTTTGCAAACATATTTCTGTTTCTTAGCCATCAATTCAGCTCAATAGCTATGCACTGTGCACCTCCTGTATGTTCCCTGTATGTTCATGGGCAAATCCCTGTTTATTCCGGTGGTCAGAAGCTGTGTGTGGATCTGAGTAGGGCTAAGGGTGAAATTATAAGCATATAAACGTGCCCACTAGCCAGCAAGGACGCAGGGCATCAGATGGGGAAAGAGTGACTCTGAGGGGCTGGTCATTTGTATACTAGATGTGAAATTAGTTTATTTTTAAAAATTCATGGTGGGGTTTTTCTTATTAAAAATGTTTCCAATTGCAGAAGATTCAAGGGTTAAAAAAAACTGCAGATCTCTAATGTAATGATATTAATTTTTAAATCCTTTCAACATTTTATCAGTACAAAAGTAAAATCTTGTTTTATGCTTTTTTTTATAAGCTGGCTTTGTAACCTTGTTGTGAACATTTTTGTGTAACTATCTATCATAATATCCTATTTTGTAAAAGTGCAACCACTTTTCCTCTACTAATTCCACTAACTCCCTACTGGCAAAATTTAACATTTTTCCCTTATAGTAACTGCCCAAGAACCTGAATATCCATAAACAGTGGTGATTTTTTTAAAGGCCTCCCATCCCCCAGGCTGAAGCAGCCACCCCATGCAGTACCCTGTGTGGCTGTTAGTGCTGTCTGCCTTCCCACCGCTCCATGTCAGATGTAAACCGCACTGGGAACCTTATCCCGCTCACCACTCCGTCCCCAGTACGCACAGCACATTCTCAATAAGTGTCCACTAACTGAGACACCCCGTCCAGTTATGGAGAGGAAATACAGGAGAAAAGTAAGAGCAAAATGAAGAAAAGCCATGAAATACTTAAAGACTGTTACGTGAAAAGAAGAGATAAGGGATGTGGGGAAATGGGCTCCAAGAGAGAAGAAAATATTTTAATTATAAGAATTACTGTTATGCTTTGGAAAAACTCTTAATTAAAGGGAAAGGAACTAATTGTATTGAACTGCTTCTATGTAGGGCACCTCAATTGCCAGATACTGGTTTTTGTTATTAGTTTTTGTTGTGGTGGTGGGTTTTGGTGTTTTGAGGCAAGGCCTTACTCTGTAGCCCTCCCTAGCCTGGAACTTATTCGGTAGACCAGAAAGGCTGGTCTTCCCTTCCAAATGCTGAGAGTAAAGGCATTCACTGCCAGGCCCTGCTACTTTTTTTTTTTCTTTTCTGAAACAAGAACTTAAAAAAAAAAAAAGTGTTTCTCCCTATTTTTTTAATTTAACATCTGGCTCCATTCTGAGTCCTGCAGCCTCGGCGCCACATTTTCTAAGTCTGTGCTGATGCATAGGATTATAGGCTAATTGTCCTCACTGCGTCTGCCCTGCCCCTGTCCTACTTTTCTCCAAAGCGTGTGCTGTCACCTAGCATTTCTACTCTGTCCCCCCAACTAGAATGCATGCTCCATAGGAAGAGACCTCGTTTTGTTCATTACCTCATCCCTCGCTTGAGAGCACTGACTGGCTCAGCGCTTTATTGAGTGAATGAACAGTGGTGACTGTCACCCCAAGGTGCAGGCATCCTCAGGGTCTGCAGAAGAAGGAACTGTCCTGCAGAAACAGGGAGCGTGCCAGAGAGAATGAAGTAGCATGCGCTGGGCATGATGAGCTGGAGGAGTGACTAGGGGGAGAGGAAGCCTTGTTCAGTCACTAATTGTGATGAAGGTCTAGACTACTAGGAGAACAGCAGAGGGAAAACAAACAGAAATTGCGTGGGCCAGTAGCATCCAGGCTCAAGAAGAGCTGTGACGTGGCTTAAGTGGCCGTCAAGCGGTGCGCACTCAGTTGCACCACACCGCCAACCCTCACCTTGCCAGGCTGTGACGCCTGGACGCACACTGTCCTGCCTGATTCTTCAACCTTGTTCTCTCCCATGCACGGCTCTTGAGGAATATTCTTCCTCCAAACAAAATGTCACGTCAGCTACTCACCTGTGCAAGTAAGCTGCCAGTGGCCGTGGTGTTGTTTTCCCATGTTTGCTTTGGTTTGGCTATTTGAGACAAGATCTTGCAATGTAGTCTGTCTGGCCTAGTGCTCCCTCTAGCCCAGGCCAGGAGTAATCCTCCTGACTCAGCTTCCCTAGGACTGGAATTACAGGTATGCACCATGAACCCAGCCCTGGGTTATACTTTAAATCCGGACCTTGGTTTGTCCTTTAAATCTGGGCATAGATTTAATCTGGTACATGCCTGAAACCTCAAACCCAGGATGCTTAGGCAGGAAGTCTGAGGCCAGCCTGTGCTACACAGCAAGGCCCTATCTCCAAAGAATCCTGAATTCTCCCCTACCCCCCCCCCCCAAATACCAATTCTCTTCTCATTCTCCCTTCATTCTTCAGCTTCCACTCCATCCCAGGCTGAGGGAAAGTTCAGAAGAACCCACATTTAAAATGTATATGTACCACCCTCTAACCCACTCACAAATAAAATTATTATTTTTACACTACAAAATAAGTAATATTGGACTTGAGTATTTTAGACAGTTTCCCTGAGGATTTTACTTGTTTACCATTTTTTTAAATATGGAGAACAGTGGGGTGATGACCCATTGATGTGTCTCCTTTCCTACCACCAGCAAGGACAGGCACCCTGAAGCGCCTTACCCCAGCCTCCATCCTGCCAGCCAGCAATGTGTCTTCCATGTCAACATGTATGATTCTAATTAACACTGGTGCAGAATACCCCATTGTGTATGTGTGTGAAGATATGTGTGTGTCTGTAGAGATGTGTATCCAGATGTGCGCATGTGTGTGCATTTGTGTGGTTATGCAGATATGTGTATACAGAAGTGCGTATGCAGATGGATACAGGTGTATGTGTGTGTGCAGGTATGTGTGTGTGCAGGTATGTGTGTGTGCAGGTATGTGCAGAACCTAACAGCCGTCTGAGCTCTGCTTCTCTTGGAATGCTGCTTCACCACCTGCTAAGAGACTTCAGGCAAGTCTGCTCATCTCAGTGAGTCTCGTTTTCTTCATTTACAAAAGGGACAGAGTAACAGAACTGCCGTGAACATGAGATAGTTTGTGGAAGCCTTGGAGCCTTCCTGCTACCTAGTAAGTGCTCAGCAATATTCCATGCTAGTCTCCTCTCTCACCCTGCTGTTAGCACTTGGCTTGTTTCCAAGCTTTTGCTGGGCTAGACATGTTGTGCTGAGCATCCCTGGACATGCATGATGAAATGTTCTGTGGAGCCGGCAGATGGTTCCACAGGGAAAGTTCCCACTGCCCAAGCATGAGACCTGAGTTCTGCCCACCAGCCATGTCGTGCTGTGAGCAGTAGCGGGACTCTGCAATCCCAGCTCCTACAGCGAGGTGGGAGGCAGACAGGGGACTCCCCAGGAGCTCGTGGGCCAGCTAGCCTGGTGACACAGCCACAAACAACAAAAATACCCTGTCTCAAGCAAGGTGGAAGCCAAGGAATGCCAAGGTGTGCTCTGAGCTCCCCACATTGACCATGATGTTCTTATGCTCCCAACGTATACAAACATGCATAGCATATATGTACACATGCATATTGTACACATACACATATGTACACACATGCAAATGCACACACACACACATAGAGTTTCATGTGTTCCATGTCATTTACTACCTGAAGAGGAGGTTCTTAGGTCAAAGGTCACGTGCCTACAAATGTTAGTTACTACCAATTTCTCTTTAAAACTGGAATTTCAAATTATACTTATTACTTCTTACCGGGAGTTCAGGGAGCATATTACCTACCTCACCTCAGCCCTAGCTACTAGCACGTTTCTAAAGATTTGCCACACTTGGCTATTTTGATTTGCTTCTCTTTAAATATGGGTAAGATTAATACTTCTAGAGATGGCATTTATATTTTTCACAAACAACAATAAACTCCTATTCATATCCCTTCCTATTTTCCTGCTAAATCATATTTTTTTTTTGCTTTTTTTTTCTGAGTTCCCAGTGTCTTAACAATAAGAAAACTGACATCAAATTTCAGGAACATAGTTACTGTGAAAGCCAGATATGGCTGAGTTAGTTACACTTCAATTATGTTGTAAATAGTTTGCCGTTTCCCCTCCTCTTTTCTGTCTCCATGTGTCTGCAACGTGCGACCTGAGATACAAGGATAAACTTTCCCACCAGTCCTTTCTCTCTGTCTCTTTGCTTTGGTCCCTCCTTTTCCCTGCTCCTTCCTTCGGACCGGCTGCTCAGCCAGACTCTGGCTGCTGCCACAGCCTCACTCTAGAAGGCTCCAGGGTGTCTGAATTGCAGCCCTAAGACATAAACCACCCCTGAACGCTGTAGCACCTGGAAATGAGCACACTTGCGCAGATCTCAGCTCTGTACGCATGTGCAAAGCACGACGCTCGGGTCTGGGACAGAGAACAGAACGGCTTCCCCTGCTTGTGCGGGGGAACAGAGCTTCCTGGTGCCCACTCACTTGCTCCTAGGAATTTTCCCAAATGGGAACAGCAAGGATGAGAGTGTGGCTGGAGTGTGGGGCTCATGAGCTCAGCGTCTGAAATAAGCCGCATCCCCTTGGGGAGAGTCCACTGTGGTGTGGTTTAGATACTGTGTGCGCGCACACACACGCCTGCTTCATTCTCCCATGCTTCTTCAAGGGATTTGGTTTCCTCTTAGGTCGTTCACTAGGTCACCCCAGGCACCCATACTGCTCTGCTGCACCCATCTCTGTCTGACTGTGGTACGGTTGCTCATATTTTTGCCTTGTGCGTCTGTATCTCATTCGTTCTTAGAATCTCGGCGGAGTCACTGAAAGTAGAAACTGGCTTCTGAGCAGCTTGAAGTGCAGCTGGTGAGATCCCCTGGATTTGCCCCTAAAACACTTCCTGGTCAATGCCTGGGTTCAGAGCTCTTCCAACCAGCTGCCGGCACTGTTAGGAGGCAGTCTCGGGAATCTGATATCTGTCTGTGTGTGCTGCTGGTTCGGCCCGAAAGCTTCTAGGCGACCAAGAATGCCACTAGCCCCTGGGGCAGCAGGTATCCAGACACCAGGGCCATGCAGGCAGATCTTTGTTGCTACTGTCTGAGTGAGCCGTTGTCCAGATAAAGGGAGAGTGTCCTTTGATAAAGTGTGTCTGTTACTGTTTTCTAGGAAAAGAGTACTGTGTTTGGTGTGTCAGCCCAAACACTATTTAAAAACATAGGCAACTTAGAAAATAAAGAAAAACAGAAGGAAATAAAAATTCTGAAGTAGCCATGTTGCTCGAAGCAGCTTTTCTTAACATTTAGAATAGGTCACCTTGGCTGGGCTGTATATTAAGAGCCACATGCAGAATGGGGCTGTGTTGTTCGGCATGACTTGTAGCAACCTTGATGTTCTTCTGTCTATACTGGTTGTTTTGATTCCTTGGTGGGAGGGGAGGTGGGGATGGGAAGCTGTGTGTGTGTGTGTGTGTGTTTTCCTGTGGGGTGCACATGTGTGTGAGGGTAAGTGTACTTGGGTATGCATGCTTCTCTCTCTTTGTCTCTCTCTGTCTTTCTGTGTGTCTGTGTGTGTGCATGTGTGTGTGTGTGAGTGTTCCTGTGGAGTGCACATGTGTGAGGGGGATGGGTATGAAGGTAGTGGGGATTGAACTCAGGTCCTCACCCTTGCAGAGCGAGCACTCTACCAGCTGAGCTGTCTCCCAGCCCCTGGCTGTGTCCTGCTCCCTAAAGCCCATTGGTGTAAAGCTCAACCCTCCCTTTCACTGTGAACTCACAGAGTGGAGGTGGGGCAGAAGTTCTGCTTATGTTTTATGTCCCTCAACGCTTTTCCCAGTATTTCAGCCCCTAGTGAGGAAACCCCTGTCCCTGCTTCCTGCTGAGCAGCACCTGGGTCTGTCTCTGCATCCCACACTGGGTGTCCCCAGCTTCCTGTGTGGCCTTTAGGTCCCTTGGTGGCGTCTCCTGCTGGAGGTAATGGTCTGGGGAGCTCTGTTCAGCAGCAGGCCCCATGCTAAATGCTCCAGATACATCCACCCTCAAACTTCACAGTGACGCAGTGAGCTAGACACTTACATCCCTGCTCTGCAAATGAGGAAACTGAGGCTCGGAGAAGCTGACTGCTCAGGAGTACCCAGCTGATAAGTTCCACATCTGTCCTGACCTCTTGACTCCATACTTGTGTAAACACTAGATCAGAGTGCTGCCCTCCAGGTCAGCCTCGGAAGCCAGTTCCATGGGGATGCCTCAGCTGGGGTTCCATGGGAGGGATACTGCATCCATCAGAGGAGCAAGCTTTCCTGGGCTCCAAGGCTGAATAACTCTGCAGGAATACCCATTGTGGCCCCATGGGTAGGGATGGGAAGGCTTCTTCCAGCCTCCTCTCTCTCCACGGGAGGCTTTCTGGCTGTGAACAGCAGCACTTGGTGTCAGAGGGAGGCCACCGGCCTTAACAGGCCACATCTATTTTCATTTACCTTCTGAAAGAAGATTAAGGAGAAAATTCAATTTTGCCTAATGCCTCCCCCCAAATGGCTAATTTATATGCTAATTAGTGAGATAGGGATCGATGAAACTGGTAATCAATATGATATCCCAGGCACCAGTAATGAAACTCATTTGGGGATGCACTGCTAGTGGAAATGAAGCAATTACGCAGAATAAATGGGGCAGCTCAGGGAACAGGGGCGCCATATTGCTCTTGGCTGTGGTACTTCCCCTCTCACACTTCCCCTCGTTCTTTCCCACCCCAGGAGAACCACCATCCACTCAGGCTCTTCATGGTGCCATGTATGGGCTTCTCTGTAAGGACTGTCCTTGTGGCTCTGGGGGGAGGGAGGGAGAGACCCTTGGGGAGGAGGGAGGGAGAGCTGCAGACAATGACCATGTCAGAAAACCAGAGGCAGGGGGATGGCTAGATGGAGCTCCCTGCAACATACAGTCAGGGCTGAGTTTGGATTTTTTTTTTTCAGAAAGGTGTATTAAGCAAATCACCCAGATGCCTCAATTTCAAGAGTCTCACCTCACAAGACCACGTGTCAAATGATATGTCCTGAAGAAGTTTAGAGTGAAACAGGCCATAGTTTTCAAAAGACATACGTAGCCTGACTCAGCCAGAGCATTGGCCTCAGGGTTCTGTGGAGGCACTGGGTGGGGTGGTGACCGCTCTTTAGTCAACTCTGAAGATAGAGGAGCCTAACGTTACTCAGTTCACACTCATCAACTAAGAATGCAAAAAGAAAAACAAAATGTCCTCTACCCTGTGCCTGGTCAGTGGAATCAGCCAGAAGGTTTTCCCCAGTTTCCCTGTGAAGATGTTCACATGGATCAGAAAGTTGAAAGGCTTGTACAGTGGGTATTAGACACGTCCTATCTAAATTCTACAACTAACATCTTACCAGATTGTCCTCATTACCTAACTATCAAACTATCCATCCTTCTATCCATTCACCAACATCCCCTTTTAAGAACATATTTCAGCTGGGTGGTGGTGGTGCACACCTTTAAACCCAGCACTGTGGGAGGCAGTGGAAGGCAAATCTCTGTGAGTTTAAGGCAGGGCAGCCTGGTATACACAAGAAACTCTGTCTCGGGAAGGGAATAAAAACAAAACAG